>CM061137.1:56192779-56753507 GCA_030789695.1 Scilla litardierei
TTGGCTTCTTGAATAGCGGTGACTTTAGGCCTGAACGAGCTTGGGAGCGCCCTTAAGATCTTTCGTACCTGTTCATGGCTAGAGTATGGCTTACCGAGGGAACTGGATTTGTAGACGATGTCTGTGAACCTTGTAAACATGTCTTTAATGGATTCTGTTGGTAGAATGCAGAAGCTCTCATATTCTGTGCTCAGTAACGCAAGTCTGGATTTCTTCACTTGCGATGTTCCCTCGTGTGTTACCTCCAGAGTTTGCCATATTTCCTGCGTAGTTAGACAATGTGAGATACGATTAAACTCAGATTTATCAAGAGAGCATATAAGCGCATTCATAACTTTACCATTAAGAGTATAAAGTTTCTTATCAGCTAGATCTCACTTGTCTTTAGGCTTTAGTCATAACAGTGTCTTCGATTTTAATAGTGGGTGGACTATAACCATTTTCAACAATATCCCACACATCATAATCAACAGACACTAAATAGATTTTCATCCTAGCCTTCCAATATGCAAAGTCTACACCGTTAAACTTAGGGGGACGTGCTATAGACCGTCCTTCAGCAAATGCACAATCAGATGTATTCATGGTCACCTAAAAAACTAGACTAGATTCTCTAAATTGGCTCTGATACCACTTGGATCTGGATCGTAGCGTAGAGCGGGATGAATAGGCTATTAAAAATATTCATGCAGCTCACGAACAACCACACGCAATTATAAGCACATGCAGAGTAAATAGAATGCAATCACAGAGTACGCACAAATATACCCTGGTTCGGTCGTTCCCACGACCTACTCCAGCCCCGAAAGCAACTACTAAATAGATATGTAATCAAGGTACAACTACAATGAGTCAAGATCCGCAAATCAACTCTCACCTAGCTCGTACGCACTCATGCTCTCACCCTTGACGAGCCTCAACTCGTCAAGTGCCCAAAGACACAATAAACTGGTAAAGTTTTCCCTACAGAGATCGCTACTACTACACAAATAGAATAATACTAGAGTTCAGAAATGCTCAGTTTGTGTATCGTAGTCGTCTCTGTCAATAGGCTCAGGTCAGATCTGTATCTGATGTGACGTAGTCGTCTCCGCAAGTCGTGCAACTCAAGTTGCGGCTCTCCTTACAACTTGCTGCCTTTGGTACCCGTTTGTAATCTTGCGGCCTTCTCCTTGATCTCCCAATTGATGATGCAGCGAGTGGCTCTCTCTCAAGGGTTAGCAATAAGATGTTCTTTGATTTGCAACTTGCGCTAACAAGCTTCCCTTGATGATGCCACACGAATAGCTTGCACACACTGTTCTGCACACAGAGTCTTGTACATAGAAATTTTTGCACACAAAAAAATTCGGCACAAAAGAATCTTGCGCACAGAACTTTTTTTCACGCAAAAAAAAAAAGAATTCGGCCCAAAAAATAGGTCTTGCACACAAAATTTTTGCACACAAAGGTCCTAGCAAGTCACGGCCTGAGCACAAGAGCATACTCAATTAATTTTATAAAAAAACACAACTTACCTTTAGGAATCGACAACAAGAAAAAAAGGGTTTTTTGTTTCTTCGGCTTGTCCTTAGGAGCATGTGCCCTTGCGTGGGTTGCTATGGCCGAGAATTGTTTTTTGCTTGAGAGGTGCGTTTTCTTGATAGACACTTTGAGATTTCCCAATAGATGATAATGGGCGGCTTGCTTCCACATTTCAATTCAATTGCCCTTGCTTTCTCTCTCTAATTAAAGTGGCCGGCCTATGCCCTTCTGTGCTCTACCTTTTGTACTCATCTGCAAACACAAAAAGGAATTTGTACTCCTCTGCAAAAAACAAAAAGAAAGGAGTTAACCCTCTTAATTAATCCTTGGCTTTGCTCTTCTTTTCTTTGCTTGTTAATCTCGGCCTGTAGAAGATGATGCGTGATTTTTTTAAAGATTCTTGTGTGCTAGGTTTTTGGCCGACCTATTTTTTTGACTTGATGGCTTATATATGAGGGGGTTGGTACATATTTCGGCTACTCCCAAAACCCTAGGTGTGGATTGCGGCAAGGAGTATACATCCAAGGGTCAAGATGAGTTGGTTCTTTTGGCAAGAGGGTGCGGCAATGAGGAATGGGTTAGCCAATGGACCTGGTCGGCTAGGCAATGGCATGTGGATGGATGAGAGGGAAGCTATGTGACTCAAAGGAAATCACTAGAAAATAGGAATTGATGCAATCCCTAATTGGTGTATAATATTGAATAAGATTTGCTCTTATCTCTCCTCATCCCCCTCATATTTGACCAAGTCATCCTTGTTATGTGAATGGCTCTTTGACCAAGTCACCGAGGAGTGTGTATAGCAATTTGTCCAATACATTGATTTACGTCCTCGCCATTTCTGCAAGCACTTAACACACACATCAAAACGTTCACAAATATTTGTCATCATCAAACAATAAGTCCTAGATCGTTGTACCCAACACATACTACCAGTCCATGGCAGATGCTTTCATGAAAATGGATCGTGGTGTTCTTCCACCCACTGTTTGGGAGCTTTCCAACACATATTTTGACCTAGAGGTTGAAGAGACTAAATCTTATGTTCAAATTTTTTATAGCTATTGGGATGAGTATGGTTACATACTTATATGTGATGATTAGACAATACAGAATAGAAGAAAATTATTAGTTTTCCTATGTATTCCACCTACGTAATAACGTTTCTTGACTCGAAAGTTGCAACGGATAGTTTTCAGAATGGTCTATATATATTTAACTTGATAGATAAATATGTAGATATAATTGGAGAGCATAAAGTCCTTTTAAAGAGTTGCTGATGTTGAAAGAGGATATTAAAAATAACGTCGAGCAAAGTCAAACTGTAAGAAGATTTATATACAACAAAGGTTGGATGTTTAGCTTGATGAGAAAAGAGACAAGTGGAAAAGAGGTGATCAGGTTTGTAATCACAAGATTTTGAACACACTTTATTTCATTAGACTCTATCTATGTGCATCGGGATGATTTATGGAGAATAATCATTTCAAGAGAATGGTCTGAAAATTTTCCTATGCTCAGACCAAAAGATATGATTTTTGCAACTAACATGTATAATTTGATTCATGTTTATGATTCTTGACAAGACATCCTTAATGTTATTACTATATTTGAGCTGTTGGTAAAAGTTCTAAAAATGATCGATAGTGATGAAAGTCTGAGATGTATTATCTGTATGAGGCCATGAACCTAGTAAAAGAAGAAATAAAAAAATATTGGTAAAAATATAGAAAATGGTAGGACATTATCGACAAAAGATGGGATATACAGTTACATCAAAATATTTATACCGTAGGTAAATATTGTATTTTTATTTTAGGTAAACTTATTATGATACAGATCATTTATTTATGTGCTATAATTCAATTACAGGTTATTTTCGGAATACTCGTGTCCAATATTCCATCAAGACAACAAATGATAACGAGGTGCCGGTTAGATTTAAACATGTGATTAAGAAGTTTGAACCCGACATCTCGAAACAACTTGAAATGGACAAAGAGGTAAATAATATTTAAAATATTTTTATTATGATATAATATTCGATCCAAACATTCACATTCTAAAATTATGCACGATAATTGTAGGTGAAGTTATACAAAATGAAAGTTGATGCATTTAGTTCTCAAAAGGTATGCATAACAGTAAAGCAGGTCCCTTCATGTATCTATAAAATCTTATAACAATCTTAGTTCATTGTATATTCATATGAATTGCCTAGATTTTTTGATAAAGAGAATTACTGAATGATGGTCAATCATTAGAAGAGAGTAAGCTCCAAATCTTACATACTTAGCTATGCATGGTTTAAGCCAAACTATTTCATACTTAAACTATGAACGAAATTAGATCATATTTTTCATTTATTCACATAAAGACCAGAAACATGTTAACAATGAAAAATCTTAAAAAACTGGGTTATGTGTATTATAATATGAGGTTAAGAGAAAGATACTGTAAGAGGAGAATAACTGAAGATCAACAGATTGATTTGGATCAAGTTTTTCATAAAGACGATCCATTTGAGAAATGAACCAGAGAGACAGAAGACATATTGTTTGATGGCATGGCAGAGACAATTCTTGTTTGGACAACGCACTTACAGAAACAGAACAGACAAGAAACAATCAGTCGCGAACATGTTAAAGCCAAATGAATCCATATATAATCAAAAGAAGACAGTAATTCGGAGAGAAAGTGACGATTCGTCTCTTGATGAACAAGGTCCTACAGATGAAGGTTATACTGCTTCAGAATACAATCGTCCTACGAACAGAAGTGGAGAACATGCTTATGATACAGCTTATTTGCATGGATATAGAGATTATGGTAGGTAGTGTCAAAGTGAGGAAATGAGGAACACTACTTACTGTAGACATTCTGATCATGGTGGGTATTAACGTTAGGATTATTATGAAAGTTACGAGAATCCTGTCATGCATGAATTGTAGTATACTAGATACTCAGGTAGTTATAGCAATTATTACACACCATACAAATACTCTGATATTTATGGAGATTATGTTAGTCATTACATATACTGTACAAATACCAATGAGCAGTTTAGCGGTCAAAGCAGTCATGACATGCCTTTCATGGAGCAGAGTCCTTCGCATATGATGATATGATGATATCATTTTTAGGACCGGATCGGATGTCATATTGCTATCCACCTACTACTATGCACCAAAATCGGATGATAATGATTTAGAGTGAGATTTTTTATATTTTTTGATTTGTTTCTTCATTTTTTATCATGAGGTCAGATTTATGCCTCATTATTTTATGTATTGTTATTATTTTACATTGATAAAATAATAAAGGGTTGGCTGGGTTCAATTCCCATAATGATTTAGAGTGAGAGGTCAAGTGTTCGATTTCTATTTTTCGATGTATCAAAAAAGAAAAAAAAGAACAGTAGGAAGAATTAGAGAAGGCTTGCTCCATAACAATCGTACATATACATCATCCATGTTTAGGTTACAGAATCACTTGTTTTGTTTCTTTACTTGATTCTTAACTTTCTTGCAATTTAAAGAAAAAAAGAAAACTAATGAGTGTGATGCGATCATTATGTACGAGAGGAGGCGCAAATATCATGTCCATGAGCCGCGTGAGCCAAATGGGTGAAATTTCTATGCATACAACAAGTCATGGGGGAATTACTTTGCACACAACAAGTCATGGAGGAATTACTTCGCACACTACAGTAGGGGTTATAAGAGGCCAGCCGGCCCTAGTTTTCATTAGGTGGAAATTGATGCTTATTTTGATTAATTGGTGAGACTTCTGCGAGACTTCTGCGAGAGATGTTAGGAGAGTGCGGACGTCCTCGCTTACCGGCGTCTTGGGAGGGTGGTTGCCTCTATATTGTAGCCAAAAATTATATTTTTATTCGCTATTTTAGCAATTTAATTTAAGATTTGGGTGATTTCTATCATTTTGGTAGCAGAGCCATTCGATCTCGAGGGAAGAGATGAGATCCATGACGAAGGAAAGGTGTGAGATCATCATGCAATTATGTCTACAGTTGCAGCATTCAAATCGAGAATTCACACAAGATCTAAAGGAGTTCGCGACAGATCTAAAGAAGTTTGCTGCAGATCTAAAGGCCCAGAGACTTTCATATCTGGAGGCGGCTGAAATTCCATATCTGGAGGCGGCGGGAAATTCAGAGCTAGATGCAGCAGAAATTCCAGATTTGGAGGCGGTGGAGAATTCAGATCTGAGCGAGAACCCTAAATCGACAATAAAGGCGTCAACTTTGATCAAGAAAGGCCCAGAAAATTTCAGATTTGAAACTTTCAGATCTGAATCTGAAGGCGACAAAGATCCAGATCTGAAGGTGGTGGCGGAAGACGTGGGCGAGCCCCCAAGGCGAGAGAACCCTAGCCGGCAAGATTGGGGGCTGGAATTTTCAGATCTGAAACTTTCAGATCTGGATCTGAAGACAGCAAAGATTTAGATCTGAGGGCGGTGGCAGAAGAACATCCAACGGATCAAAAAACCCTAGCCGTGATGGGGGGTTCAGTGACACATTACTGGACCAGCAGGGGTCTGCAATGGGCCTGCAGGTCACTGCAGGCCTGCTGCAGCTTACTGCAGGGCCTCTGCAGGCCCCTGCAGAACCTGCAGGGGGCCTGCAACCCACTGCAGACCCTGCACAGACCCTGCAGGGCCCCTGCAGGGTCTGCAGGCCTCTGCATACCACTGCAGGGACTTTGCAATACCTGTGCAGGCCCATCAGAGGCGTCTTGAGCCGTGGACGGATGACCCGGGACCCAGGAACATACGTGGAGCCCGTCGAGTTCTCCACGATGAGTTTCAGCTACTTTAAGGTCATGAGGATGACGTGAAGAATCTACATGGGCTCCATGGACCAAGGTTTTCAGTTGGCCGACCTTGTGAGAATCAGCAATTCTGTTTTACGCATGGAGGACCTTCAGATATGATGGATGACTACTATGGATATCTTTAGGACGATAGTGAATGCGGTGGAGACCAATCTCATCCTTTTGATCCGGAAGGAGACATGCAATACGTGGAATGGATGGCCCACACTTCATGCACCACCTTGAGGACAATGTGGATCTTTGGAAGCGGAGTAATGATGCGATCATTACGTACGAGAGGAGGCGCAAATATGATATCCATGAGCCGCGTGAGCCAAATGGGTGAAATTTCTATGCACACAAGTCAGGGAGGAATTACTTTGCACACAACAAGCTGGAAGAGAATTACTTTGCACACTACAGTTTGGGTTATAAGAGGCCAGCTGGCCCTAGTTTTCATTAGGTGGAAATTGATGCTTATTTTGATTAATTGGTGAGAGTTCTTCGAGAGTTCTTCGAGGGATTTTAGGAGAGTGTGGACATCCTCGCTTACCGGCGTCTTGGGAGGATGGTTGCCCCTATATTGTAGCCAAAAATTATCTTTTTATTCGTTGTTTTAGCAATTTAATTTCAGATTTGGGTATTTTCTATCAGAGTGTTACGTTAACATCATGAATGCCAATCAAAGCCTACAACACACAAAATAAGCAATGAATAGTAAACTATCATGATTGCTATTCTATCAAAGCCAGTGATATACAATCACCTGATATCATAATATGATTAAATCCTTCTCGGAAGCATCAGTAACATCAGTATAAATAAAATCCACAAAAGACTAAATCAAATTGAGATGATATTCAATTTAGGTAGTAAATTAATTATAAAGGATGCAGGTTGCACATAATGAGGAAACACCCCAGTATTTTAAGTATATTGGGCCAGATATAGAGAAGTTTTTCTCCTTGCCTCTGAAAGTAAAGATTAAACTAGAAAGAGCAAGAAGTGATATTAGATTTAAATTTGGGCAGTGTAATATCAAATACAAGGTTTTAGTAAACATTTGGGTACAATGCAGTATCAAAGTGCAAGAAATCACTGAAATATTATGTAGTTCTTCTATGCACTTCATGATGTAGAGGAGTTCGTATCTTAAACGCAATGAGATTCCACAGTATTCCTAATTGCAACAGGGCCTCATCAGCTAGCAGAAAATAGCAGCTAAGAATAGAGCTAATGGAATTTTCACAATTACCAGAATTGTAGAAGCAGCTAACAGACAGAATTTAAAGAATAGTTATTGTAATCTTGAGTTACTATTTATGTTAAATCAATGAAATAAGTTCACATGAGTACTGACAGCAGACTTTATCAAAGGTGCACGAAGCTTGTATCAGAAAACACTAGACATGGAACTCCTGCGGCATGTGATATCCCAGACCACACCTCACCAATGGCCGCATCAAAATATCCATACGGCCTATATGAAAGGGTTGATCCAAAAATTTTACTGCAATTTCTCCAAGTGCAATTTCTCCAAATGGTACAGCAATCAGGGTATTTACAATAAAAGTTAAAAGTTATGACGGCATAAGGAAAGAATGAGACCTGTAAGTGTGAAAGTTGGCTCATTGAGGCAAGGGATAAGCATTGGTTCATCAGCCGAGCTATCTTGTGCAGATGTAGCTCGTCTGTTCTCGGATTCGACCTATCTGACTCTGCACAAGGTAGATAGATCAGATGTTGAGTTATTGGGATTCAACAACATATTGGTTTCTCAGTTCAGAGGATTGGCGGTTCATGGATCAGCAGCTATACAGTCCGAGCTTTGGGTAGCTCAGATAGATCGGCTCGGCACTTCGTTCGCTCCGTCTTCAGCTGGAAGCTTGGCAAATCGGAGGGGCCCACTCTAGGGCGACGCACTATTTGTTGTAGAGTTGCGATAGGTGTTGAATTTCGTGAAAGGCGGGATTCGTATCTTTTGGAAATTACTCCTCAATGATTACAACTATTGTACCTATGGCTATATATAGGGTGTTTTAGAGTAGTGTTTCGTGCGTGTGGAACACAGAGAGAACTTTGAGTCGCCATTTGTGAGAGCTAAATTTGAGAGATATTATTGTGAGCTTTTGAAGAGAATTTGTGTGCTTCTTCGTTGTGAAGAGAAGATTTGTATTTATTTGTTTCTTTTGTAATAAAGTTTATTGGTATTCATTTGGCAGGTCAACGACCTAAATTGTTATCTCTCATAGCGCTCTTGTTGGTTGTGTATTGCTCGTCCTTGTCTCAATCATCCGACGATCCTTGACTTCTATGCTTGCGTACAATAAACTGGTATCAGAGCTTAGCAGTTTCAGAGATCAACGTAGGAGGCGAAGATGAGTAACAGTGACGATGATAGTTCCTCAAAGGTGTTGACTTTTGGGGGACATGCTCCAGCATCTCGAATAATAGTGTTTAACACGAAGTTCGAAATTGAGGATTTTGATGGAAAGATCAACTTCGGTTTGTGGAGATGCAAAGCTTGAATGTCTTGAACCAACTTGGTCAAGATATTCGCGTTAGACGAGAAGCTGATGGGCATGTCTGATTTGAAGTGGAAGACTCTGAATCGAAATGCATGTGGTACCATCCGACTGTATCTAACAAAGGAGAAGAAGTACACTTTCATAGAGTAGATGAATGCAAGCAAGTTTTGAAAGGAGCTCGACGACAAGTACATGAAGAACATCCAGAACCAGTTACATTTGAAGAAGAAGCTTTTCGGTCTGAAGCTTGATAATGGTGTTTCTATCGAGGAAAATCTATACTACAACAAGCTTCATACCGACTTGAGGAACATCGACATGAAGGTCGACGATGAAGACAAAGCTATGATTCTCATCAAATCTCTGCCCCTTGAATATGAGTACTTGGTGTCAGTTTTTACATATGGTAAAGAATCGATCACATTTGAAGAGGTGTCCCTTTAATGAGCAATGAGTTCAAGAACGATGAGGACATGAAAAGCCAATCTAACGACGCTCTTACTGTGGTGAGAGGTTGGAGTAACGAGAAGGGTGGAGCTCGGAAGGGTTATTTCCTATCCAAGTTTAGGGACAAGAGCAGAGGCCCTTATCACAAGGACTTGGCAAATGACCAATATGCTTTCTACAATGAAAGAGGACATCGGGTTAGGAATTGTCCTCTTTCAACCAACGTCGCGAAGAAGCATAATGCAACAACCAACGTCGCGAAGGGTGTTGATGTGGAGAAATGGGTTCTGGTCAGTGCTTCGAAGGGCGTGACGTCAGATGGTTGGGTGCTCAACTCTGGGTGCTCATTACATATGACGCCACATAAAGAGTACTTTACAACTTTTCGAGAAGGGAGTAAGAGTACGGTCCTATTGGGCGATGACCGATCTTGCAGCACTGCAGGCATTGAGACAGTTCGGATGAAGATGTGCGACGATGTTACACGAGGCATCGATGAGGTGCGTTATGTTCTCGACCTAAATCGTAACCTCATATCGCTCGGCTCACTAGAAGTCAAGGGCTGCAGAGTGACGAAGGAGAATGAAGCTTTGAGGGTGACCCAAAGAGCTATAATCGTGATGAAGGGGAAGCGGAGAGGGAACCTCTACTACTTGGATGGTTCGGTCATGACTGGTACATCAGTTCTGATCTGCATGGCCGATCGAGACGACTCTCTTTTGTGGCACATGCGTCTAGGTCATGTTGGTGAGAAAGCTCTGCAGAAGCTGATCGAAGGAGATTGTCTGAAGGGCGCCAAGACAGGGAAGATTGAGTTCTACTGTCATTTTGTCTTCGACAAACAGACATGTGCTTCATTTGGAATGTCCATTCATAGTACGAAGGGAGCGCTTGAATACGTATATACCGACGTATGTGGATCGAGTAGGTCAGCCTCATTGGGAGGTAAACACTACTTTGTGTCATTTATTGACGATTTCTCACACGCATGGTATGTGTGTTTCCTCTGAAGTCAAAAGACCAGGTTCTAAACACTTTCATCAAGTGGAAGAAGCTATTTGAGACTGAACTAGGTCAGAAGGTCAGGCGGCTCCGAAGTGACAACGGTGGAGAATATAGGTCGGACCTCTTCGAGAAGTTCTGCAGAATGGAAGGGATTCAGAGGCACTTCATCGTGAGTGGTACGCTGCAGCAGAATGGTGTAGCTGAAAGGATAAATCAGACTTTGCTGGAGAAAGCCCAATATATATTGTATACTGCCGACCTACCGCAAGAGTTCTAGGCGGAGGCCCTGGCGTACGTGACCAAGTTGGTAAATCGTCTACCGTCTACTGCATTGAGAGGACCACCTTCTTTGGAGGTCTGGTCGGAAAAGCCGGTTTCCGACTATGAGTCTGCGAGTTTGGGGCTGCTTGAGCTACTATGCCGTGAAGGAGGATAAGCTCGATGCTAGAGACAAGAAAGCCATCTTCTTGGGCTTTAGTAATGGTAGCAAGGGATACATGCTGTTGTGTCAGACATAGAAGAAGGTGATCATGAGCAGAGATGTAACGTTCGATGAGTCAGCGTTATTGAAGGAGCATGAACCGGTGGTGGAGACCGAACAGCCACAGATGAAGCAGGTCTACTTGGAGGTGTTTAAGGTTCCAGATAGGCCGACTACTGACCCTAGCCGACTTACACCAGAGGCTACAGAAGATGTATTTCAGTCAAATGCTGGTGAAGTTGGTGGTTCAAGCTCGGATGGTGGAGATAGCTCGGCTCCACAGATGACTTAGTCAAAGGATTCCATTACAATGTTGATACCAAGGCATGAGATACAGAGACATGCAAGATACTCGGAGATGGTCTCATTCGTTTTTCCTGCAGTAAGTATTGACATACCCATTTCTTTTTGAGAGGTGGAGCATTTTGAAGACCCGGAGTGGTGGAGAGCGATGGATGAGGAGATGGAATAGCTGGCGAAGAATGAAACATGTGATCTGGTGGAGCTTTCAGAAGGCAAGAAGGCGATTGAGTGTAAATGGATTTACACCAAGATGGAAGGAGCTCAAGCAGGAGAAGTTTGTTACAAAGCTCGTCTCGTTGCAAATGGCTATGCACAGAGAGAAGGCATCGACTACAATGAGGTATTCTCTCTGGTGGTGAAGCATTGCTCGATTCGGCTCCTATTGGCATTAGTGACTCAGCTCGACATGTTTCTTATGACTAATATAATCTTATCATTATTTATATTTCAATTTTCATAATTTGCGACAAAAATAAATTATTTTTTCTAAAGTTAATTAAAGAAATTAAATTACTGATAAAATTCTTGCCTGATTTCGTCACATGAATTACCAATATATTTCTTATGACTAATATAATCTTATTATATATTTATATCTCAATTTCCATAATTTACGTCAGAACTAAATTATTTTCCTAAGTTTGAAATAAATAAGGATATTAACAGAAATTAAGTTAATGGTAAAAAAACTTGACTAATTTTGTCGCACGAAGTTCCAACACGTTTCTTATGACTAATCGAGTCTTATCGTATATGTATATCTCAATTTTCATAATTTACGATAGAAATAAATTATTTTCATAATTTTGAAATAAATATTGATATTGAAAGAAAATACTTGCCTAATTTTGTCGCATGAATAATATGTTTCTTATGACTAATAGAGTCTTATTGTCTATTTATATCTTAATCTCCATAATTTTCACGAGAAATAAATTATTTTTCTAATTTTAAAATAAATAACCATATTGAAAGAAATTAAATTACTAGAAAAATACTTGCCTAATTTTATCGCACCATGTACCGGTATGTTTTTATGACTAATAGAGACTTATCATATATATAGCTCAATTTCCATAATTTACGATAGAAATAAATTATTCTCCTAATTTTAAAATAAATAACGATAATAACAGAAAATAAACTATTGGTAATATACTTGCCTCATTTTGTCGCACAAAATATCATCATTTTTATTAAACATGGTGCAACTAATGGGGCCGTTGGTGGGAATCTGAAGATACACGACTAAAGACTTCACTCGAAGGATGACGACTAATCAACCCAACAGTGGTGTTGGAATTAATCCCCATGGAACCACACAAACAGAAATTATATTGTCGAGGTGGAATTCAACTTACAATTGAAGACATTAAAAGAGATGGTAACTAATATGCACAAGAAGCTAGGGAACACCCATCGTCTTCCCAAACATAGAGCACACATGGTCCCATGAGTGATATGCATGTCCAACTATTTTTTTGTTTTTTTGAATGGTAATTAATTTCATAAATATAGTCAAAAGATACAATCAGCTAGACCGAATTTGAGGTACATGTGGACTAGGGGAAAAGAGTGAAGACACCCAAAAACCTAGGCCACTAGCACCCCAAAGCTAGCTAAATCCAAATATGCCACATACATACAACCAGACCAACCACTAGGACATAAGTGATATTATCAGATTAGGTCGTGTACTTGCGCCAGACTCGCCCCACCTTGACCCGAGAACTCCTTCGAGGGCGAAGTGATACCTGAAACTTCTTCTTCACAGTAGTAGTAACCGGTTGCTCCCAATCGGGATTGTCGGTGACAAGAAAAAAGTGTGGCAGATCGTCCTCATCGTGGCAGTCGTCATCAAGAAGCGATGGACTAGAATGAGCAATCCCAGGTGTCTCCAGAGGATCTGGACGAGAGGGTGTCGCCATAGCAACACTCAAATAGTCACCGGTAGTAGAGGTCATCCCCCCAACATCATCCCCAATAAGGGGAGCCGAAGAACTAGCTTTCCCAGACTGGAGCTTAGGCCAGTGCTCTGCACACAAATCTTCTGCCTCATCCTCATCAGATCACCCCACAATCAACCCCCTTACCTTTGTCTCTAGACACCTCAGGTGCAATAGGCATATGATCAACAGCACCAAGTCCACCATCACCCTGCTCCTCCAACACTCCCCCACCCGTTGTAGCATCCATCACAGTTTTTTCAAAATCCATAGAGGGACCAGGCCCCCAATGACTCCAGCGGGCACTGAGTGGCAGTATGACCAAATGACAAGCACTTGGTGCACTTCGGAGCTCAAGAGCAAGTGATGATCCATCTTCAAACAACAGGTTGACTTTTCTAGGGAGTGGCAGGGAGGCGTCTACATCAATAAATCAACGTGAAAATTCAATCCGCTCAAGATTAGTCGTCGCTCAATCCATGCAAATAGGGTCACCAACCAAACTGGAGATAATGTTTAGAATCTCAGGCGACCAAAGGTTGAGAGGGAGATTAGGAAATCTCACCTAAACTGGAACGCGACGGAGGATATCTCTCTCAAGCGTCGTAGAACTATCAGACGACCATCAAATAGCCACGGGACCTCCGGTAGCACATTTTCACAATCTTTAGCACGCTCAAATTTGAAGTAGAAGAACCCGTTGTCACGGGAGAACACCCGTAAGCCTGCTTTCAACTTCTATAAGCGACTAACACAAGCTCGCACTTGGCTGTAGAACGGGTGATCGCCGACAATATGGCCGACGAGCGTGTTATCCCAACGTTTCGCAGTGGCCGAAGTATAGTGATCAAGTATTAGACCTGTCGGTGCATCGTCTCCTCCCAACACTGGAGCTACGAACGAAAGTTTACGACTTGGATCGCTAGATCTAATTCCTGAGTATATATCTTTCCAAGAATCTGTCGGAGTTACATATTGGGTGTAAGGGGGTTGAACTAGTCCAAGAATCCGCCTGAGTATATATGACATATGTGACTAAGCCACATATGTGTCCTCGAAAATTTCACTATCCATTAATTTTTTCTGATGGTTAGCAACATTCATTTTGATCTTCATATTGTAAAACCTCAATATACCAAATATCTAGTAAACCACATGAGTTTTGCTTTAATGCTTTCAACTTTTTGCAACTGTTAGTTGAACAAGTAACATCCCTTTAAGTTTAGTTGAAAACTGATACTTTTAGTTTTTAGAACATGATAATCAAAATGAACTCAACCAATCATCAAAAAATATTGGGGGTGTGGTCGCATGACCTAGCTAATGAGGAAATTTTCTCATTGACTAGCTGATCTCCATATTACTATATATATATGCAAATTTTCATGTGCAGAACTTTCAGTTGTCAAAAACATGAGAATTTTTTTTAGGATTTTTCAAAGGTGAAAACAGTTATATGTGTTTTACACATGATAATACACACAAATTCAAGAAAATCATTCATATTTACCCATTGTTCGGATTGGTACAAGACGTTCTATTATTCTAAAACTGTTGAATTTGTAATGGTTTGATCGAGTATCGAATCTTTGTAAGTTTCATCCATTATTTTTCTCGGGGTATATGTATGTATGTATGTATTAAACTTTGGAATTTTTTTTGAAAAAACTCAAAAAAATAAATTTTTCAGCACCATGTTCCTGTGCGAAAATTTCACTTGGGGGGTTGTGTGTGTATGTATAGTGCTTACATGCACGCACACATGCTTTTTAGCTTCTCAGATAGATTTGCACATTTTTCATAATTGACACAATGATTTTCTTTTACCGTTGGTAGAAGACATTTCACACCTATCTATTGATTGCACAAACAATATGTTTTATCTATATATTCTTCCAGTTTTAACTCTTTCAATGTATACATATACCATATACACAATAATTGGTTGTCAATCTTTACCTTTATTTCGGGCACGTGTTATTCACATGGCTTAGCACGATCGCCTAAAAAGATATTACAAGTTTACAACAAATGACTTTTAAATTTGAATTTGGATATGTTACGACCTAAAGATCGTAGTAGCCCAACTCCCGACCGGATCCGCCAACATACCCCTTTGGCTCACCATTTAACAATTAGGGCCGCCGCCCCGAAAACCCGGGGCATCACGGAGATAGGCGCGCCTTACAGCGCTCCCCGAAACGGCCGAGGCGAACAACCGCAGCCGCACGATCCACCGGGGTAGCGCGTTGGGGACATTTGGGTAGCTAGGCCAGGCCTATTGACGGGCGCGGCCGGGCCGGACAACCCCCGACCGGAACGGCCCGTCCGATTCCCGCGAACCGCGGCGCCAAAAGTGGGCCAGACCTTTAGTTCGACGCTAACGACAAACAGCCTAGGATAAGGACACGACTAACACATACGTCACCCGACCGCCTGTCAAAGCACCCCCAGGCGGCTGACCTGACCGGCGGTTAGTGCTTTCGGCCCTGACATCCCGACAAAAGCACCCCTCGGCCGTTGCGCCGCCTGACAGAAGCGGATCAGGAACTCATGTTCCCGACGTCCTTGTCCGAAGCCTCCGCTGACACCCGAGCCAGCTCAGCACGCCTAGTCATCACCCGTCAGGTATAAATACCTCCTCTCCTCTTACGGAGAGGGGGTTAGAAAAACTCTCTCATCTTCTATCATTCACACACGAGAGCAAAGGTCCTCCATATCTTTGTTCTCCCACCTATAGCTCGTCACGCGAGGCGGACACACAGTTAGTCCGGCCGGCGTGTCCAGCCCCCCATTTAAGCCCTTTTACTGACTTAGGCATCGGAGGGGCTAAGGGTTGAACCCCAACCCCGCCCTTCTGACGAGTTGTTCGTGCTGCAGGAGAGCTCGCCCCTTGGCCAAAGTCAGCGTCAGCCTCCCACCGTCCAACCTTCCTCAGCTGCGTCCGACGAGATACGGTCCCGTGAGCCCCACCGGCAAAGGATCCAACCTCTTCATCCCACTAATCACTTGTAAAACAGCCTACCTAACCCCTCATTTCCATATAACCACCGTGCCCTTGGTTCCCCATAATACAAATTCATTGTACGCGAGTTCTACCTCGTAACAATTGGCGCCGTCTGTGGGAACGAAGGGTCACACCCATGTTAGATTCCATGCCGATCTCGCGGAACCCTGACCACGGCAAAGATCCCGTGGGTCAGGAACCGCTCTCTCTACAAATCACCCCGGCGTCCGACCCCCTTCTGAGGATGGGCACCGAGACTGAACATACTTCGGCCCCCGTCGTCCTGAAGAGCTTCGAGGCCGTCCCCCTAGCCAGGGGAGGCTATCAGACGACGGGAATGGAGCCTCCGCCCGGCCCCTCTGAGCCCCTGAACGTGAGGCAGAACCTCCACCCTCAATTCGAGGAGGGGGAGAATAGGGGGCTCGCTGAGGAGATTGCGACCCAGCAAAGGCTCCTGGAAGAGGAGATGGAAGTTGCGCAGCGGTGGAGGCGCCTGGGGGAGGCGGCCGCTGCGCAAAGGCGTTTGGACGAGGCGGCCGAGACCGCCCGAAAGGCCTACCAGGAAGAAGAGGCCGCCCGCCGCCAACTCCGCTTCATTGTCACGGAACGCGAGAGGCTAAGGAAGGAAAACAGAAGCAACCAAGAAGTCATTGAAGAGACGACGATGGGACGGCGGCCCGGGAACGGGCGGGACCCGTTGCTGAACAGATCCCCGCCTGGAGGAGGCGACCCGCGTCACCAGCACCACCCCTCCGATACCCTGCACGAGGAAGCCGTTTGTCGACAACTACGCTTCCTCGCCGCCGAGCGCAAGAGGCTCCTCCGAGAGAATCAGGAACGGATGGAGGCCCGAGGAGAGCTGGCCGGGAGGCGCTGGCGCTGGGAGAGCCGTAGCCCACAACCCGTCGAGTCCTCGGCCCGAGGAAGGAGCCCCGCCAGACGACCATCGGACTACTCCCCGGGGGCGGAGGACCGTCGACGGCCGCGACGCGACCGAAGCCTGACCCCCGAATGGCGGAGAGGGGATGCCCCGGATCGCCCTACCTATCCGGAGGAGGCCACGCCGCTTGCACGGTGGATCACGTCCGCCCCAAGGCCCAAAAAGTTCAAACCTCCTCACTTGGCAATGTACAATAGGAGGGGCGACCCCCTCACACACGTGCAACAATACCGGGGGGGCGATGGAGGCGCAGGATGTGGACGAGGCGTTCCTATGCCGACATTTCTCCCAAAGCCTGAGGGACACCGCGCTGGACTGGTACTTCGGCTTACCCGCGAGATCCGTCGGGAGCTTTGGCGAGCTATCCCACAAATTTTGCCAAGAGTTCCGGGCCGGACGGACGAAGAAGAAGCCCCTGGACTATCTCTGCACGATAGTCCAAGGAGAAGGAGAGACAACAGGTAGATACCTCCGCCGTTTTCAGGAGGAGAGACGGGCGGTGGTGACATGTGGGGATGAGGTGCTTATGTTGGCCTTCAAAACGGGGTTGCGGACTCGGAGTCTCCACAAATCCCTGCTCCGGGACCCGCCGACCGACTATGAGGCGTTGGTTGCCATGACGGAGAGGCACGCGTTGGCCGAAGAAACTCTTGGTACGAAGGCCTTGTTCCCCCGGGCGAAACCGACTCAAGGCGAACCCCGATCACACCCTCGGCCGAGACAGGAGGAGGGGGACCGGGGTTGCGACCGGCTAGCCCGACCAAGGCGGGAACCGCCCGGGCCTCGCCCCCAAGATCGCCCAGGTCCGGCGCGCGAGTTTGCTCCGGCACAAGGGCACCCTCGAGTCGCCCCGAGACAAGAGGTCCCCCTACGGGCACCTTACACGCAACTCAATGCCTCCTTGATTGAGGTGATGGCTGCGGCTACACGAGCCGGACTGCTGCCGGAACCGCCCCGAGAAATGAAGTCGGACCCCGCCCGGAGAGATTTTAAGAAATACTGCCGATACCACCGGGACCACGGCCACGACACCGACAACTGCTTCACCCTTAAAAGGGAAATCGAGCGGCTGATCCAGGCGGGCCACCTGGGGGACTTCGTCGGGGGCCGGAGACCGGACCGGGAAGACGGGAACCACCGAAGAGCACGGAGGGCGGACCCTCCGGCAGGCGACGAGCGGGAAGAGCTTCACCCCCCGAAACCCGTCATGCGCATAAACATGATATGCGGCGGGCCATCTTCGGGAGGGGCATCGTCGTCAGGCAAAAAGGCGTATGCGAGACAAGTCATGACGGCGGGTCTCGGAGGGGACCAGAGAGGGAGAAGGATGGCCTACCCTCCCATTACTTTCAGCGAAGAGGACCTAGAGGGGATCGAGCAGCCCCACGACGACGCCATCGTCATCGAGGCGCAGATTGGGACGGCCATCGTCAACCGCCTCCTGATCGACACCGGGAGTTCTTGCGACATCCTGTTCATGTCCACAATCGGGAAGATGGGGTTAAGGCCGACGGACCTGAGACCCTGCACTGGACCCCTCGTCGGTTTCACCGGTCACTCGACCCCCATCATGGGAGTGATCACCTTACCGATAACCCTCGGAGAAGAGCCACAGGTCGTCACTCGAATGACGCTGTTCGTTGTGGTCGACATTATGTCGGCGTACAATGGGATCATAGGACGACCTTACATGTCGGCCATTGGAGCGCTCCCCAGCCTCCTCCATCAGATGGTCAAATTCCAGACCCCCCGAGGGGTGGGGATCGTACGGGGAAGCCAGAAGCTGTCTAGGAGCTGCTACGTAGGGTCGACCAAGCACAAAGGACCAGAGGTGAACCTGAAGATCGACTCCCTGAGGCGGAGTTATGACCCCCACCAGCCAGAGTTAGCTCCAGCCAATGCCACTTCCGAGGGAAACAGGATCGACCACACGCCCCCCCACCGCCACCATCCCCCCCATGAGAAGGACGGGCAAATCACTCCAAGGGGCGCGGTACGCAGGTCGTGACATAGCCCGGAACTGTAAGTCCTGAACGAAGTACCTTGTTCCTTTCTTTTATATACAAATTTCGCCTTTGCTGCCTGACAATTTCAGTTCAACCCTGTCAAAGACTCCGGGGCAGGAGCAGTCCTCGCCACCCAAACCGGAGAGGGGCACGGGCCGAGCTGCATGCTCGCTCCCCCCAGAAAGACCTCCGGGGCAAGTTCACTGAGCTTGGCCACCCAAACCGGAGCGCCATATGCGGGGTAGGCGACGGCCCAATACCCGTCCGACTATAGAGGTTGCGGGGATGCGACGGCCCCATACCCCCCCTCTCAAAGACTCCGGGGCAGGACTAGTCCTCGCCACCCAAACCGGAGAGGGGCACGGGCCGAGCTGCGTACTCGCTCCCCCCCAGGAAGACCTCCGGGGCAAGTTCACTGAGCTTGGCCACCCAAACCGGAGCGCCATATGCGGGGTAGGCGACGGCCCAATACCCGTCCGACTATAGAGGTTGCGGGGAGGCGACGGCCCCATACCCCCCCTCTCAAAGACTCCGGGGCGGGACTAGTCCTCGCCACCCAAACCGGAGAGGGGCACGGGCCGAGCTGCGTACTCGCTCCCCCCCAGGAAGACCTCCGGGGCAAGTTCACTGAGCTTGGCCACCCAAACCGGAGCGCCATATGCGGGGTAGGCGACGGCCCAATACCCGTCCGACTATAGAGGTTGCGGGGAGGCGACGGCCCCATACCCCCCCTCTCAAAGACTCCGGGGCAGGACTAGTCCTCGCCACCCAAACCGGAGAGGGGCACGGGCCGAGCTGCGTACTCGCTCCCCCCCAGGAAGACCTCCGGGGCAAGTTCACTGAGCTTGGCCACCCAAACCGGAGCGCCATATGCGGGGTAGGCGACGGCCCAATACCCGTCCGACTATAGAGGTTGCGGGGAGGCGACGGCCCCATACCCCCCCTCTCAAAGACTCCGGGGCAGGACTAGTCCTCGCCACCCAAACCGGAGAGGGGCACGGGCCGAACTCCCTCATCCAATCGCCGACATCATCAGGCACCTCGAGGATGAGTTCTCGCACTCTCCTGACGCAAACGCGATGATACACCCCCCACTTCCGAACCACGAAGAAATGCTGAAACAACGCCAAGGAGGGACTCAAGGAGCAAGCAAGATACAAGACGACAACCCCACTAACAAGCCCCAGGAACGGGGCGCCAAGGCGAATATCGGCAGCTCCAGGAAATTCAACAAGTGAAACAAATACGGGTGGATCGGGAAGCGGAGCCCCAACTCGAAGGACCGGACATAGACCCCGACCTCATTATTCCCCGGTGAGCTCACCGCTTCCTCCGACCCGGGAACCCGCACCTCATAGGGTTGTCGCACAAACCACACGCGAATCTCCCGGATGTTGATCCTATCCAACCTACTTCGGAGGGACTCAATGTCTCTCGGTGCAACGGATAGCCATGACCATCTTTCCCTGATCCGCTGCACCCCCGGCTGCGACGCCCCCTCGCACGCCGACTCTTCCTCCCCCGCCCGGCTACTCCCTCCAATCTCAAATCGAGAGGCCATTGATCGGAAAGGAAGAAAATTAATTGTTGTTACCTGTTGCTCCCTTGAACCTGGAAGGCGATCGGAAGAAGATGGCCGGTGACGGAAGGGACAGGTTAGCCAGCAAGCTCCAAATAGAAAAATCGAGCGCCGAAGGAGAATCGGAGAAAGACAAAAATTCCCGCCGACCGCCTCCCAGACCTTTTTAGCGGTACAGGTGGCCCCCGGGCCATCTCGGCCGTCAAACTTTCGCCACGCGGCGCCCATCGAGACATCCCCGACGCCTCGACTGGCGTGAGGGTCACCTCATCCACGTGTCGTAAACTCAATCGCAGAGACGCTTCGTTTTCCTCTGCCCCCTTTTCAAATCGTAATGATGACCACTAAAGCGGGAGTTCCGAAGCCGTCGCTGGCACAACCCGGTGGGTCCAAGGCCCATATTGAGGGTCCGGAATGTTGGATATGGTTCGCCCTCCGAGCCGAGCCGGGCTGCCGCCTCAGACTCGAAGGCCGGGGACAATTGTTACGACCTAAAGATCGTAGTAGCCCAACTCCCGCCCGGATCCGCCAACATACCCCTTTGGCTCACCATTTAACAATTAGGGCCGCCGCCCCGAAAACCCGGGGCATCACGGAGATAGGCGCGCCTTACAGCGCTCCCCGAAACGGCCGAGGCGAACAACCGCAGCCGCACGACCCACCGGGGGTAGCGCGTTGGGGGACACTTGGGTAGCTAGGCCAGGCCTATTGACGGGCGCGGCCGGGCCGGACAACCCCCGACCGGAACGGCCCGTCCGATTCCCGCGAACCGCGGCGCCAAAAGTGGGCCAGACCTTTAGTTCGACGCTAACGACAAACAGCCTAAGATAAGGACACGACTAACACATACGTCACCCGACCGCCTGACAAAGCACCCCCAGGCGGCTGACCTGACCGGCGGTTAGTGCTTTCGGCCCTGACATCCCGACAAAAGCACCCCTCGGCCGTTGCGCCGCCTGACAGAAGCGGATCAGGAACTCCTGTTCCCGACGTCCTTATCCGAAGCCTCCGCTGACACCCGAGCCAGCTCAGCACGCCTAGTCATCACCCGTCAGGTATAAATACCTCCTCTCCTCTTACGGAGAGGGGGTTAGAAAAACTCTCTCATCTTCTATCATTCACACACGAGAGCAAATGTCCTCCATATCTTTGTTCTCTCACCTATAGCTCGTCACGCGAGGCGGACACACAGTTAGTCCGGCCGGCGTGTCCAGCCCCCCATTTAAGCCCTTTTACTGACTTAGGCATCGGAGGGGCTAAGGGTTGAACCCCAACCCCGCCCTTCTGACGAGTTGTTCGTGCTGCAGGAGAGCTCGCCCCTTGGCCAAAGTCAGCGTCAGCCTCCCACCGTCCAACCTTCCTCAGCTGCGTCCGACGAGATACGGTCCTGTGAGCCCCACCGGCAACGGATCCAACCTCTTCATCCCACTAATCACTTGTAAAACAGCCTACCTAACCCCTCATTTCCATATAACCACCGTGCCCTTGGTTCCCCATAATACAAATTCATTGTACGCGAGTTCCACCTCGTAACAGGATATGATGGGTAAGTGGTGGTTTCTCTCCGTTATCTATTTCTATTTAGATTTTAGGACGAACGCATACTTTGTGTATTTAAACTATCTATGATGATGATGATATGATGAAGTAATGTGGTATTGTGGGCCTGCTTAAATGGTAGAGAGTATTTAAAATGTTCTAGAGTGATGTGATGGGTCATCAATTTCGCTTTTAATTATGTAATGATAAACTAAATGTAATTACAAATTTAGAATGATTTGCACATATTTTTTGTTATTACACAATATAATGATATAACAATAAGTTAATCATAAGATAAATGTAATAATAAAATAATAAAATAATTTTCTAGAGTGATGTTGAGGTGGTGGACATGCATTAGTCCACCTATGATTGCTCCTTGTAATTGGGAAGATATAGCTTCTCCAATCAGAGAATTGGCGGTATGAAGAGTAAAGATGATGTGCGCTTCCACAGTCTGGCCAAACTTATGCTTTTAATATTAAAGGCAAACTCCATGGCACATGTCGTATCAAAGTTTGTCCACTAGAGATTGCGCCCAGATATGCATGTTACTTATTTTCCCACCTGAATATACAGCTTTGAATGGAGTAACCAGTATTTGTTGGATGCGATTACATTATGTCTTACTTGGAGAAATTTTGAAAGGGCAGAATAGGTTGGTTTTTGTATAGACGCTATTGCTTTTGTTATGAAAACTAGGAAAAAAAGGTGGTGTTATATTTATGAACTCATTTCTTTTATGCAGTACACATTAATCGTATGCAAGATAATTATCACCTATGGCGCACCTATGAAGCACGGACGCTTCAAAATGAGTCACATATCTGGCCCGACATGTATCAGACACTCCAAAACAATATCCAATTTTAAAATAAAATAAGAGAGCATGTCAAAGCCATGCCGTTTGAAACCTGAAAGTCAGCATGTCAGACTCAAACATTTCAGAGATACATGTGTCTTGGAAGAATATATAAAAGTTCTTGATTAAGCGGACCATGTACTATGTAGACAAAGTTTAAACATCATGTAAAATAGGTCAGGTTTTGATCAGATTTTTTAATCTTTTTGTTTGATTTCCTCACTTAGAATATATGAGGTTTTGTCATTCAAATTTATACTGTTTTCTTTTTATTTATTATTTTTAATAGAATGCCCCCTAATCTTGAGCTTTTTTTTGAAGGGTAAGCAACTTTATTCATAAACTCAACAAATTACAATATTGGTCTACAATAGAGCCAAACATAAAACTCAATGAAGCTAAAACATAAATAAACCTTCTACTCTAAAAGAGCAAGGAATCCTAACGATAATTAGGATTCCGAGTAGTCCTTGAGCTTTTCCGTCGTGGTGGATCCAAACAAATCTTTTTAAGTGTCTTTAAGGTAGGAGCTAAGCGGCGCATTTCGTCCTCCCACTCTTGGTTTGTCGTTGTAGCATCTCTATCAAATTCTTCCACCCATTCTTCCTCATATTCGTCTTCATCAGCATTTTCATCACCAACATTGTCAGGGTCATCAACGCGGTCACAATGGCCCCCAGTTTCCGTAGAATGTATATTTGCTGCCTCACCATTAGTAACATCTACATTTCCATTTGATTGACATCCAGTCTCTATACCAGAAGTGCCTCCAGTCTCTATAGTCCGGGCCACAGTAGCTGAAAAACCTCTACTCGTATTATTCCCTTCTTTAAATAACTCACTCCCATCCGCAGACAGTTTAGATTTGCCTTTTTCCACCCAAACCTTCTTAAACGGACATTGAGAGGATGAATGCCCAAAGCACTCACACGTTGGACAGCTTGGAGGCAAGTTTTCATATTCAACTTTAATGATCACATTCTCCTCGTCTTCCACAGCAATCTCTACTGTTTTTTGCAATTTGGTCTTTGCATCAATTTCAACAAAGCATCGTGCATATGTGTACCTTTCACCTAACGTTGTAGCCTTATCCAGAAATAAAGGCTTCCCAATGGAGCTAGAAATTATACTTATGCACTCTGTAGACCAAAATTTAAGGGGCAGGTCAGGAAATCTTACCCATACTGGAATTGATGATAGAAGATCTCTGTCCATTGTGAGGTCTGGAGTCCAGCGTCGCAGCACTATAACCCTTTATCAAACATCCAAGGCCCTCCTTGGAGTACCCTGCTGCAATCTTCCTCCAACTCAAACTAATCTTGAGCTTTGATGCGTACTATTTATAGATAATCCATGCATGCCCATGCATGGTCGTATTGCCTTGTTGCCCCTGTGTTCACTTTTTAAGAATTGGTGTGTACCCTTGCTCATGACTCCGTCTCATGTCGTATCCATTTCCGTGTCCATTTTTGTACTTAAATAGTTTACCCACTAATCTTGTTTATGATGACCTTCCATCTTATTGTCACTCTCTATGTGAATATTTCTAAATATTACTTCCCCTGAATCTCTTGTTATTCCACTTATTATTAGACGTATTACTATAGAATATATGGACATTAGAAAATATATTCATCTTTTGAACACCGTGTAATAAGAAAATAAAAATGTCAAAAAAATAATGTATATGATCCGACGTGTGCCCATTCATAAGGTGTCTCCAATCTAACAACCTGCCTACTTTCTAGCAAAATGTTGTTGCTCGTCTTGCCCCTACTTCTCTATGTGATGTTGGCAGTGTCTCGTGATGTTTTTTAATTGCACGCTATCTTAAAATAGTGTCTGATTTTAACTCTTTATGACGTATATACTTCACATACTGAACAGATCAATCCTGTGTTAACGTACATGCTTCTCAATGTCTACCAGATATCATTTTGTAAACAGTCTTTCTATTTTGGTTATGGCCAGGTGGTTTGCAACTAGACTTGGAATAAACATGCCAGCGAGGGTCGAACAGATTGTGAGGAGAAATGATAGCGAGTCACCGCTGATTGGGGAGCCGACAGGGGAGTTCTTTGATGTGATTGTGTTCTTTGGCATCATAGACATACTCCAGGACTACGACATAAGTAAAAAGCTCGAGCATGCGTACAAGTCAATCCAGTATGATGCAACCTCAATATCTGCTGTTGATCCAAAGCAATATGCTAAGCGGTTCAAGGATTTCATCTTCCGAGTTTACACAGAAGATAATAACACTAGTCTGATATGAAACTACCCAGCTGACCTAACCTGGAACAGAGGAGAGAAGAGTATAACCACATGTATAGGCCGCGGGCTTCTTTTTGGCGATTCAACTAGATGTATAACTACATGTATTATCAAATAGGCATACATATCCAATGTTCAGATTTTCTTCTTGTATAGGTTCATTTTTGCAACATCGATTGGAGATGTGAATGGGAATCTGTGACATGGGGTGCACGGGGCGGTTAAGATTTTGTAAATAACATTAATTACCAAGGTAAATATGTATTTTTTTAAAACCCACAACACACACACATTTTCATATTTCATATCCAATATATTTCCATAACTGCGTTTGCTACTCCCGCAGGGATTCTATGATTTTAACAAGGCCACTTTCTGATTGATCTTTCCTTTACAAGCATAATTCAAGAAAGATTATTTCGTCAGCCTATTTGTTGCTAAAACAAGCAATCATCTTCTTTCTATTAAGTCCATGATGCTAACCCAAAATTTGGGATGAAAGCTAAGATGATAATGATATCTATGGTAAATTGGTTTGCCTTATTGGCTAGAAAATCATGGTGCAACCACTATTGCTAGAAATAAATGTAATTCCTTCTATTCTTTTGGCGTTGAGAAACTCATAGGCTTGCATCAAAGCCCACTACTAAGAAATTTAACACCAACTATCATAGCCATGTAAGGGCAAAAGAACCCCAATGTTCTATATATTTTGCTAACATAAGCATCGCATAATGAATTTGGTCTCTTGCATATTTAATTGGAAATATCTCACCCGTATGAAGGGAGGTTCAAATCTAAGAAATCCCACAAGAGAATGAAGTGTCAAGCCATGGCAATTTATTTCCGCGTAATTATTATTATTTGTATACACAATTTTGGCCATATATGCCCGTATGTACCCATGAAGGCCTTATCTAACATGTCAAGATCGACCCAATTTTGGTCCACCAAAAAGCCTTAACTAATGGGCTACACACGACCTATGAAGCAATTAATGCTTTGGGAGCAAAATTATTAAAATACTCTTGGTTAATCATATACGTAGCTTACTCTAAAATGAAGTGGTTATAACACTCTTCATACTCACACTCTCTCATCTGCTTGTTACAATTACATTGCTATCATCCAAACTCTAATTTAAGAGGCAGTGGAGTCGAATCGGCAGGCCTCACTCCTAACTCGAGTTACCAAGGCTCTATTGGTTTTAATGTGCATGCTATCAAAAGAACTCCATACTCGCTAGCTATCCTGAAAAAATATCCCAAGACCAAACAGCCCCCCTATCAAGCATGTTAGGCACACTACAACAAGGTTATCACTGTATATGGGAAACATATGGTACCATGAGCTGCAAGACTTAAGAAGTCACCTGGTCATATTTCCAAAGCATCAAACATTCACCATCCAAGGAAAGAACAGCTATGATGATTGTTCATACCATCACAACATGAATGATGTAACACTGCACTAGAATCTTTGGCCATAATACGTAACGAAGGAGTAGTTCCAATACATGATTGAGAATCATGTAGATGAGATGACGCCTGATCAAATAGGTCATGTGCAAGACGCAAAAAGGCGGGCCCCACAGAAAGTACAAGCCCATGTGGGGTTTGTTCTTTCCAACTTTTTGTGTCTTGTCACCTGATCTATTAGGTGAGGTGTCACGTTTTCCACATTATTCTCTCTACATGATTATTTAAATGTTTTAAATGAGAAAAACTCCTAACTCAGTTCTGCAACATGTATTGGGTAATCAATCCCAGAATCTGTGGAAATTTGGCTCAATAGGGGCTGCTGGAAATTTCCAGCAGCCCCATGTGGGCAACCCACCAACCCAAAGGGGGTTGGTGGTGGGTTGGTGCACCAACCCAAGGGGGGTTGGTGCACCAACCCTCTCCCCCTTTAGCCCTATAAAATGAGGGTTATTTGTTTGGTTATTATCATCCAAAAATTGAGATTTCTTTTGTAAACTCAATAGAAATCATATGAAGTGTTTCCTTGATCGATTTTCGATCTAAATTGTTTTGTGCTCTCTCTCTTTCTTCTTTGTGCTAGATACTTCGGAGGTCTCGATTGCTTCCGCGTGCAACAAATTGGTATCAGAGCCATTTAGACGACGAAGATCTAGACGAAGAAGATGAGCAAAAGTGGCGACGACACTTCTACTTCAATGACGCAATCTTCAACAACGCGAACTATCGTATCCAATACGAAGTTCGAAATTGAGAAGTTTGATGGGCGGATCAACTTCGGCATGTGGAGATGTGAGGTACTTGACATCTTGAACCAACTTGGTCAAGATCAAGTACTAGATGAGAGGCCGACTACGACGTCGGACTCGGAGTGGAGGATGATGAACCGGAATGCTTGCGGCACGATCCGGCTCTACTTGACAAAGGAGAAGAAATATCCTTTCATGGAGGAGACGAACGCGAAAGCGTTATGGGATGCTCTTGGCGAGAAATACATGAAGAAGAACATCCAGAATCGCCTACACCTAAAGAAGAAGCTCTTTGGCCTCAAGATGGAGGAAGGAGTTTCAGTTGAAGCACACCTCGACTACTACAACAAACTCCTCACAGATCTGAGGAACATCGACGTCAAGGTGGAAGATGAGGACAAGGCGATGATTCTCCTCAACTCACTACATAAAGACTACGAGCACATCGTTTCAATCTTAACCTACGGTAAAGAATCTATCACCTTCATTGAAGTTTCTAACGCTCTCACAAGTAATGAATTTAGAAAGAAGGATGATGAGAAGATGAGGGGCCAAGGGTCTGATGCACTTACCGTGGTGAGAGGTCGAAGCAATGAAAGGAGTGGAGGCCGCAAAGGGAACCAAAGATCCAAGACGAGGGACAAGAGTAGAGCTTCGCGCACCGACATTGAGAAGGATCAATGCGCCTTCTGCAAAGAAAGAGGACATTGGGCGAGGGAGTGCCCAAAGGCCAAGAAGAAGAAAGCGGCTACCGCCAACATCGTCAAAGGTGTGGAGGTTGATGAATGGGTCCTTGTCGGCGCTGCGAAGGGGGTGATGAAGGAGGGATGGGTTCTCGACTCGGGATGCTCATTTCATATGACACCCCACAGAGAGTACTTTACTACTTTCCATGAAGGTAGTAGAAGTACAGTTCTTCTTGGAGACGACAGAGCTTGCACGACGGCAGGCATTGGCACGGTCCGCATCAGGATGGGAGATGGAGTCACAAGGGAATTAGATGAGGTCCGCTACGTTCCCGACCTAAAGCGAAACCTCATATCGCTTGGGTCACTTGAAGCCAAGGGTTGCAAGGTGACCATGGAGGATGGAGCTTTGAGGGTGACTCGTGGTGCCTTGATTGTAATGAAGGGGAAGCGCACAGGCAACCTCTACTACTTGGATGGCGAGATGGTAACTGGCACGGTGGATCTTACTCAAGAGGATGAGAGAGACGACTATCTACTTTGGCACATGCGCCTTGGGCATGTTGGCGAGAAGGCTCTTCAGAAGCTGATTGACGGTGACCATCTACGAGGAGCGAAGAGCGGGAAGATCGACTTTTGTGAGCATTGTGTCTTTGGAAAGAAGACACGTGCATCTTTTGGGACCGCCATCCACAACACGAAGGGAGTGCTTGACTATGTCCACACTGATGTGTGGGGACCATCGAGGGCGGCTTCATTGGGAGGTAATCACTATTTCGTGACATTTATTGATGATTTCTCACGGATGGTGTGGGTTTTCTCCTTGAAGTCCAAAGACCAGGTGCTGAGCAAGTTCAAGGAGTGGAAAGTCTTGATCGAGACTCAGACCGGTAAGAAGATCAAGCGACTCCGTAGCGACAACGGTGGAGAGTATAGGTCGGACCCCTTCTTTGACTACTGCAGAAAGGAGGGGATACAGCGACACCTCACTATAGCCGGTACACCGCAGCAGAATGGTGTAGCCGAAAGGATGAACCGAACTTTGCTGGAGAAAGTTCGGTGTATGTTATCGACATCCGGCCTTGGGAAGGAGTTTTGGGCAGAGGCCTTGGCGTACGCGACCTACTTGGTCAACAGGCTACCTTCTGCAGTACTTGATGGAAGACCTCCTTTGGAGGTATGGTCGGGAAAGCCAGTTCCCGACTACGAGTCTTTGCATATTTGGGGGTGTCCTTACTTCGCAGTAAAAGAGGACAAACTAGATCCTAGAGCCAAGAAAGCCATCTTCTTGGGCTTTAGCGATGGAGTAAAAGGGTACAAGCTGTGGTGCCCTACACAGAGGAAGGTGATTCTCAACAGAGACGTGACGTTCGACGAGTCAGCTATGTTGAAGAAACGAAGCGAACCGGAGGTGGAGCCTTTAGAGACACATCTGGAGCAGGTTCAGATTGATGTGTCAAAGATTCCAGAGGAGAGGACTATTGAATCTAGTCCTATACCACATGTTCCAGACGGTCTACTCCAGACAGATGGTGGTGATGGAGGTTCGGCTTCAGGTGGTGGAGATGCTTACTCTCCACAAGATGTACAACAGCTGGATTCCATTGCATCTTCAAGACCACGAAGAGAGATTAGAAGACCTGCAAGGTATACTGATTTGATCTCATATGCTTTCCCTGCAGTTAGTATTGATACTCCCACCTCCTTCCAAGAGGTGGAGCTTTCCAAAGACCCACAGAGATGGAAGAAAGCAATGAACGAGGAGATGGAATCGCTTTGGAAGAACAAGACATGGGAGCTGGTGGAGCTTCCTCGTGACAAGAAGGCGATTGGGTGTAAGTGGGTTTACACTAAGAAGGAAGGAGCCAAAGATGGAGATATCCGCTTCAAAGCAAGACTTGTGGCGAAGGGATATGCTCAAAAAGAGGGGATCGACTACAACGAAGTATTCTCCCCGGTTGTGAAGCATTGCACGATTCGAATTCTATTGGCGTTAGTTGTGCAACTCGATCTTGAGTTGGTACAACTAGATGTCAAGACGGCTTTCTTGCATGGCGAGCTTGAGGAGGAGATCTACATGGCTTAACCTGATGGCTACGAGGATGGAGATGGACTTGCATGTAAGTTGATTAAATCTCTTTATGGGTTGAAGCAATCTCCTAGACAGTGGTATAAGCGCTTTGAGCGCTTCATGACACAAGATCAAGGGTATGTCCGGAGTCCCTTTGATCTTTGTGTATTCTTTCGGAGGCTTGAAAATGGTTCCTTCATCTACCTCTTGCTTTATGTTGATGACATGCTCATAGCGTCATCAAATAAAGAAGAGATCCAGAGGTTGAAAGACCAGTTGAGTTGCGCGTTTGAGATGAAGGACCTTGGCGATGCACGAAGGATTCTTGGCATGGAGATATACCGAGATCGAGGTGGAGGTACATTACATCTTTCTCAGAGTCGCTACTTGAAATCTATTGTTCACAGATTTGGATGTGAAAAGATGAAGACCGTGCTTACTCCACTTGCACCTCACTTCAAGCTTTGTGCAATGCATTCTCCGAAGGATGATGAGGAGAAGGAGTCTATGAAGAAGGTACCGTATGCTAATGCGGTAGGTGCAATGATGTATGCGATGGTGTGCACGAGACCCGACCTTTCGCACGCGGTGAGCATGGTGAGCCGTTACATGCACAATCCAGGGAAGGCACATTGGCAGGCGGTGCAGTGGATTCTGAGATACATCAATGGCACCATTGATTTGGGAATGACATACAAGCGAGATGATGATGGTCCGCAAATTGTTGGGTATGTTGATTCTGATTTTGCAGGCGACTTGGATGGGAGGAGATCCATGACAGGCTATGTCTTCACCTTGTCAGGAGCTCCTATTTGTTGACGAAGTATACTTCAGTCTACATTAGCCTTGTCTACCACAGAGGCAGAGTACATGGCATTAACTGAAGCTGTGAAGGAGACGATATGGCTAATGGGCTTGATGGACAACTTGGGTGTTTGGCAAGACAGGTATGACTTGTATTGTGATAGCCAAAGTGCAGTACACTTAGCGAAGAATCAAGTCTTCCATGCAAGGACCAAGCATATCGATGTCAGGTATCACTTTGTTCGTGACTATGTTGGAGAAGACGACGATGACATCAATTTGATGAAGATAGGGACGAATGACAACCCCGCGGACATGCTTACGAAGGTTGTTACAGGGGTCAAGTTTAAACATTGTTTGGACTTGATCAACATTGTTCCAAGATAACGATGGTGGCCCCTTCTGGGGCAACGAGGCTTTGTGGAGCCATATGAGCCTTTCGAGGCAAGATGACGGGAACACGAGATGATTCTCACCGAGGAGGAGCGTTGACGGTCGATTGTGTGACATAGACCCAATATCTCGTCAAGGTGGAGATTTGTGGAAATTTGGCTCAATAGGGGCTGCTGGAAATTTCCAGCAGCCCCATGTGGGCAACCCACCAACCCAAAGGGGGTTGGTGGTGGGTTGGTGCACCAACCCAAGGGGGGTTGGTGCACCAACCCTCTCCCCCTTTAGCCCTATAAAATGAGGGTTATTTGTTTGGTTATTATCATCCAAAAATTGAGATTTCTTTTGTAAACTCAATAGAAATCATATGAAGTGTTTCCTTGATCGATTTTCGATCTAAATTGTTTTGTGCTCTCTCTCTTTCTTCTTTGTGCTAGATACTTCGGAGGTCTCGATTGCTTCCGCGTCGCAACAGAATCAACATAATTCCCAATTGCCTCAACAATCACTCCAACAATTGCATGACCAATGACACCTGAGTAATGCCAAAAATAGGAAACTTTGGGAGGATATCGTATGGGTGATAGGAATAATTGAAGAGGTCGATGAGAATGAGAAGAAGAAAATCTGCACCTAAACAATATATTGGATCGTGTGAGGATTAAGGTTGAAGGAGAAATGGAAACATTCTCACGGTGATGCCGGAGGTCATGGTAAGGCTAGGATGGAAGGAGAGCACAATGACGTTCAGCATGAGTAAATTCAGGCAACCGCTATATACAAAAGTACCATGCCATGTGAAAGAGATTATAATAAGGAAATATTCATGAAGAAGAAGAGGCGCCATGAGTTAGAAAAGGAAAGAAAAGGTAGGCAATGACTTATACAAAAAGCTGAAAAATTCTTTGTTCACTTGAGAGACACTCGTGTCACCCTTATTACGTGATTTTTGGTTGTTGCAGTTAGAAAAATATGATGGAAAACCAAAGATCTGTGGCATCCTGTCATCAGCTATTCATGAGCTCTTCCAGCTACATAACATATATGATTCTATTCATGGTAGATCCTTTTCAACAACTCTATGAAAAGCTTTGTAGGCTTGACCTAGGATAATTTCAAACTTTATGCAGCTAACAACCCTCTTTGCCAAACAATTCATAGAGATCAAAAGAATAAAAAAAGTCTTCCATTCACTACTAAAAATGAAGAAAAATGAGCAAAAAATCCTTAAGAAAGCATATGAAGATATTCAAAGAAGCGATACTTGAAATGAAGGAAGTTAGTTTGGATACACCTAATACAGCCATAATCAACAATATGCTCAATAAAGAGGTCAAGCAGAGCCTAGTGATGAAGCCCTCTATGGCCATGTATGATGTCACGGCCATGGCAGAAGTAGACAAAAATGTTGAAAAGACATTAGGCCCAAGTAGCAAGCCAAAGGCCAGAGACTCCAAACCAAAGGAAGGCTAAGACGTAATATAAGTAATCATGAAAGAGATGAAAAAAGACCTAAATGAATTACCCTTAAGAAGAATTAAGAAGTTAAATAAGTGAACATAACACTTTCCAAAATCATCAAGCAATTCTAAAGAGAGAGATACCCGAGACACCCTCTTTCCCAAATGAATACAGAGCCCTAAATGAGAGTCAAGCTTAGGTTCTATGATTACCACAAGGATCATGGCCATAGCACTAACAAGCATTACTAGCTTTAGGAAGACATTAAAAACCTAATCGAGGATGACATGAATGAGGTTTAACTTATGAACGTCATTCATGTCATCTTCAGATGAAGGGATGTCTCGAGATGGAGGTTTAACTTATGGAACGTAAACATGGTCTCTTTTACTTGAAAGAGCAGACCAAGCAATTATCTTCTCCAAGGAAGACCTTAGAGGGTTGAATGTGTAGTATAATGATTCGATCATCATATTGGAAATATATCGAGCCTTGAAGTACATCACATCACTATTGACTCTAAAAGATTTACAAGTATTCTCCTCAAGGATGCACTCAAGAAGATGTGTATTGAAAAAACCCAATTAAAGTCATGCACAAAGTCCCTAGTTGGTTCCATTAGCCATCACATGATGGTTGAAAGAAAAAACAATCACTTTTTTTCATACCCACAAGGCATGAGAAGCTATGCTAATCCATGATAATGGTGGAATTTTTAGTTGTTAAAGCAAATTTAGCATATAATGCAATTTTTTTGAAAACCATCTGTTTCGGAGTGTTTTCTCACTACAAAGCGTTGACCGTGGAGAACCCGGTCAACGTGGTCAAGGGGCCCGCTTTGGGTCCCTCGTGGGCTTCGAATTGGTGCAGAAGGGGCGAGGGGAAGCCTCGGCCCAGGTTGAGACGCTCGGCCTCGGACAGACGTGCTCGGCCTCGGCTGGAAGGGGGACGAGGGGAAGCCTCAATCGCCCGGGTAGACGCACGGCCGACGGGTGGCGAGGGAGAGTCCCGAACCCGATTAGGACGCTCGGCCTCGGTAGGGCGTGCTCGGCCAAGGAAGGCTGAGGGTGAGGGGATGCCTCACCGTCCGGTTGATAGAGTGGCCGGAGAGGGGCGAGGGGTAGCCTCGGCCCGTTGGTCTGTTGTTCACCTGCGCAGACGAGAACGCTCGTCAGGGGGCCGAACCTTGGTTCCGGCCAAATCCCCTCCGATGCCTAAGTCAGATAGAGATCTGAGAAAGGAGGCCCGGCGGAGACGGTCCGACTCGTGAGGAGATCGTGACGGCGTCTCTCGGCGCGAGCGGGGGAGGAAGGAGATGAATTGGGGGAACGAGGTCGTTGATGGAGTACCTTAGGTTTTGCTACCTGAGATGCGGTCCCTTTCTTCGTCGTCCTCCTGACCCTTTTGTAGAGCTCCCAGCGTGATTGGCTCTGGCCCACGTCCCACGCCCGCCATCGATCGTGCCCCATCCGTCCCCCCCCCGCCGCCGCCCTCTCCGCCATGCCAGCACCTCCCCTTTATCGCCATTTAGTGGTCGCGTGTCCGGGGGAGCGGTTTTCGCAGGAGTGGGCGAACGACCAACGGGTTATGGGGGCCGGGTCGGATCGACGTTTCGAGAAGGTCCCTTGTAGGGCCTTTGTCGAATGGGCTTTCAGGATGCAGGTGGGCTCTTGGGCTCGTGCTTTATGGGTCTCGGTCAAATAGGCGTAACAATTGCCCCCATCGGTCGGGTTGATCGGCCTCGGCCGGTTCGGCTCGGCCGATGTGACCTCTGCCGATTTTGACAGGCTCTCCAGTCGATGTCGACTCATTTATTAGTCGTCATCATGAGTTAGCCCATTCGATGTTTTTAAGGCGCGGGCTTCAAAGCGCCGTCGGCCTTCAGATGCTGCCACGTGTAGTGGCAAGCTTATCCCCGCCGCTCGCGGAGTCGCCTTAAGTTCGAGAAGCCGAAGGGTTTGTGAGCCGCCATTGGTGGGGTCGATCAGCCTTGGCTCGCTCAGATCACCCGTTATGTCTCCTGGGATTCTGAGCGGCGCTTCAATCGAGGCGAGGCCATAAATGCAGGTCATGATGAGGCGGATCGATTGGTCTTCAACTGGCGCCAATTTCGGAGCGCCGCCGACTCTTCGAGCCTCGCCACGCATTCTTGTCAAGCGCTTCGAATTCTCCCCTGGCATATAAGATCCCCAGTCGTGTTGATCTCCACTTCTCCTTCGCTCCTCCCGGTGTTCAGAGCCTTCAGCAACTCGGAATTCCCCGTCGCCTTCGCTTCTTTGTCCTCTCCAAACTAGTTGAAAATAAGTAATTCCTCTCTTGCTTTCATCCTATGGCTGCTCTTAGGATAGGCGGTTCTGGCCGGAGGACGAGGGGTCCTCCGGAGTCCGGGCGGGGCGAACCCCGGCTAGGGGAGTCTGGTTCCCCCGCCGGGAGTCGTTCTCTTCAAGATAGGGGGGAAGGAGAAACTTTTTCCAGACTACTCCCGTGATGACGTGGCGTTGGCTGCCATACGGCTTAATGTGCCCCCAGTTGTCCTCCGTACGTCGTCGAGGACCCCTCCTTCGGTGGCCGCGGAGATCCGGGAAAGATATCTCTGCGTCCCATACGAGGTTCGGGTTCCATTTGTCGACGAGCGGATTTGCCTCCCGAGGAGCAATGAGGTCGGCGTCTACGTCGAGATGTTCCGCCTGGGTCTTCGCTTCCCGCTCCATCCCTTCTTCATCCAGGTCATGGAACATTTCACAGTGTCCATGTGTCAGTTCACCCCGTGTTCGATCGCAGTACTGACGGGTTTCGTAACGCTCTGCTGTACCCGTGGTCTGGAGCCGACTCTCCCCCTTCTCTTCTACTTTTACCAGGCCCAGACGGTCGGTCCGGGGTCATGGCTGCTACTCCGAGCTCGTTCGAGGAGGGAATGCCTGATCGGGTTACCCCGTTGGTCAGGGGATTGGAACTTGGATTATGTCTTCGTGGTCTTCTTGGGCGAGGCCCAGATTCTGACAAGCTGGGGCAGTTCTGTCCATTCTCGCCCGTCGTTAGTTCTCTCAGACGCCGACCGGGCAGCCGCTGCGCTTCTGTTGGCTCTTCCTTTGGAAACGAAGTCCATTTGGTCTTTGCTGGACGACCTACTCCTGAAGGCCGTCTTGTGGTCTCCGGGTAGGTCGCTTTTTCATCCCCGGATCGCCCTATGACTCATCCTGATTTCGGTCTCCTTTGCAGGGATGGCTGGCCGCGAATTCGTCCGTGACGTTGACGAGCTGATCCGTCGTGGAGCCGCTCGGAGCCGAGGTAGTACCTCTGGAAGGGCGCCTCGGAGGACCGTTGAGGAGGAGGTGCGCCGAGCCGAGCCTGCCGTGGGTAAGGTGGCGGCCGCGCCTCCCGCCTCTTCTTCTGGCGATCCCCTTCCGGGGGGTGAGGATGGTGCGAGGCGGAAGCGTTCTCCTCCGACGCCTTTGGAGCTCCACGGCGGAAAGAAGAGGAAGGAGGACGTGGATCCCTCCGGCCCGGCAGGTTCCGCGCTTCTCGTGGCGACCGCCGGAGATCCTTCGGTAGCTTTGCCAGCCACCCCCCTCGCAGCGTCTTCGCCCGTATCACCAGGGGTCGGGGCCTTGTTGGCGAGCGACTTGGCTTCGATTGTCGTCCCTGGGAGTTCGATGTTTGCTGACCGAGCAGTGGCCCAGCAGGTTGCCGAGGTCTCCGTCCCTCCCCGGGACCGCAGCCTCCTCAAGAAGATCCCGGCCGACAAGATGTCGGATTCCTTGGTCTGGATCCTCCAACAGGTTCGGTTATCTTGCTATCCTCTCTTTCTCTTTATCCTCTTCTTAGCCCATGTCTCGTCTTTTCAGGGTTCAGCGCTCGCTGTGGAGTTGCAGTGTCGAGCCGTCCGCTTGAGGGAGATGGAGGAGTCTTCCATGAGGGCTCAGGAGCGGGCCGGGGCAGCCGAGGTGGCCATGATGGAGGCCCAGATGGAGTCTCGGCGCCTCGCCCTCCGTGTGGATGCGTTGGAGGGGCAAGTGGGTGACCTCGAGGGAAAGCTAGGGGATGCTCATCAGTCGGCTGAGGAAGCGGCGGAATCGTTCCGTCTGGAGAGGGAGGAGCTTCAGAGGGAGCTGTCGGACCGGCGTCAGGTAATGCGGCTGGCGGAGGAGGTGGAGAAGGGCGTCGTCGAGACCCTGGGGAAGGAGATCTTCGAGGTTCTCAGGGGGGCCTTCGGTAAGTATATAGACCTCATCGCCCCCCGGATCGTCGAAGTCGTCCAGTCTTCCTTCCGGGAATGTGCGGAACGTGTCCGACAAGCCCCTCCGCCAGTCGAGTCCCCTCGCTCCGAGCAGGGCGAAGTGCCCGAGGATGTGTCCTCCCGAGCTCGGGCTCCTTAAGCAGTCCCTCCCAGCCTTATCCTCAAATTTTTAAGCATCCGCTTCGCTTTGGGCCAGTCTACTTGAAATGGATCCCCGGCCCCCGCCATCTCCTTCAGCCCCGCGGCCAACAATTGCTGGTTGCATGGCCGCTAGCTTGGGTCACCTACTCTGGGTCTTTTGTCAACCAATTTTGCTTTGTCGGTGTCGATCTGAACTCTGTCATTTGTCGCGAGTAGACTGCTTGTAGGGTGTTCCCTTCGCCTTGATCCCCTGTAAATAAGACGCATTTTTGTACTCGGGTTAACTATTATAAATGAAATCGACTTACTTGGAATTTTTGTGTACTTGGCGTTGTTGCCTTGTTCTTGGCTTGGGAATGGACGAAACTGGCGTTGGCTGAGGGGATTCTCCCCAGACTTAGGGGCACAGGAGTCGGTCAGCGAGGGCGAAGCTCCTCGACTTAGGACCGGTTGGCGTCCGTGCCTCCTGGGGAAACTGCCCCCAGACTTGTGAGCGCTGGAGTCGGTCGGCGAGGGCAAAGCTCCTCGGCTTAGGACCGGTCGGCGTCCGTGCCTGCTAGAGGAATTGCCCCCAGTCTTATGAGCGCTGGAGTCGGTCGGCGAGGGCAAAGCTCCTCGGCTTAGGACCCGTCGGCGTCGTGCCTGCTGGGGGAGTCGCCCCCAGACTTATGAGCTCTGGACTCGGTCGGCGAGGGCCAAGCCCTTCGGCTTAGGACCGGTCGGCGTCCGTGCCTGCTGGGGGAATCGCCCCCAGACTTATGGGTACTGGAGTCGGTCGGCGAGGGCAAAGCTCCTCGGCTTAGGACCGGTCGGCGCCCGTGCTTTGCTGGGGGAGTCGCCCCCAGACTTATGTGCACTGGGGTCGGTCGGCGAGGGCCAGGCTCCTCGGCTTAGGACCGGTCAGCGTCCGCGTCTGCTGGGGGAATTGCTCCCAGACTTATGGGTGCCGGAGATAGTCGGTGAGGGCAAAGCTCCTCTTCCTCCTCCAGTGAGACGGCGGTCCCCGGCCTTTTGTGTTACTGGTGACATGTCAACTCCGTCGGAATTTTAAATAAAGACAATAAAAAGAAGGCGTTTGTACTCTCATGTGTCCAGTTGGACCGGTACATTTGGAGGAAACGGAAAAAGGGGAAATGAAGCTAAACAGAGGGATGTAAAACTAGATATCTCCCTCATACTTAGGCTGCCCCCCGGGGGGAAGGATGTTGCCTGCTCACTCTACGATGCGGAGGGGGCCTTGGATGGTGTTGATCTTCTTCCCCTTGTCTGGCTGTGTGGAGGTCCCTTCTCCATGGGCCGGCTCGTCGGCCTGATTCCTGGCGTGCCCTCGGCTCATCAGCTTCTCAATGTCCTTCTTCAAATGCCAGCAATCTTCCGTGTCGTGACCATCGTCCTTATGGTACTTACAGTACTTCTCCCTGTTCTTCCAGCCTCTTTTAGCCTTCGGCGGGGGGCGATCAGCTCGCTCTTCCTTCTGTACTTGGGCGAGAATGGCGTCTGGGGTGGCGTCCCTCGCGCTTTCTCCCCGTTGCCTGTTCCTTTGTCTCTTTTCGGTCCGGTATCCTTCGGGGCTTGCTCGTCCGCCGTCGCCACGCTTGGTCCCTCGAGCGGTTTTTCCTGCATCCTCGGCCAAGGCCTCCTCGGTCAGCATAAAGCGTTCGGCCCTTGCCATGATCCCGGGGAGGTCCTTTGGGGGGTCGTTGTGCAGGGACTTCTTGAGGCCCCTGTGGCGAAGCCCTTTCTTAAGAGCCGTCTGGACCACCAGGTCGGGTGGGTTGTTCACGTTTAGCCTTTCCACATTGAAGCGGCGCATGAACTGTCGGAGTGGTTCGGCCGGGCCTTGCACTATGTTGAACAGATGTTCAGCACCAGGTTTGATCAGCTTCCCCGCCATGAACTGTTTGCAGAACAACTGGGCGAGTTGTTCGAAGCTGTCGATGGAGCGGCCGGGCAGGCTGTGGTACCAGATCCTCGCCGCTCCCCTGAGAGTAGAATAGAAGCCCCGGCAAAGCAGGTCATCGTCAGCTCCCTGGAAGGCCATATCCCCCTCGTAGTCCATCACGTGGTGCGCCGGGTCTCCTATTCCATCGTACTTTCCCAGTACCGGGATCCGGAATCGGGAGGGGACCCGTGCGTCGGTTATTCTCCGCGACAAGGGGCATCGATCTCCGTGGATGCCTCCGGGGATGCGGTACTCGCCTGCCTCGGGATCGACCGGGGGTGGAGGTACCACCGGCGCCAGTGGGGCTGGCTCCGCAGCCTTCGCCACGCTGGGGGCCGGGCTGTCCCGACGTTCCCGACTCCTCCTGCGGGAGCTCCTGCTCCGCCGCGATCGGTCTCTCGAGTGGTGTCGTTCGCTTCTCCTGCGGCGGGACGACCGCGATCGATGAGACGAGGCCGTCCTTGATTCGCCGTCCGTCCCTTCGGTCTCTCTTCGGCTCCTTTCACGATTGGGTGAGGAGGCGCGTGACCTCGCCTGACGAGAGCCGGACAGCGTGAACCGACGCTCCATGTTCGGTTTCCGGGTCCCGTGGTCGTCGACCACGGCGGACCGCAAGTGTGGGGGACCCCCCGCCCATCGATGGCTGTCGTCCAACGTGCCTCCGTTGGGTGGCGCAGGGCCGACGAGCTGCTGCACCGTTGCGACCAACGTCTGGAGGCTCGCGTTGGTCTCCTGAGCTAGGGCGCGGAGCTGTCCCTGCGTGGCCAGTTCTGAGCCGCCGGTTTCTTCGGTGGAGAGGGTGGGGTGGCCGCCGACGGGCGTGTCCTCGGGATTGCCGTTTGTTGTGCCATTCCGCTCCTCCGGGATGGGGGGCATGCGCTTCCTCCCATTGCTGGCTCGTGCCATTGTTGGTGTGGTTTGCTTTTTCGTGGGACGGTTTCTCGTTCCCACAGACGGCGCCAGATGTTTCGGAGTGTTTTCTCACTACAAAGCGTTGACCGTGGAGAACCCGGTCAACGTGGTCAAGGGGCCCGCTTTGGGTCCCTCGTGGGCTTCGAATTGGTGCAGAAGGGGCGAGGGGAAGCCTCGGCCCAGGTTGAGACGCTCGGCCTCGGACAGACGTGCTCGGCCTCGGCTGGAAGGGGGACGAGGGGAAGCCTCAATCGCCCGGGTAGACGCACGGCCGACGGGTGGCGAGGGAGAGTCCCGAACCCGATTAGGACGCTCGGCCTCGGTAGGGCGTGCTCGGCCAAGGAAGGCTGAGGGTGAGGGGATGCCTCACCGTCCGGTTGATAGAGTGGCCGGAGAGGGGCGAGGGGTAGCCTCGGCCCGTTGGTCTGTTGTTCACCTGCGCAGACGAGAACGCTCGTCAGGGGGCCGGACCTTGGTTCCGGCCAAATCCCCTCCGATGCCTAAGTCAGATAGAGATCTGAGAAAGGAGGCCCGGCGGAGACGGTCCGACTCGTGAGGAGATCGTGACGGCGTCTCTCGGCGCGAGCGGGGGAGGAAGGAGATGAATTGGGGGAACGAGGTCGTTGATGGAGTACCTTAGGTTTTGCTACCTGAGATGCGGTCCCTTTCTTCGTCGTCCTCCTGACCCTTTTGTAGAGCTCCCATCGTGATTGGCTCTGGCCCACGTCCCACGCCCGCCATCGATCGTGCCCCATCCGTCCCCCCCGCCGCCGCCCTCTCCGCCATGCCAGCACCTCCCCATTATCGCCATTTAGTGGTCGCGTGTCCGGGGGAGCGGTTTTCGCAGGAGTGGGCGAACGACCAACGGGTTATGGGGGCCGGGTCGGATCGACGTTTCGAGAAGGTCCCTTGTAGGGCCTTTGTCGAATGGGCTTTCAGGATGCAGGTGGGCTCTTGGGCTCGTGCTTTATGGGTCTCGGTCAAATAGGCGTAACACCATCCCTTGAAGCATTGAGGGCAGTAATGGCGCCGTGCCATCAATGAATGAAGTTTTCCACCTTAGAAGGGTAAGGCATAGCCAAAGGTGATTGGGGTGTGGCGGTTAAGAAATGTTACCTCTTAACCACTAAGAGAAGCAAATCTGTTGAAACCTTTTCTATAAATGCTCTAGATGTCCAATCTGATATGGAAATGCACATAGAGTTATTGGTATAAGAGATTATTTAAATACTATTAACCATATAGGAGCATGAGGAGGAGGTCCAAGTTTGGTCCTTACTAATGAAGAAGGCATGATTGGAATTAGTCAATATTTTGAAGTAGAACATTGACTTTTTTCTTAGTCCGTCATCAATATTCTAGAATCGACCCAGTGTTACCATACATAAGCTTGATGTCAACCCAACCATGTTGTCAATCATGCATGAGGTGTAATGAAATAAAAATTTGCTAATGAAGAAGTATAGTAACTACTCCACTCAGGCTTATCAAAAATGTCAAATACCCAAAATATCTATCCAATGCAGTGATGGGGAAAAAGAAAATGGAAAATGATGAATGTGTATTGATTTCATCAACCTCAATTAAGTTGCACGAAGAATTATTTCGCTTCCTCATGATAGACCAATTAGTAGATGGGGTTTTAGTTCGTAAGATGCTATGTTTTATGGATGCCTTTTTTGGATACAATTAGATCAATATGAAGTAAGAAGACAAAGTGAAAACATCATTCATTATTTGAAAGGGAACATATTGCTACAGTTAATTCCCTTTTACACTGGAAAGGTTAGAGCTACACACCAAAGGTTGGTGATAAAATTTCTACTTACATATAAGTAAGAATGTGGAAGCAGCGCCAATGACATGTTAGTCAACTAAGTTTCAGTAGTAGTAGTGATCACTTGAAATACTTGGAATAATGTTTTAGGTCTTATGGGAATAGCAGATGAAGCAGGATTTTGAGAAATGAATTTGGGGTTAGTCAGGCAAGTTCCTCACTTTCATAATTACCAATAGATGGATTGAGGCAAATTCAAAGAAGATTGAAATTATATTCCACATTGAAGAACTAAAATAACTTCAAGATTTCCAATGCTTTACTAGAGGATTTGTATCCCTCCAGAGATTCCTTCCACATAGGTAGTGATGACTCTCCCTTTCTCAAAGATATTTCAAGGAGCACATCTTAGAGGGAAGATTAAGTGGATTGTAAAGTGAAGCAAGGCATTTTGAGAGGTGAAGTGCTTCATCGATTAGCTTCCACCACTCACATAACCAGTTGTGAGGGAGTAAGTGTACTTGTACTTTGTCAATGGCCCAAGTCCATGAGCCATGTCCTTATGAGAGACGAAGGTAAATTGCTAGGCTAATATGTAAGCAAGGTCCTCAAGGATGACGAACTTAGTTACTCCTATATTAAGAATGTCATGTGTACGGTCATGGTCCTTGCTTGCACGTTTAGTCTTACACAATTACCATCCATTTCAACTAGACATTAACAAAGGTTCTTAGAGTAACATAACTATGATGGAAGATTGATGTACCAAGAAATGTCTTAGAGAAGCCTGATTGCACTGAGAGAATGTTGCTATATGCCATCAAACTATCACAGTATTATATTATATACAAATGAAGGCCATACAGTTGGATCTTGGGATAGACGAAGAGACATTAGAGGGGATGTGATTAGTGTCTTTTAATAATTAACCAAGAAAGATAATAAGAGAGTTACCAAGTAATATCTTACACAAGTAAATTTAAAGCAGAAATTAATTGAAGTGTACATAATTATATAAAAGAGTTTAGAGACAAGAAAATCAGAAAATGATCGATCAAAAACTCAAGAGATTTATCTAGGTTCTGGTTGACAATTGAGGGATTAATCCCTATTACTAGAGGGAATAATCATTTAAAAAGATTATAAATTATACACTGTCCAACAGATATAAAATGGTCATATTTTAGAAGTTAACACAGCCAACGCCTTTATTGTTAGTCAACTAGAAGCTTTATTAGTTGACTAATGGTTTGATGGATGATAGAGATTTTGTTCTGTATTAGTCGACTAATGTATCTACTAGTCAAGTAATAGATGTATTAGTCAACTAGTAAATTATATTAGTCTCTTTCTTGTCTACTTCAAGTTTGATCTCAAAAGCCATGAGATTTCTCATAAATTATTTCTTGGTGAGTTTAGCCATCTAGTTTGCTTCTCGGATTACCATGATCTTTGCCTTCCATTCCGGCCGTAATGATTTGATAACCTTCATCACCTGGCCATACATCGAAACTTTCTTACCGAGTCCAACAAGATCATTAACAATCTCTGTAAATTGATTATTTTGTTCTGAAATACTTTCACCTTCTTTCACTTTGAAGCTATCGAGTTTACCATTTAACATATTAATTATAGATTCCTTTGCCTTGTTGGTTCCTTCATGAGTTATATCTAGTGTGTACCAAATCTGATGCGCCATTGTGCATTGTGACACCATGTTGAACTCGTTTCCAACCACATCACATTATAGAGCATTCATTGCCTTTACATTGTGTTTGCTGCTCTTTTTGTCATCGTCCTTCCAAGTCTTCGTTGGAGTGTCAACATCATGTACTCATTCTTCTTGATCGTCCAGATATTGATGTACATTTACTTGAGGTGGATCATCATCCTCGTCTTCTAGCTTGCATAGTTGGTTCCATCGAACAATGGTGGATGAGTGGTGGAGAGTCCCTTAGAGTAAGATGAAGTTGATGCCATCTAATCTTCCTTGCTCCGATACCATGTGTTAGGATCCGATAAATGGAAAGAAATTCTAGAAGGGGGGTTGAATGGTGTTGCTTAAAAAATAGCTTAATAAAAAACTCTTCTAGTAAAGCCTAAGTCTCCTATAGATGTTACTCCACTAGATCCTTAATCAACTACACAATATTACTTGGGATAGAATGAAAGTGCACAATGGAAATTAAATAACCCACTAAGTAATGAGAGATATGCGTTATAAGAGATAATACCGATCACAAACACATAGAGACTTATACTTGTTCATCCATCCCAGGGCTACATCTAGTACCAATCCAACCGACTTAGATTTCAACTACCAAACTCTTAAGTGAGAGCTACCTTGTCTAAAATTAGCGGGCTTCTTACAACCTTGCATCTTCTATGATAAGAGGGCTTCTACAACCAATAAAAATTACCTCACCACATGAGGATCTCGTGCAAAAGGCTTTTCAATCACCAAGTACAAACCAAGTACTTACAGTTTCCAACAAACACCTTTTGTGGTTATATGTTGTGAAAGTTATAATTCTGCAAGCGCACGGTGTGGTTGTAGGTTACAGCTCGAACATATGGAGGCATAGGTTGAGTACCGATTAGTTATGGACTTTAATTAGCTACACGGATCTTTTGTCGAGGGGAATAACAAGAAAGATAAGAAAACTCTAGGGCTGAGTATCACTTCTATTACAGATTAAATGTACGGTTGATCTAGCTTCTCAATTTATTGAAATAAAGCTCTCGATTAGAATTAAATCCATATCATCGTTCTCTCCATGTCTAACCATGTAGGAGAACTCAGATCTAAGTCTAGGCCTATAACTAGAACTTCGATGTCTTCTTGGTAGCCCTAATTAAGCAGCTCTAATAACAGATCTGATGTCTCGTCGATACCCACATTAATAGAAAATCAATCTAACATTAATACGCGTCAAACCAAACCCCAATTTCTCATCAATGACTAGGGCTGTATGGAGATTAAATGACTAAACTGAAGTTAGGCACATTTATAGACTAAGCCATACTAATAATCATGGATTGATATTTGGGACGATCAACCCATATGAATAACCTACATTATGGTTTAACTTCGCCCTAAAGAAGATAGCTACTCAGGACACGTAAATATATTCAACAAGCAATTCATAATAAAATCATAAAAGATAAAAGAGGAAGAGATGAAAGGATATGACCAATATGAAGAATAGTAGGAATTACATAAAAACTTCTGTAATCCAAATACAAGATGAATAATTAAAAACCGTAAAAGGGTGGCCCAAAACGTGGCCAAAGCCCCTTAGAACTCTCTCTAAAGAAGAAAAGAAATTTTTTCCAAAATCACCCGCAAAACCACTATTTATTCCCCCATGTAACCCTAATATAATGGGGACGAAATCTGAGAATTAACGGGCACACGGTCATGTCGCCAAGTCGCATGGCCGTCCGCCACGAAGCGGCGAAGATCTTCCATGTTACGCAAATTGAGCACGGCCGTGCCGATCCTTCAGCAGCTCCTGCTTTTGCAAATGTTGCACGGCCACGGCCGTGTCAGCTTCTTCTTTAGCTTCTTTAATATTCCTCAAATTTGGCACAGTCGTACAAATGGATTTATGGTTGTGTCACGGGAGCTCAATTCTTCCTTTAATAGTTGACATGCTGGCATGTCCGTGCGTGTCTACGCACGACTGTGTTGTGTTGTTTCTTCATCATATCTTCTTCAATTCTTTGCCTTGTTGGTTCCTTCTCCTTTGCTCCTCCCATCATTCCTTGATCTCATACATCTCCAGTTAGCTAGATGATTCAGGGTAAATATTGCATATTTGATCACTCATTTAGTATCATTTTGTGCATATATGATGTGTATTTGGCCTCTAATACAAATGTATTAAAATTATTAATAATTATTAGAGCAATTTCTTGATCTATGCATAAAATACTAATTTACTAATTATTTTTGTCTTCTCATATTTTTTCGGTGAATATCTCAATTTTACAATTCAAACGGCTATTTTTTCATATTGTTCCGAGATTTGTGCCATTTTCTATGAATTAATGAAGACAAAGTACTATTTAAAAAGAGGAAATACGAGAGAAATATGGCCACTAACCATACGCTGCCACGTGGCAATAACAGATCGGTTTCCCGGTTCATCCGACGCTCCCACTCAATGGGCGACGTGGCTCATCTGAGCCATTGCCTGAGCGATCCGATAGCCACAAACGAGGTGGATGCGGAGCAGAGTGGGTGAAATCTGATGGACACAGGCATCCTCTCGTTGCATCGCACCTTGATCAATGGACGAGGACGAAGCCATCACGGATGCAGATTTGAATGCGCTGCTAACCAAACATGCAGCCTATAAATGTTGCATATTCGGCTAGGGTTTAGGATATTCAGAGTGTATTTTAAGGGGTTTCAATCGTATTTTTGCGTAACTTTTGGAGGCTCTGGAGACAGAGGAAGATGCACGTCTGTGAAGGAGATCTATGGTCCAATTGGAGATATTTGGTTACAAATTTATCACTTTTGCTTTGCATTTTGAGCATTAGACTCGTATTTTGAATATTTGATTATGTATTTGTCTATGAATATTGTTTCTTTTCTCTCCATGCTTGGCTAAAACTCATATGTGTTGGTTGGGATGTAGTTAGGGCTATGTAATAGCTGATTTTAATGTCTTTTCGCTCAATTTTCACATCATATCAAGTAATTTATCGTTGTGTACGTCTTCTTTATATTTGGGTAGGTTCATTGTCGATGTGGGCATGCTTGAATCGAATATGGCCCTAGTAAGGCTTATTAATGATGAGATCCTAGCAGACGTATCAGGACCCGAGAGGGCACTTGTGCTTATTTTTCTTTATGAAATCTATAATTTACTTGATTACTCTTTGGCACTATTTTGTGCACTTTATCGCCATACTTTCCGACGTTCTCATGCCCTAGCCGGATGAAACGTTAAGTTATAGAAAAGACGTTAATAATTATTGATTGCAAACACTCGAACGAAATCACAACCAACACATACTCTCAATATTCGTACCATAGTATCGACTTCCCCGTAGTTATCTTAGGATTGGTTTTAGTATTTAAAATTCTTGACACCATTATTTCCTCTTCGAAAGATGATAGTTTCTTTTTGGATTAGATCTTTATAAACTGAAATTTGTGGTTTTGCAGGTCAGTTGTAACGTGGATTCCACCTTGGACTCACCAGGTTTATTACTTGTTCGATCATCTATACTTAGAAGAGCGCTCACATCTTTTAAGATGAGTCAAGTTTTTGGCTCCGTTGTCGGGACAACGGTACTTGCGATCTATAATTTGAGTTTATTTTGAGGAATATTCGGTGAGATCCTTCCACCTTATAGCTTAGGACTTTTTATTTTCTTATTTTTGTTTTCTTTAAAAATAAAAAACAATATAAAAAATATATGGATGGTGATGCATACTTTTTAGAATTTATTTCTTGGCTGATCAAATTCTACCGGTATTCCATGGTACAGATGAGGAGAATCCATATTTACATTTGCATGAGTTTGAAAAGATATGCCATCATTTGTTTCCTAGGAACAAGCACATTAATAGACTATGCCTTAAATATTTCCAGTATCCTTAAGAGATAATGGTATATCTTGGTTTAATGCTTTGCCTCATGACTGTAAGGATCGCCTTACCCATGCAATACTAACAACACACACTAGAGGGGGGGGGGGGGGGGGTGAACAGTGTAATGGAAATAAAATTGTCCAATTAAAATTAAACTTGCAAATGCGGAATTATAAATGCAAGAGGAATTTAAAGGCACAATCAATCCAAACGCAAACACACAATTTTACCCCGATTCCCCAAACTTGGGTATATCCAGCCACACCAATATTCACTATATTCCCACACAGAGAAGTGAATACAAATCTCACAAGGAGATACCCCACAAAGAGGATTTATGCCCTACACAAGGACCCAACCAATCCTACACGAGGATCAAGACTCCCACACAGAGAATCACTAACTCCCACTCAGAGAATTAAGGTTAGCCCTACACTAAGACACTAAACTCCCACAAAGAGAGTTACTCCCACAAAGAGAGTTATTCCCACAAAGAGAATATCCTAGTCCCACAAAGAAACAACCTCCCACAAAGAGAGAAAGATCTAATTCCCACAAAGAGAATTAGAGACACAAATTCACCAAGTAAAGTAAATACTCTTACCTATGCCTTGAGATGCTTACTCATGAATGGATGCAAGGCATGGAAGAGGATCTCCAAGTGTTGAGATATGCTTGAGAGCACTTGGATGAATTCCCTTGAGCTGGACTTCAATGCATGAAGAAGAATGAGAGCTCTTGAGAGGGAATTGAGGGAGTTTGTGAGTTGCTTATAGATCTCTTGAGATATTCAATAGCATCAAGAAGTATAAGAGATGGCAGCACACTCATATATATATATGAGCCCTATATCAAACCCCAAAACCAAAGAAAACAGCCAAAATATCGATACTGGAACGGCTAGAAACTGGGCGAAAACGACATGAACAATCGACTGATGATCAAAAGACAGTCGACTGATCAACGTCTAGAAAATATCCAATGGCTATAATCTGAGCAAGGACAGTCGACTGATGAAGACAGTACAGTCGACTGAGAATAGGACAGGTGCCTGTAAAACCTTCAGCAGGCGACTGCTGCAGGGGATGGAATAAAACAGAGAGCTACACTCTTTCTCCAGTTAAGCACACAGGCGACTGATGTCAATAATACAGTCGACTGTCTATTAGTCAGGCGACTGTAAAACCTTAATCAGTCGTCTGCTAAATAAGATGGAGAAACGACAGAGAGATGCAGAGATTGCACTTACGCTACTCAGGCGACTGGTGACCAATCTACATGTGATTGTAAATATACATGCGACTATAAAATGACCAGTAGTCGACTATGCGTAAAGCTCAAGATTGAGTCAATTGAAATGTTGACTTGAGCTGTGCATATCAGGTGAATGTAGAAGGATCTACAGGCTACTGGAAATCACCCAGTCGACTGTTATTCATTCAGCAGGCGATTGATGGAAAGCCAGAGACTCCAAATGAGTCTTTGGACAGAGTGAAACTATTGGGTTGGATTCTATGATAATCCTAAGGCTCACTAAGATGGTTAAATGCATATGCATGAATGAGTAAACCATCTAACAAGGCATTACATTAATCCTAGACTCAAAAGAGAGAGAAATCAATAAAGTAAATTACATGGATTACAATGCTTTCCATAGAGTCTAAGTCTTCAATCTTGATGCCTTGATTGCTCTCCATCATCTCCAAGTTGTGGCACTGCTTGAGTCCAAGCAAATGTCCTTCTTCACTTGATGTCCATCCTTGCACCAAGTGATTAGTCTCCAAGAAAGATATTCTTGAAATAAAACTGAGAGACTAAAACATGAGAGTCATTAGCAACAACATAATGTTGTGATCATCATCAAAATAAGATTGGTATGAAACACCAATGCTCAACAATCTCCCCCTTTTTGATGATGACACACATTATGTAAAATACAAATAATTAAAGCACAATGCTAATGAGCTCCCCCTACTTATATGCACCAATTAAACAATGAGCTACACAATAGTAAATACTCATTATACCAAATAAGATCATGGTGACATATAATAGGCAAGGATTACACAAACCAATTGTAATAGACAATATCATGCAAACATGAATGGTTTATCTAATCCCATATATCTCTCCCTATAGATATATCTCTCCCCATATGCATATGCATATATCTCCCTATATATATTTACATAATGCATATATCTCTCCCCCTTGACATCGTTAAAAAGGTGGACATCAAATATATCCCTCTTTGTCATCTTAACCAAGATGTGACAATATGCAAGAAAAGAAAGATATGTATGATACCAAATTGAAAAATTTAGTGGGTATCAATTCACTATCCCATGCTCCCCCCTAGATCATAGAAATGGTCAACTTTTGACTTCTAGGATTGACGTCCCCCCGCGCTTTGCGCACAAAACGTAATTGGGGGCGTGAGATTTAAATATTTATAACCGCAAGCGCACGGTGTTGTAGTGTGGCTTGGGGGTCGAACTCAGGGAGGCGTGGTTGTGCTTGTGTCAAGAAGGATCGGATTCACCCCGTGGGCGAGCTAGCCCGAATCAGATGTTGGGTTGTTACGGAAAATGGAATGCGAGGGATAAACAATATAAGGGGAAAACCTGGGACTTCGGTTTCCACCCTATCGTGCGATTCTCGCCGATACGGCCTACGGGTAGGATAGAGATTGGAATTAGGGTCTAATGGTGAGACGTTGCCTCTAAGAGTGGTACCAGCGTCCCATGGGCCCGATATTCCGGTCGGTGCCCAGGATGATACGCCGGACTTCCCGGGTTCGGTCAGTGGGCATTCCCATGTCCATTAACACTGACCGACTCCGGAAGCACTAATCTCGCAACGATAACTCCCAACGTCTCGTCCTGTCGCTCCCGCGCGCTAGGATTTGACGTCTACGCTAAGGGTGTGAGCTATGGCTAGGGAGTCAACCGCCAAGTTTATTCCCCCTTGGCCCAACGGTCAAAGGCGGTCTTTTTCCCGCCGATGACAATGAAACACCGCGCGTAACCGGTAGATTCCTAATCCCTATCGATTTTCTAGTCCTATGGACGCATCGGGGAGGACCCATGAAGGGGTTTCCACCAAAATCCCAGATTTGGGAACTACTCACACATATTTACTAAAAAGCAATCTAAATCAAAATCGTCTGTTAGAAACATGATCAGGCGATTGAAAAGTAGTAAGAGTAATGCAATTAACACTATATTAAAGTTTAACAAAGATCAGACAACTTACTAATATCTGAAAAATTACAGCCGTCAAGGGAGAGAAAAAACAGCAAAAAATAACAACTTTTGTTTCTGGAAAACCTAGGGGTCATATATATAGAATACGATATCACCCGATCGGTTGAGAAGTCAACCGATCGGGTGACCTACTTCGTTTCTTCGGTAGTTCAGCATGGGACTTCACCCGGTCATATGGCACGGTCGGTTGAGGGTTGAAGCTGATCGATTGGATCTTCGTGCCGTCGGGTGAACCGGTCGGTTGAGCTCTCCATGTCTCGGCTTCGGAGAATTGGCTACAGGTGAACCGATTGGGTGAAGGTCACCCGATCGGTTGGCATTCAGCATCAAATTCCAGAGAGTTGGGGGGTTTGAACCGGTCTCTGAACCGACCGGTTGACTTTCCGCCCGCTTCAGCTTGTGTCCGGGTGATGCACGCGTGCATCACCCGATCGGTTGGAAGCGACCAACCGGTCGGGTGAGGGGCTGAAAGATGCTATCTTCGTCGTATAACCCCCTGGATCACGCGTGACTCCTCCCGTTGCTCCAGGGACTCATGATATCATCGTTATATATCCCCTACGCCGGTAAACTCCTGCAAAATACAAAAAACACGGAAAAGTGAAAGAAAACAAGAAAACACGAGAAAACGAATACAAAATGGCGGAAAACAACGGAAAAACACAAAAGAAAACGTGCGTGAATATATGAAATATAAACGCATGTCAAAATCCCCCAAGCTGAACCCTTCCTCGTCCTCGAGGAAGACGAGTGAGAGTAGGAGCTCGGAGGGAGAAAATAGAGAGGAAGAGAGGAAAGGAGAAAACAGAAAATCCTAAATCGCCCGTCAGAGCCAGCAAAATCAAAAACACACACCAAGCTAACAAACGCCAAATCACACCACTAAACCGAGGAATATGAGTCCAGACAAGTGTCGTTGGCCCACGCCGTGAAGCGCGAGTGAGTGTGGTCGTGTGCTAGCAATCGGTGCCACTATCTACATTGTGCAATAAGCTCCATATACACAAATCCAAGTAATGACCCAAATATCGATTCGATTTATAAATAGCGGCGAATCTATGGCTCAAGCATGCAAGAGAAGAGTATGAGAATAGAAATGCATCATGCGTCATGGACTCCACTGCTAGGGGCTCGAACATCACCACACTGTCACCTAGATAATAGCTAGAATTCCCTATTCCAAGTGTTTTCGAAAGCGATGGGGGTTGAGATGACGTGGAGTAGAACACTCGGTGAAAATTCTCGCCTTCCCTTTATTCTCGGTAAGTAGGAAAATATTCACACTCATATTTTTTTTTGGGTTTTGGATATATGTATTTTTTTTGGCTTTTTGGCTATACAATTTTCTCTTTTCTTTTCTTTTTGGGTTTTTCTTTTGTTTTTTTTTGAAATTTTTTTTTGGATTTTTGGCTATACACATGTGTACTCTCCCAAGTGGGAGAACGGTACACGACGAGGGGATTTGCACCAAGTAAAACAAAAAAGAAGTCGGATTCTAGACACTTGGGCAAGGGAGATATTTCACTAATCAAAGCGTAGGCTAAGTGGGTTATCCTGGTCCTAACTGTGGAATCCCGACACATGTGAATTGAAGCATACGATATATATATTCATGCATACAGAAGCAGATAGGAGAAGCAAATACCGCATATTCAAATCGAAACATGATAATCTAGAGGTCATTCCTGGACATGTATATAAAATAAAATCACAAAGTAGAAGCACACCAAACAGCTAGGCATGACACACGACTCACAAAAAAGCAAAGTGGACCCACGATGCATGAAATGCAAGAGGACTCGACTTCCTTGGGTTAGTGAATGTGATTATCGATGCCATGCTAGGCGTGTGTGATTTTGTGGCAATTCATCATAGGGTTCATCTCTGGGAGAAGGAGATGAAAAAAGAAGAAAAGAAAAATAAAAACACGATGAAAAGGACTCAAAAACGAAAAAGAAAGACTCAAATGAAGCACAAAGTGCGACTCCCCCAAGCTGAAGTTTGCATTGCCCTCAATGCAAAAGAATTAAATATGGGAGGGTAATGAAAATGGGGAGGAATACGCACAGACACAAAAGATAAGAAAGACAAGAAAAAACACACATACGAAACTGAAAATAAAGAGAGATCACACCACGCGACATATAAACAAAAAATAAAAGAAGTAAAAAGGAAAATCACACGTCACGGCATAAAAATAGAAAAAAGAAGACGGAAAATGGCACGACTCAATAGATAAAACAAGCACACACAGAAAACAGCACTCGACGACACACAGAAAAAAATGACTTTCCCCAAGCTAGACATGACAATGCTAGCAAGATGATATGATCGTGAAAATGCAGAGATATGCAAGGGGGAGGTCAGAAAACAAAATAAAATCAAAAAGCAGGAGATGGGGAGTCCTCGCCCTCCTCGGAAGAGGGTGTGGATGGGTGGTCGGGGGAGGCGGGGGTGTGCAGAGAAGTGGGGAAAGAGGTGGAGAAATGGTGCAGTGGAGGTGTGAATGATGGGTTGAGTGTCGGTGGAAGTGGGTGGTGGTGGAACTACGGCGATCAAGGCGGTGGTAGAAGGGATAGAAATGGGGAGAGAAGACGTGATGGTGACGGTAGTGGATGGCGGTGGGAGAGATCTGGAGCGCACCGGCAATTTCTTGCGGCGCACATATGCAGTGACGGTGGAGGAGGGGGGAGGTGGTGTGGGGGCGACAGAAGTGGTCGTGAGAGGAGAAGTGGATACGGGGATGGGAATAGATGTGGGAGGGGGAGATGATCGCCTAGGTAGGGGTGAAGGAGGTGGGGATGGGTGGGATGGTGGAGGAGAAGAATGTGATGGGGGAGGTGACGATCGTCGAGGTGGTGAAGGTGGTGGTGAGGGGTGTGGTGTGGGTGGTGGTGGTCCGTGGACGTGAGTGAGAAGGCGGAGGATGGCGGCCACGTTCCTCTCAAGTGCGAGGAAACGTGGGTGAGTGAGAAAGGAGGACGGTGATGGGTCCGAGGGGACAGAGGACGTGGCAAGTGCACGGAGTCTAGCGATCTCGGCCTCGAGACCAAGACGAGCTGAGGTCTGGCGACGACCAAAAGAAGTGGACTGACGTGAAGCGGAAGTGGTGCCGGGAAGTGATGTGGAAGTAGTGCCGGCGGCAGTGATCATGCCGTCACTGGACACAAGGCCTGAGATGGCCTCAGAAAGATCCTCAGCAGTGATAGGGCCAGGAGCACGGGTGGTGTGACTCGGGCCAGCCCCGATATCTCCCCAGGACGCAGGGATATCCTGCTCGCCTAAGCGGGCGGCAGGGGAAGGTGGTCTGCGTGCATCTTGGGGAAAGAAAGGAAGGCACAGCCACGCTAGAAACTCGGGATCGGGCGGAAAAGTCCAGTCTCCCACTACAGCAATAGTCATGCGAGCGGGGTTGGGGAGAATGGTGTAGGGGGCTAGGGGGTGGCCGTAGTTGAAATTGAAACGACGATCAGGTCGGGGCTTAATCATATGAATATGCCGCAGGACATCAAGATCTAGATGTGAGGGTCCTGCGACAACGGGAAGACCTCGGGGGATGTGGATATTAAATTGGGGAAAAGAGGCAATGATAGTGATTATTCCCCCACAACAAAGCTTGCCCTTGCCGGCCCGACTAATCTCAAGGAGCTTGTAAATAAGCCAGTCGCCGGCATGGACGGGGACAGTAGGGGCCCTAAAGCTAATCCCATCATCGTCTCGAACGAAAGGGAAAGTTATGGCCCATAGAATGAAAAGATCAGGGATAGTCACGGTGCCTGACTCATCCCTGGGAAAAAATGCGGAGGATATGATCCGACGGGCCAGACGGAATATAGGATGGATGATTGAGGAGGCCTTGGCCTTACCTCGGGGATAGCGAGGGAGTAGGGTGAGGCGGAACCAAAAGTTATCGACGTCGAATTCGGGTGGGTATCCGTAGTGTCGGATAGCATCGTCCCCAAGGATGGGGACACCAAATATATTATTGATCGTGTTCAGGTTGGTGCGGATGGTTTTGTTACGCACCCGGAAAATGACGGTCGACCCCGACTCACAAACGAGTGAGAAAAGAAATTCTAGTGTGAGGGACGGGTAAGACACCGCGGTGGTGTTCAGGAAGGCTAACTAACCTAAGTTCGCAAAAAGAGTCTCGACCTCGGTGAAGACACCGAGATCGATAAGCGATTGGGTGTGGCAAACTTGGTCGATAGATGCCCCCGAGCATCAAGTCTATGGTAGAAGTCTTTGTGCTCTTGGTTCCTAAATTGATACCCATGCGGACCCATCATTGGGTCCTCAGGGGGGATAACAGGTGGGGGGGGGGGGCTAGTGATAGTGCACGTGGTGTATTGGGAGGAGGACGTGTTTGTTTGCGTCTCTTTCGAGACGGTTCCTCCTCCCATAGGATACCCTTCCCCTTATCTCGTTCCCGGGCCATAGTGGGTGCATGAGTGTGATGCAAATGAGTGTAGAATATGATAAAAGCACGCACACACAAACAATCAAGCAAGTAGAAATTCTAGGGTAAAAATTAAAATTTGAGGAGTGGAGCGAAGTTATCCAGCAGAGGTTGGAGTTCCTTGCTTGAAATTGACCCCAATACCGTGCAATCGGACGGAGTGTGGAGCCGCGACACTTCTCTTCAGCGAAAATTCCGAAAATGGGGGGATTAGGGTTTGAGAAAGCGAAATGGGAGAGAGAGAGAGAGAGAGAGAGAGAGAGAGAGAGAGAGAGAGAGAGAGAGAACGATGGGGAGATGGAAGGGGTAGGTGGAGAGAGAGGCTAGAGGGGGAGTGGAGGTTGTGGGAGAGAGATTTTTGGTCATTTGGAGAGTGGGGGAGACGAAACGACGACGAGTTTTGCGAGATCAGGCGAGAAAATGAACGGGGGGGGGGGGGGGGGGGGGGGTTATTTATAGGGTTTAAGTCGAACCGATCGGGTGAGTTGTCACCCGATCGGTTGACTATTAGGTCGAGATTTTCAGCTGAAGAGACGCTACAGGCGAACCGGTCGGTTAATAACTCACCCGATCGGTTGGCCGCTCCACAAATTTTCCCGAGAGTTTGGTACAGCTCACCCGGTCTGTCACCCGATCACGCTTCGTATCAACCGATCGGTTGATTCCCAAAAATTCCCGAGACTTCAGCCCCAGTTCACCCGGTTTGCCAACCGGTCACGCATATCTTCACCCGATCGGTTCATTGAGCAACTGATACGGCCAGCAGCTGATACATCCCAACCGATCGGTTGAGTTATCAACCGATCGGTTGGGGCCTTGTTTTCTGCAAAAGTCCACAAATGGCCTAAGTCCCTCAACGGAAGTTCTTGCGGCTGGATTTATTTATTAAAATAGATAAAATAAAGTTAAAAATAGTCCTAAAAATTGGAAACAAAGGTTTAGAGCACGGGTTGCCTCCCATGAAGCGCTTTTGTTTAACGTCGTTAGCTCGACGCCCGTAGATGATGTTCAAGGTGGGCGATACGGGTGATGCCCAAAGTCTGGCATCGCTTCAGCTTCGGAGCTGGTATCTCATGGCGTAGTCGGTGGTGACAAGAAAACTTGTTCGACGACTCTCCCTTTGTTGACTGGGTCCGGGGGCTTCTCCCTCATATTGGCGTCCACCGCCACTCGTTTAAGGATCTGGACCTCGTCCCCGGTGAGCCCCATGGGCTCTTTGCATTTTCTCCTCGTAGGAGGAGCCTTTGGGAATCCAGGAGGGATCGTGCGTGCCGCATCCGTTATCCCAGCAACATCTTTCTTTTTCGGGCCGACTGGTTCTTCTGAGTCCCCCAAGCTATCAGGGGGATTTCTTGAAAGAATTTCCCAAGAGCTTTCCTCCACAGCTCTCTCTATTTCTAACTCCAGCACATTGCATCTTGGATCATCTGGGGGATCGGGGTGCTTCATCGACAACCCCAACTCAAACTCGACTTTTTTCAGTGCCGACGTTTAGGGAAAGTTTCCCATTCTTCACATCGATTAATACGCCGACAGTGGCCATGAAAGGCCGTCCAAGAATGATAGGGGTGTGTGCATCCTCAGGCATGTCCATGACAACGAAGTCCACAGGCACATGCACCACTCTAACATTGACAGGAACGTCATCAACAACCCCCACCGGATACTTGACCGAGCGGTCTGCAAGCTGTAGGGTCATTCCGGTGGGCTCCAAGTCGCCCATTCCTATCCTCTTATACAGCGACAAGGGCATCAAACTGACGCTTGCTCCAAGATCGACGAGCGCACGATGTATCTTTGCCTCCCCGATCGCGCAAGGGATAGAGAAGCTCCCCGGGTCTTTAAGCTTAGGAGGATTTACTCGCTGGATAAGAGCACTACATTCTGTCGTCAGAACGACCTTCTCCTTTCTAGAACCCTTTGTCACCAAATCCTTGAGGAATTTCACGTAGGATGGTATGGTCTCTATAGCTTCAAGGAAGGGGATTTGCAAGCTTAGATCTTTGACCATGGCAAAGAATTTGCCATACTTCTCGTCTATTTTGGCTTGGGCTAACCGTTGCGGAAAAGGCACAACGGGCTTGAAAACTCTGAGGTTCCCTTCCTCATCCTTTTTCTTCTCCTCTTCAGGAACTTCCTCCGGAGTTGTTGGCTTTGGCGACGAAGCACCGGCGTCATTCAATTTTTCAATCGGTCGCTCGACGACCAATGGTGCTTCTGGTTCCTTTCGGGGCACTCTTGTGGAGATTTGTGTTCCGCTCCTCAACACGATAGCAGACACATTCGCATGCTCATGCGTGAGTGCCAATGTCTGATTTGCTCCCCTCGGGTTCACCTCCGGTTGTGGCGGCAATAAGTTTTGCGACCTTGAAAGGTTCGCCACTTGTAACCCCAGCTAGGTTACTTGGTCCGTGAGAGCCCGGTGTCCCATTTCCAGCTTCAAATTTATCTTCTCCTGGTTGGATATATATTGAGTCAATAGGGACTCAACCGGAGAGATGGCCCTCTGTTGGCCATATTGCTGCTGCTGCTGAACTGGCTGCTGATTCCTGGGAGCATATTGCTGATATTGTTGTGGAGGCTGCTGCTGCTGAAATTGCTGCTGCTGAGGCCTAGCCGGCTGATATATCTGCTGTTGCTGCTGCTGAGGTGGCGGCTGCTGATACGGTGCCCGGTAACTAAGGTTGGAATGATTCTGATTGTTTGGAGAGTAGGCCGGGTTAGAGCTGGTTCGTGGTGGAAAAGGCGCATTCCCCGTAGGATTGTAAAATAACGTGCTCGCCTGGTCCAACGGCGGTGAGATGTCACCACCGTCGAATTCTCCAAAGACTTCGGCTTCCACCGCAGCAATCTGTTGTGCTCCGGTGCCACCGGCGCCTACCATCAAAGCAGAGATATGGGTCGACAGTAAGTCAAACTTGCTGGATAATTTGTCGACGTCCTCGACCCTGTAGATACCCCCAGATCTAGGTGTGGCTCTCTCGTTACACCACCGCTCATTGTTTGATGCCATATTTTCCAGAATCTGTCCGGCATCTTCTTCACTTCTTGACATAAAGGACCCTCCAGCCGCGACATCCATGTAAGATTTCAAATCGTCCCTCAACCCATTATAGAACAGATTTATGATCTGCCACTTGGGGAGCTCATGGTGGGGACTTCTTCGCTGCATTTCCTTATATCTCATCCAAGCTTCATGCAAGGACTCGTGGCTGGCCTGGGAGAAGGAGGAGATCTCACTCCTCAGCTTCATGGTCTTCCCCGGAGGAAGGAACTTCATCAGGAAAGCATTTGAGAGCTTCTCCCAGGTGTTGAACGTATTTGGGTCCTCCCCCCTAAGCCACAGCTTGGCTTTATCTCGCAGAGAGAAGGGGAATAACTTCAAACGGATCGCCTCAGTTGTGACACCATTTATCCGGAAGGTGTCACATTTCTCCAAGAAGGAGTCCAAATGTTCGATGGGGCTCTCCATGGGTGCCCCTGAGAATTGATCCTGCTGGATCCACGTCACCAAAGATGGCTTAAGCTCGAAGCTTTGCGCCGTAAAAGCAGGAGGACAGATGGCGGAGGTGGACTCGAGGGATGGCATCGAGTACTCCAGCAGGGACTTGTAAGGTGGGGTGTTCTCCCCCATGGTTTCAGGATCCTCTCTTCTTCGCTTCTCTACGGCAAGACGCCTTAGGGTGGCGTTTATCTCAGGGTCAACGGGAATCAAGTCGTCGAGACTTCTTGAACTCCTGCGCATTAAAAACAACAAACACCCGTGAAGCGAAAAGTGGGAAAGAAATAGATGAAATAAAAAAAATAAAAATAAAAATAAAAATAAGAAAATAAAATAGAAATGGAAAAAGAAGAATGCGAAAATTATCGCGAGGTAGAGATGTGAGCTAGACTCAAGGGTTCATGAAATCCTAAAATAACAAGCACGTTGCCTCCCCGGCAACGGCGCCATAAAGCTTGACGTCCCCCCGCGCTTTGCGCGCAAAACGTAATTGGGGGCGTGAGATTTAAATATTTATAACCGCAAGCGCATGGTGTTGTAGTGTGGCTTGGGGGTCAAACTCAGGGAGGCGTGGTTGTGCTTGTGTCAAGAAGGATCGGATTCACCCCGTGTGCGAGCTAGCCCGAATCGGATGTTGGGTTGTCACAGAAAATGGAATGCGAGGGATACACAATATAAGGGAAAAACCCGGGACTTCGGTTTCCACCCTATCGTGCGATTCTCGTCGATACGGCCTACGGGTAGGATAGCGATCGGAATTAGGGTCTAATGGTGAGACGTTGCCTCTAAGAGTGGTACCAACGTCCCATGGGCCCGATATTCCGGTTGGTGCCCAGGATGATACACCTGACTTCCCGGGTTCGGTCAGTGGGCATTCCCATGTCCATTAACACTGACCGACTCCAGGAGCACTAAGCTCGCAACGATAACTCCCAACGTCTCGTCCTGTCGCTCCCGCGCGCTAGGATTCGACGTCTACGCTAAGGGCATGAGCTATGGCTAGGGAGTCAACCGCCAAGTTTATTCCCCCTTGGCCCAACGGTCAAAGGCGGTCTTTTTCCCGCCGATGACAATGAAACACCCCGCGTAACCGGTAGATTCCTAATCGCTATCGATTTCCTAGTCCTATGGACGCATCGGGGAGGACCCACGAAGGGGTTTCCACCAAAATCACAGATTTGGGAACTACTCACTCATATTTACTAAAAAGCAATCTAAATCAAAATCGACCGTTAGAAACATGATCAGGCGATTAAAAAGTAGTAATAGTAATGCAATTAACACTATATTAAAGTTTAATAAAGATCAGACAACTTACTAATATCTGAAAAATTACAGCCGTCAAGGGAGAGAAAAAACAGCAAAAAATAACAACTTTTGTTTCTGGAAAACCTAGGGGTCCTATATATAGAATACGATATCACCCGATCGGTTGAGAAGTCAACCGATCGGGTAACCTGCTTCGTTTCTTCGACAGTTCAGCACGGGACTTCACCCGGTCATATGGCACGGTCGGTTGAGGGTTGAAGCTGATCGGTTGGATCTTCGTGCCGTCGGGTGAACCGGTCGGTTGAGCTCTCCGTGTCTCGGCTTCGGAGAATCGGCTACAGGTGAACCGATCGGGTGAAGGTCACTCGATCTGTTGGCATTCAGCATCAAATTCCAGAGAGTTGGGGGGTTTGAACCGGTCTCTGAACCGACCGGTTGACTTTCCGCCCGCTTCAGCTTGTGTCTGGGTGGTGCATGCGTGCATCACCCGATCGGTTGGAAGCGACCAACCGATCGGGTGAGGGGCTGAAAGATGCTATCTTCGTCGTTTGACCCCCTGGATCACGCGTGACTCCTCCCGTTGCTCCGGGGACTCATGATATCATCGTTATATGTCCCCTATGCAGGTAAACTCCTGCAAAATACAAAAAACATGGAAAAGTAAAAAAAAACAAGAAAACACGAGAAAACGAATACAAGACGGCGGAAAACAACGGAAAAACACAAAAGAAAACGTGCGTGAATATATGAAATATAAACGCACGTCAAGGATCTAATACCAATTATAATTAATAATGGAGCCATGTGCCTAAAGTGTATCAAAGCAATAGATATGGAAAAATCAAGCTTCAAGATACACAATGATATTGCCAAAACAAATATTACATGAAACACCATGGCAATATCTAAGAGGTTTAGTTTGAGACCAAAAATAACGAATTGTAAATAATGATCTCAAACATCCCCCGAAATGAGAGTTAAAATATGTCTTAGAATATTTTAAACATATAACATATTAACTCCCCATTGGCATACACATGGATAAAAAATGCATGCACGTCAATAAACCCCAAGGTCCCCATTTTCATGAAACAAATAAGTTTGAAAATATTTTTGTCACGCCCCGCTTCCCAAAATGGACGGAAGCGAAACGTGACGAGGCCCGCTTAGGCCAGAGCTTTAGAAGCTCGGACCCAATAAGCGTCTGTAGAGGTACCATTTTAAAAGATTTTCAGGTTCTTGCATTAATAAAGTTCGAAACAACATAAGTACAGAAAGAAAAAGGCATTCATTAAATAGAGATATAATATCCAACTGGTACAAAGTCTAAAAGAAGCCTAAGCATGGCAACAAAAGATTTAAAGACAAAACAAAAAGTAGCAACCTCTGTATGTGGCGACTAAAAGACCTTAAGGTCTGGTCCTTGTCAGGTACGTACTCTGATGACGACATCCCCGGCTCCACGTACTCCAGCGAGTCTGCCTCGTCCACGATCTCTGGCTGAACACCTGACGTACATCACCCAAGAAAAAGGAACTGTACGTCAGGTAAAGTCTACAAGAAGGGTTAGACTTTACTGCAAGTGCACCGAACTTTAAACAACGGTTTACTGGTTGATTAACATGCTGAGGTTCTTTTTGACAACAGTTTACTGGTTGACTAGCATGCTGTGGTTACAACAAGTACAAGAGAAGTAACGTAGCAGGAAAGTAAAAACGTAGCAGGCAGTAGTCGTAGCGTGTGCTACCGACTACGGGACTAGCCTAAAGGTGTCAGGACAAGACGAAGACGGACAAGACAAGTAAGACACGACACGACACGGCACGACACGACACGACACGAAGGGTTCACGCCTTACGGTTCGAGGGGGATCAGACCCTCTCACCGTGCGCACGCTCAACCCTACCCCAAAACCCCAAAACTCAGGACAGGAAGCACGGAGATCACTTTCGCAAGGAAAGCACCTGAAACGCCCGTAGGCTTTTTGTATCACGGAGATCACTTCCGCTCGGGAAGCATCTGAAACGCCCGAAGGCTTTTTGTAGCACGGAGATCACTCCCGCAAGGAGAGCATCTGAAACGCCCGAAGGCTTTTTGTAGCACGGAGATCACTCCCGCAAGGAGAGCATCTGAAACGCCCGAAGGCTTTTTGTAGCACGGTGACAAGACACGACCAGTGTGGATAACAGTGACAAGACACGACCAGTGTACGGGAGAGTTATTCTAGGGTGTCCACACACACGTACACACATGATAGCCGTACAACATCAAAGTTGTTGTTGTCAGGCTCAGACTTCGTCGTCAAGTCTGAGTCGTCAGGGGCGTCCCGGACGCTATCATTTCACGTCCGGTTCTATACAGTCACAGTCTAACAGTTCTAGCAATCTAAGACCAAGGCACGGTCAAAAACGCAAGTGGGTGCACTTGCCTGCGGTGGCGAGTGTGTCGTCCTCTCGAAGCGTCTCGTCCAATCGTCGCGTCCGCGGAAGTCCGTCTGAAATATCGCCACGACGATGGTGTCAGGTCGCGTTTTCAGTAAATCCTATTTAGGTTCATTTCTAGGTTATCAGGACTATCCAAATTGTCACAAGTCACATTTTGATGTTTTATCAACCTAAATCGACCATTACCCTATGTGCACAGAAATAATTGTCCGATTGTCGATTTCTACAGTGAGCAGTGTTTTACTGGCGCAGAAAATAAATTTAGTTACAGTTGTCCGATTTTAGTTAGGTTTTCAGTTTCGCTACAGTGTGGGTTGTGCTACGAGTTAGGGGTACCAACCTGAATGATGTCCACGCATAGGTCTGGCGTCAGGTCTGAAACAGTGGCGGTGCTCATGTCCCCGACTGTGGGTAGCGCAGTGGAGGTCGCCTCGGGATCGCCTCAGGATTGTAACGGCTGCGGGTAGCGCAGCCGAGATGTCACGGCTACTGGTACGGTATCGAGATTGCTTCGGTTACAGGTAGCGCGGATCCATCGTAAATTTACTAGATAAATCAAGCGAGCATAGCATGTTATCATCTGTGTCAAGTTCCTCAAGCTCCAACCAGGCTGCATCATCACTTCCCCTATCCTTCAACCTATCCATTCACTGCCGCAATATTTCCAAAACTTTTGCATCGATTTCATTCAGATGCTGCCCTTCTGGCTTAACATCTCCCTCTATAGAATCTGATTCAACGTCAAGATCAACACACATCAATGCCGCCATCCTTTGCGCTAATCCTGCGACCTCTTTCAACTGCTTGAGGGCGTCCTGCAATCGAAAAGGTCCAAGCGTGATCTATCAAGAAGACATCAGACTCCTTCTCCATAGACACTACTGAAAGTACGAGCCCACGCTGGCGGCCTTCCTCGCATGGCTCGACGGTGAAGAGATCGCCGCCGTCCAAGGTCTCCGACGCGAGCTTCCTGAAGAGCTTCTCGTAGAGGGATGAAGGGATACCCGATGCTGCAAGGAGAATCGAATGGGCTTTGACGAAGTCATCAAAGGTCTGGATCTTAGAGGGAATAATAGCATCAGCCATGGTGATTGTGATTCAATTTGGCGGTAGCGGAGCGCGACACAGTGGCCAGTGGAATCGTCAGGCTGAGGATCACAGTCGCGGCGGCGGAGCGTAGCACAGCGGCGCGGCGGCGGAGGGGCTGCGGGCGGCGTGGCGAGACGGCTGAGCGGGGCTCTGCGCTGGAGGAGGCCCGAGTCCTGAGTGGTGGTGGAGCACGGGGCTCCGGCAATCGAGAGGGGGGCCGCCGAGAGAGGGAGATGGCGGGCGGCGCTCTGTGATTAAGGCGGGCGACGATCACGGCGACGGCGGAGAGACCTCGCCGTGGAGAGGGAGGTCTGAGAGAGGGGAGGCGCGACGACGAGTCCTCGCCGTGGGAGAGGAAGATCGGAGAGGGGAGCTCGCGGGCTGCGACGGCGACTCGCCGTGAGCGCGAGGGAGGAGAGATGAGAGGGAGATCGGGGGATTTATTTTTGGGGGGAGGCCGGCAGCTGTGTACCTTTAGGGTTAGGTAGAGTTAGGGTTAGGGATTTATATTATATAATAATAAAGGTTGCTAAGAAGACCTATGTTATGGGTTAAATTGGAGAGGGGTATAGTGGTGGAGAGTGTACGGGTTGGGGTAGGTCTAGTGGGGTTTAGCGGAACAGTTTAGGAAAGATTTTTAAAACGATTTAAATGGAGGATTTAGCCAGATTTGGCTAATCAATTTGAATTTCGAAATTTGATCAGGGCAAATCAACGTTCCAGGTTTCTCCGCGCGATATCTCTCAATCCGGGCGTCAGAAAATTTATCCGAAAATACTGGGGCGATCGTGGAGACGAGACGCACAGATCTACGGAGCCCGATCGTGCGTAACGCCTACCAAAAATTTACGTAAAATTGGAAGCGGCGTTTTGAGCCAATTGACTAAAACGCCCCCATCGTTCAGAGTCGTTTTGCGAGAAAACGAGTCGTGAAAAGAAGTTCCCAAAAATTTACAATAAAATCTAACACCGCAAAACGATCGCATCGGCACAACGCGTCGCTAATTTCGGAATCCAGAAATAGTTAAATAAAATACGTGCACGATAAAGCACGTACACGCAGAAACTACGATCGGTCGGAAACCGGCCGTTACATTCTACCCACCTTAGAAATGATTCCGTCCTCGGAATCACTCATACTAAGACTAATTATAAAATCTATAAATACCTAAGCCTATAACTCACATCCTCCACACAATGGTCTCTAGTCCTATACTTTTAACATCGTTCCTCAAATAATCCGTCATAATTCTTCTTTTCACTGGATAATGCCACGACTTAACTCACCTCCTAATACTTAGCTATAGACCCATCACTGCTGTTGAAATTTCCAACTCCCAGTCTCCCCAAAAATAATAATCTTCTTCTCATACCACTCCACTAAACATCATTGCTCAAAAACGATCTTTTAAATTCCTCAATCTTTTCCCAAAATTTATCAACTGCGAAAATAATTTCCTAGTCGATCACCAATCCAGGACAGAAACTCTATCTATCCTATAACACCTTTCACCAATCAACATTCGCCGTGTCTTTAATACATCCCTTGTCACATCTTCCATAAATTTATCCGCCAAATAAGTGAACTATCAAAATCACATCTCCCCTACTCATTATAATTATTTTCAACCAATATTAAATCCGACAACCTAACCATCCATTTATCTCCACACGTCGTGTTATTCTCAAAGTCTTCTCACGTCAATTCATCAATCCGTCTCAATGCTAACATAAGCTCTACTCAATCTCATGATCACCCTAACTCATACTATTCTCCGCAGTTACTCCTATCTACTACCCGTCTAAGCCTCAAGTCTGTTGAGTTCTCATCTCCTCGTATAATTTCATCCGACCAGAATTTCTCATTGAGTCCGTCTCACATCGGTATTTTAAATAGGTCTTGGACAACTCATTCTTTTCATCCAAAAGATATTCTAATCCATCATCCTTGTGTTCCCCAAAATCAATTAATCATTGACATAATAAAACTCATCTCACTCCAAGCCTACCTGCAAACAAAATCCTATAACGATAATAGCTAGGCCCAATTAATATAACAATCACAAACATGAAAATTTTTGTTTAAGGAAGAAAGAAGAGAACAGAAAGAGAGACTTTAAGGCCAAAGAAATATTTTAAACATTTGGAAAAAACGTGTGGTGTTGCGGTAATGGATGAGGGAAGTTAAGTGATTTGTGATCTTGTGAGCTAGTTTAAAAACTTTAAAGATTTGGTTTAAAGAAAACAAGGTTTTTGATACAGTCACATACAACCAAGATAAACCATTCATTAAAACTAAAACTAAGTCTAAGGATCTGCCTGCGATGACGCCATTCATATAAGTATGAATACCGTCATTCAGACAACTTCCAGCATACCATGGTTAACGCTGAGTACACATTCAAGACACAGGAAACAAACATCAGGATCCTAAAGATGACACACATACATATGGGTCTACGCACTCTACCTGAACTCATGCACCATGACGACATCACCTACCAAAGGGCCTACTCCTAAACCTGAGATAACATGGATATCTACAAGGTCTGATGTCTAGATAAAAGAAGGAAGGAAAACTAAATCAAAAGCGGAACGAAATAAGATTGGAAGGAGCGAGTTCAAATAAGGCAAGATAAGGAGGTAGTTGGTTGGGTGTAAAACGATTGTTTTGCAAATGAAAAATATGTTTACACAAAGATTTTTTTGAAATGTGGTCACGAGAAACATAGAACAGATATAATCATAATAAAATAATTGAAGTTCCCCCTAGTTTAGAAAAAAAAAATATTTTAAAAAAAATATGCACGGTAAGTGATTTAGAAATAGATCTTGTAGCCCAGAAAAATATAAATTGAATTATCAAAATGTTAACACGGTTTTGAAAATGAAAACATGAAAGATACCGATTTGAAATAATTACCAGATAGTAACTTGAAAATTGACGACCAAGGAGATTTCAAAATCTAAGAGGGAACTTTCAACCGAAAAGCGATGAATTTTAACTATATATATAATAAAGGGTTTTCAAAGGAGTTAAACCGAGCGAAGAATTTAGTAATGAGTTTCAAAAATACTTTTTTTTAAGGAAGCAGTGTTTGCAACAGAGGGATTCGAAGAATTATCGACAAGTATCACGAAACGATCACGTGAATTCGAAACATGATCGTATGAAGAATACGCCTAAGATAAGATTTATGAAAGCTACGATGAACTCTACAGCTGATAATCACAAGAGTGTAACGATTGGAAGATGCTAGAAATCCAAGATTCCTAATTATCGGCTGCCTAAAGATCAGGGGAAAGCTCAACACTAAGACTTCCTAAGGAGCTAGACTATAATCAGGATCTAAAGAGAAGGTTCCTAGGAGGATCAAGGTTACGTTCTGCTGGGCCCGAAGTCGGTGGACCCGAGCGAACGGCTAAAAGAGAGGGGCTCTAGAAATCTAACACAGTCAGAGTCAAGTGGCTACTAAGGTATTCTAGGACGAGGATGACTAATTCCTTACCAAGGCGTCAGACTATCCAATTGGGACGTCTACCTAAGTCTTCCCACTAACTAAGACTGGGAAACTAATTCAGACTTGTACGTGGATATTAAATGAATGCGGTACTTTTATTGTTCCGAACTTTTGCATGACCTGCATGGGCCACCACTAAAACCTGTCACGCCCCGCTTCCCAAAATGGACGGAAGCGAAACGTGACGAGGCCCGCTTAGGCCAGAGCTTTAGAAGCTCGGACCCAATAAGCGTCTGTAGAGGTACCATTTTAAAATGGTACCTCTACAGACGCTTATTGGGTCCGAGCTTCTAAAGCTCTGGCCTAAGCGGGCCTCGTCACGTTTCGCTTCCGTCCATTTTGGGAAGCGGGGCGTGACAGGTTTATTTAGAAGCTCGGACCCAATAAGCGTCTGTAGAGGTACCATTTTAAAAGATTTTCAGGTTCTTGCATTAATAAAGTTCGAAACAACATAAGTACAGAAAGAAAAAGGCATTCATTAAATAGAGATATAATATCCAACTGGTACAAAGTCTAAAAGAAGCCTAAGCATGGCAACAAAAGATTTAAAGACAAACCGAAAAGTAGCAACCTCTGGATGTGGCGAATAAAAGACCTCAAGGTCTGGTCCTTGTCAGGTACGTACTCTGATGACGACATCCCCGGCTCCACGTACTCCAGCGAGTCTGCCTCGTCCACGATCTCTGGCTGAACACCTGACGTACATCACCCAAGAAAAAGGAACTGTACGTCAGGTAAAGTCTACAAGAAGGGTTAGACTTTACTGCAAGTGCACCGAACTTTAAACAACGGTTTACTGGTTGATTAACATGCTGAGGTTCTTTTTGACAACAGTTTACTGGTTGACTAGCATGCTGTGGTTACAACAAGTACAAGAGAAGTAACGTAGCAGGAAAGTAAAAACGTAGCAGGCAGTAGTCGTAGCGTGTGCTACCGACTACGGGACTAGCCTAATGGTGTCAGGACAAGACGAAGACGGACAAGACAAGTAAGACACGACACGACACGGCACGACACGACACGACACGAAGGGTTCACGCCTTACGGTTCGAGGGGGATCAGACCCTCTCACCGTGCGCACGCTCAACCCTACCCCAAAACCCCAGAACTCAGGACAGGAAGCACGGAGATCACTTTCGCAAGCACCTGAAACGCCCGTAGGCTTTTTGTATCACGGAGATCACTTCCGCTCGGGAAGCATCTGAAACGCCCGAAGGCTTTTTGTAGCACGGAGATCACTCCCGCAAGGAGAGCATCTGAAACGCCCGAAGGCTTTTTGTAGCACGGAGATCACTCCCGCAAGGAGAGCATCTGAAACGCCTGAAGGCTTTTTGTAGCACGGTGACAAGACACGACCAGTGTGGATAACAGTGACAAGACACGACCAGTGTACGGGAGAGTTATTCTAGGGTGTCCACACACACGCACACACATGATAGCCGTACAACATCAAAGTTGTTGTTGTCAGGCTCAGACTTCGTCGTCAAGTCTGAGTCGTCAGGGGCGTCCCGGACGCTATCATTTCACGTCCGGTTCTATACAGTCACAGTCTAACAGTTCTAGCAATCTAAGACCAAGGCACGGTCAAAAACGCAAGTGGGTGCACTTGCCTGCGGTGGCGAGTGTGTCGTCCTCTCGAAGCGTCTCGTCCAATCGTCGCGTCCGCGGAAGTCCGTCTGAAATATCGCCACGACGATGGTGTCAGGTCGCGTTTTCAGTAAATCCTATTTAGGTTCATTTCTAGGTTATCAGGACTATCCAAATTGTCACAAGTCACATTTTGATGTTTTATCAACCTAAATCGACCACTACCCTATGTGCACAGAAATAATTGTCCGATTGTCGATTTCTACAGTGAGCAGTGTTTTACTGGCGCAGAAAATAAATTTAGTTACAGTTGTCCGATTTTAGTTAGGTTTTCAGTTTCGCTACGGTGTGGGTTGTGCTACGAGTTAGGGGTACCAACCTGAATGATGTCCACACATAGGTCTGGCGTCAGGTCTGAAACAGTGGCGGTGCTCATGTCCCCGACTGCGGGTAGCGCAGTGGAGGTCGCCTCGGGATCGCCTCAGGATTGTAACGGCTGCGGGTAGCGCAGCCGAGATGTCACGGCTACTGGTACGGTATCGAGATTACTTCGGTTACAGGTAGCGCGGATCCATCGTAAATTTACTAGATAAATCAAGCGAGCATAGCATGTTATCATCTGTGTCAAGTTCCTCAAGCTCCAACTAGGCTGCATCATCACTTCCCCTATCCTTCAACCTATCCATTCACTGCCGCAATATTTCCAAAACTTTTGCATCGATTTCATTCAGATGCTGCCCTTCTGGCTTAACATCTCCCTCTATAGAATCTGATTCAAAGTCAAGATCAACACACATCAATGCCGCCATCCTTTGCGCTAATCCTGCGACCTCTTTCAACTGCTTGAGGGCGTCCTGCAATCGAAAAGGTCCAAGCGTGATCTATCAAGAAGACATCAGACTCCTTCTCCATAGACACTACTGAAAGTACGAGCCCACGCTGGCGGCCTTCCTCGCATGGCTCGACGGTGAAGAGATCACCGCCGTCCAAGGTCTCCGACGCGAGCTTCCTGAAGAGCTTCTCGTAGAGGGATGAAGGGATACCCGATGCTGCAAGGAGAATCGAATGGGCTTTGACGAAGTCATCAAAGGTCTGGATCTTAGAGGGAATAACAGCATCAGCCATGGCGATTGTGATTCAATTTGGCGGTAGCGGAACGCGACACAGTGGCCAGTGGAATCGTCGGGCTGAGGATCACAGTCGCGGTGGCGGAGCGTAGCACAGCGGCGCGGCGGCGGAGGGGCTGCGGGCGACGCGGCGAGACGGCCGAGCAGGGCTCTGCGCTGGAGGAGGCCCGAGTCCTGAGTGGTGGTGGAGCACGGGGCTCCGGCGATCGAGAGGGGGGCCGCCGAGAGAGGGAGATGGCGGGCGGCACTCTGTGATTAAGGCGGGCGACGATCACGGCGGCGGCGGCGAGACCTCGCTGTGGAGAGGGAGGTCTGAGAGAGGGGAGGCGCGACGACGAGTCCTCGCCGTGGGAGAGGAAGATCGGAGAGGGGAGCTCGCGGGCTGCGACGGCGACTCGCCGTGAGCGCGAGGGAGGAGAGATGAGAGGGAGATCGGGGGATTTATTTTTGGGGGGAGGCCGGCGGCTGTGTACCTTTAGGGTTAGGTAGAGTTAGGGTTAGGGATTTATATTATATAATAATAAAGGTTGCTAAGAAGACCTATGTTATGGGTTAAATTGGAGAGGGGTATAGTGGTGGAGAGTGTACGGGTTGGGGTAGGTCTAGTGGGGTTTAGCGGAACAGTTTAGGAAAGATTTTTAAAACGATTTAAATGGAGGATTTAGCCAGATTTGGCTAATCAATTTGAATTTCGAAATTTGATCAGGGCAAATCAACGGTCCAGGTTTCTCCGCGCGATATCTCTCAATCCGGGCGTCAGAAAATTTAACCGAAAATACCGGGGCGATCGTGGGGACGAGACGCACAGATCTACGGAGCCCGATCGTGCGTAATGCCTACCAAAAATTTACGTAAAATTGGAAGCGGCGTTTTGAGCCAATTGACTAAAACGCCCCCATCGTTCAGAGTCGTTTTGCGAGAAAACGAGTCGTGAAAAGAAGTTCCCAAAAATTTACAATAAAATCCAACACCCCAAAACGATCGCATCGGCACAACGCGTCGCTAATTTCGGAATCCAGAAATAGTTAAATAAAATACGTGCACGATAAAGCACGTACACGCAGAAACTACGATCGGTCGGAAAGCGGCCGTTACAATTTTCAAAATCATGAAACACACACAAACAATGGGTATGCTAAAAATAAACATTCAAGCACAATACCCATGCAATATGCATATGTGTGAGGAACCTAAACATTAGGCAACCAAATCCAGGAGGAGTTTGATTTCCTAATGTAATCACATGACGTGATCACATCCCTAACTAGAGAGTTGATGTAGCTATCCCTCTCTTGCACACTAACCTTAGTGGGAATCCATAAACTTAGGATTTCCTAGGCAATGGTTTTGCCTTTGCAAGAGGGGTGGATGTGGCCTGCGTATGTGTAGAAACGAATTTCTTGGCATGCAAAGAATGAGGATTTTGCTTCTTAGCAAAAAATGAAGATTTTTCATTCTTCCTCATTACCTTGTGATCTACATGCTTCTTGTTGATGTTATTGTTGTACAAGAAAGCATGGTGATTCTTCTTAGGTGCTTTAGCAATATTTCTTGTATTTGCACCATAAGAGGAATTAGAGGTGGGTTTGGGTACCACATTTTGAGTATAACCCAAACCTCCTCTATGATTTACCAGATGTTGTTTTTCCAACGAATCGTGGAGTGAATCCCCAGAATACACAAATCTTATGAGCTTATGTGATTCCTCTTCACATTTCAACGTAAGTTGTTGAATGTGAGATCCTAAACTAAGGTTTTGAGCAACAAGATTTTCATTATTTAAACTCAATTCCTTAACTTGAGAGAGAAGTGTGTCTCTCTCTAGTGTCGCAAACATGCATTTCATCATGAATATTTACACTAGACGATTCTAAATCATGCACCCTACTCATAGCATTATCAAGTTTAGCTTTCATTTTATCATATGAATCGATGCACTTACTTACCAAATTGGAGGCCACATTTAGGCGATATTCAAGCTCCTCATAGGATGGCTTTTCCTCCTCAACTTCCTCATCGCTGTCCTCCTCGCTTGAGCTTGACGAAGACTCTTCCCCATTAGCCATGAAGCAACATTCTTCTTTGGAGTTGAGCCATGCCTCTATCTCTTCATCTCTTGAGTTAGAGGAAGTTGATGAAGAATCAACAAAAGCAACGAAACACTTGTGATCGTGCTCCTTGTCATCCTCTTCTTCATCATTTGATGTGTCCACATCAGAATCATCAAAAGTACCGATAAGTCCCTTCTTTTGGTTCTTGATTTCGGACTTGCCTTTCAAATAATTCTTCCTTTTACCCTTATAGGTATCAATGGTGGGTTTGGAAGGGCATTCGGTAGCAACATGACATTTTCCACTGCAATTGAAACAAATCAACTTGTTAGAATGAGAGGCAAACTTTGACGAGGATATACCTTGTTTGTCCTTTAGGAATGCCTTAAAATTCTTGAATTGTTTGGCAAGCTCGATGTAGTCATCATCGCTTATATCTTCTTCATCTTCACTCGGAGCTTCTTGTTGGAACTTCTTTTTCCACTTGAATAACTCCTTCTCAACATGGAGTGCAACCCCCCTTTCCTTCTCGGGCTTGGTTGGTTGAACCTCCTCCTTATGCTGAAGAAGCATTTCATGAGAAATCTCCAAAGTATGCCAAACACTGTTTGCCGATTTGCACATGGAGATGCGATCGAACTCATCCGAGTGAGGGCGTAATGGAGAACACACATAGCCCTAGCATTGACTCTGATCAAGTCCTTCTCCTCTTTAGTTCTTGAGGCCGCGGGTGAAGTAGGCTCCTCAAAAGGCGACTCTGTAATATCCCAAATGTCGTGACCCTTCATGTAGACCATCATCATGATCTTCCAACTTGGATAGATGGTTCCGTTGAAGAGTGGGGGTCGAACGATTGAGTGACCTTCTTCATGGCACACAGATATAGCATTGAATGCCATCGTTGCAGTATGCTTTAACCTCGCTCTGATACCAATTGTAAGAATCTCCTTACCCTTGCAATACTAACAACACACACTAGAGGGGTGGGGTGAATGTGTAATGGAAATAAAATTTTCTAATTAAAATTAAACTTGCAAATGCGGAATTATAAATGCAAGAGGAATTAAAAGGCACAATCAATCCAAATGCAAACACCCAGTTTTACCCTGGTTCCCCAAGCTTGGGTACATCCAGCCATACCAATATTCACTATATTCCCACACAGAGAAGTGAATACAAATCTCACAAGGAGTTACCCCACAAAGAGGATTTATGCCATATACAAGGACCCAACCAATCCTACACGAGGATCAAGACTCCCACACAGAGAATCACTAACTCCCACTCAGAGAATTAGGGTTAGCCCTACACTAAGACACTAAACTCCCACAAAGAGAGTTACTCCCACAAAGAGAGTTATTCCCGCAAAGAGAATATCCTAGTTCCACAAAGAGACAACATCCCATAAAGAGAGAAAGATCTAATTCCCACAAAGAGAATTAGAGACACAAATTCACCAAGTAAAGTAAATACTCTTACCTATGCCTTGAGATGCTTACTCATGAATGGATGCAAGGCATGTAAGAGGATCTTCAAGTGTTGAGATATGCTTGAGAGCACTTGGATGAATTCCCTTGAGCTGGACTTCAATGCATGAAGATGAATGAGAGCTCTTGAGAGGGAATTGAGGGAGTTTATGAGTTTCTTATAGATCTCTTGAGATATTCAATAGCATCAAGAAGTATAAGAGATGGCAGCACACTCATATATATAGGAGCCCTATATCAAACCCCAAAACCCAAGAAAACAGCCAAAATATCGATTCTGCAACAGCTAGAAACTGGGCAAAAACGACAATAACAGTCGACTGATGCTCAAAAGACAGTCGACTGATCAACGGCTAGAAAATATCCAACGGCTATAATCTGAGCCAGGACAGTCGACTGATGAAGACAAGACAGTCGACTGAGAACAGGACAGGCGCCTGTAAAACCTTCAGCGGGTGACTGCTGCAGGGGATGGAATAAAACAGAGAGCTGCACTCTTTCTCCAGTTAAGCACACAGGCGACTGATTTCAATAATACAGTCGACTGTCTATTAGTCAGGCGACTGTAAAACCTTAATCAGTCGTCTGCTGAATAAGATGGAGAAACGACAGAGAGATGCAGAGATTGTACTTACGCTACTTAGGCGGCTGGTGACCAATCTACAGGCGACTGTAAATATACAGACGACTGTAAACTGACCAGTAGTCGACTGTGCATAAATCTCAAGTTTGAGTCAATTGAAATGTTGACTTGAGCTGTGCATATCAGGCGACTGTATACAAGCGACTGGAAATCACCCAGTCGACTGTTATTCCTTCAGCATGCGACTGATGGAAAGCCAGAGACTCCAAATGAGTCTTTGGACAGAGTGAACCTATTGGGTTGGATTCTATGAAAATCTTAAGGCTCACTAAGATGGCTAAATGCATATGCATGAATGAGTAAACCATCTAAAAAGGCATTACATTAATCCTAGACTCAAAAGAGAGAGAAATCAATAAAGTAAATTACATGGATTACAATGCTTTCCATAGAGTCTAAGTCTTCAATCTTGACGCCTTGATTGCTCTCCATCATCTCCAAGCTTTGGCACTCCTTGAGTCCAAGCAAAGGTCCTTCTTCACTTGATGTCCATCCTTGCACCAAGTGATTTGTCTCCAAGAAAGATATTCTTGAAATAAAACTGAGAGACTAAAACATGAGAGTCATTAGCAACAACATAATGTTGTGATCATCATCAAAATAAGATTGGTATGAAACACTAATACTCAACAATGACTTATTATCTAATTGGTTATCTTTTTAGGTTGAATTCATGCACACATTTCTTCCAAATTTTAGGGATCATGCAATGCGAAGGCAAGCATTTAGGCAACAGATTGCAAGCTTTGCTCAAATTGACGGAGAGACTTTCTGTCAAGTTTGGGAGAGGTTCAATGAAATGTTGCTTGGATGTCTAAGACATGGATTCGATAAAGCATGTCTCATTCATTATTTCTATGGGGGACTGCAAGTGAATGTGCATCAGTTCTTAGAAGGGATGATTAGAGGTGAATACTTTGACATGTCACCAAAGGCACCCAAGATATACTTGGAGGTGTTAGGAGCATGAGCAGACTGCGTGACCACAACCCCATTGTGATGACCAAAATCTATTATACATTTGGTGAGTTTTTTGAATCTTTGTCCTACGTGGCACCAAAATATGACTAGGACAAACTTTGTTAATGACTAGGACAAAGTTTCAAGCCATCTTACACTGATTAGGACAAGGATTAATAGAATGGTTTGAATTGTATTTGAGGGGAAGGATTTGAATCTTTGTGGAAAACTATATGGAAGGAAATTCCAGTAATTTGAAATTTGAGTGGAAAACAAATGTTGTAGGGAAACCTAAAATTTTCGGGGGAACTAAATTCTTTAATGGGAACTAAATTTTGAGGGGACCTAAAATTGTGGGGTAACTAAAGTTTTGGGGGAACTAAATAAGGATTATTGCGCTTTAGTTATTATTTTTCGTTTAAAATTAGGGTATCGTTGTTCCGATGCATCAAAAAAAATTAAGGGATATAAGATTTTGAGAGAGAATATTTTAGATGAACTGTGCCCTTACGGCATGGGTTATGATCTAAATTTTGTCGGAAACGAAAATTTTGAGGGGACTAAATTCTTTGGGGGAAGTAAATTTTGGGGGTTTTGATGGAACTAAATAACAATCATTGTGCTTTAATGAATCGTGCCCTACGGTCACGAGTTATGACTATTTCGCTTATATCAGATGAGGACACTTCCATGCTCCTACAAATGATGCAGATGCAAAATCAAAATTTTCTACAGATAAAACAATAAATCAACGAAAAATTTCAAGACTAGCATCATCATTAGAAGTAGGTATTATTACTGAGCCATATCATGCTGATGACCATATCCAATGCACCACCCATGTGGGAGACACAATGCACTTTTACTTTGATGATGATGAGAAAGAGGCATGCAAAGGCGAGGGCGAGAGTGCTAACGTTGTAGAGCCCGTGGCATGTTCTTCATTTGCTTCATCTCCCCAGTTTGAGGCATATGAGAGCGTTGAGAGGACTATGGAGCATGCACATATTGATGGGGAGGATGTATGTGAGGGAAAGAACATGATGATCAATTTCAAAGAGCCCATACCATAACCACTTCCATATTCATCTCTGCAGCCACTTTCCCTCCTCCAGAGCCAACGTATCAAACCGAGTATAACGATCCTTTTTAGGGAAATTCCCATGAAGACACGCACTCTTATTCTGACTATAAATTTTTAATTCCAAATCTCTTAGATTTAGATGGTTGTCAATTAAATTTAAATTCTTTTCTCATTTTTGACAACCTATTGTGGCAAGCTTTCGTGAATAAGCAAGTTTGTCTACAAGTTTTTGACACAATGTACCTCATGCAAGGCAAATGTGTGAATATTGAGAAGATATACAGGGTTGTGTCAAGACTTAGACAAAAGGATGCAAGTGGTAGGAGGAGAAAAACTCGCTGAAGAGCATAAGGAGCTAATCGAACAACTTCCTCCACCTTTAAAGATCCGTAATCCACCATTTTACCACGATGTGGTCTTTCTAGTGGTGTAAATTTTTATATGCTTTCTAGGATAGTTGCTTTAGTGAGTATTGGACTCTCTACCTTGGTTTTGATGATGATCAAACTTAAATCATTGTGATTAACCCATGTCGTTGTAGTTTGTTGAGTATTGGACTTCTCCCTACTTGGTGTTAATGATGAGCAAACATAAATACTTGTGACTAATCTCCTATTTGCAGTTAATCCATTGCCTAACCATATCATGAAGATCAATTTGCAATGGATGACACTCAAAGATCATTGAAAGCAAAGGAAGTAGATTGGATGATCATAGATGGTGAATGACGCTCCTAGAAGACTTCAAGCTCATACGTTGGATAGAAGAGAGAGTTCTTAAAATGTAATTTTCTTGTTTCTCTTCTAGTATGTAGCTTAGAAGTAGAACTTTGTTGGAGCCCACTCACATCTTCATCTCAGTCTTAGGATATCATTAGATCAACTATCCTTAGACTCCAATTAATTTCTATCTAGATTGTGCATGTCATGATTTTAATAGTCGATTGCTGAACGATTTACATTCGCCTGTCTCAAAATAGTCGACTTTGTTTTGTTCTACAGTCGCCTGTTCTGCACAAACTTTATCAGCCTAGTTTTGGGCTTCTTAGCTTTAACTCATTCAGGCGACTACTGTACATTGCACATGCACCTGTCCAAGTGACAGTCGACTGTGTTTTGTTATTCAGTCGCCTGTCTATCCTCAGCCCAAATCTATTTCTTAGTTTTGATCTGGCCAGTCGACTATTGTTGGATTTACAGTCAACTATCCAAAGGCACAGTCGACTGTCAATGCTTCAACAGTCGTCTGTCTTTGATCCTCTCTGAAGACTCAACTCTCTGGAAAATGTCAGGGTTTTGACAATCGTTTGTAGAAGGAATTAAAGGCGCCTGTTTGGTTTTACAGGCGACTGTCTTCTCTTCATCAGTCGCATGTCTTGTATTCCCAGACTTTTCTCAGATTTCCTCAACTTACGTCGATTACGGCCAATTGCATGTATTAGGATTTACAGTCTCCTGTTGGTTTAACAGTCGACTGTCTACACCTCATCAGTCGACTGTCCACGTGGTAAGTTACATTTATGAATTCTCACCTACCCTCTGTCACTGTGCAACAGTCGACTGTGAGTTGTTCAACATTCGACTGTCGTGTGCGCATATTCCATCCGTTGAGGTTTTCTTCACGGATTTCAAAGGGGTTTTTGGGGATTCAGTTTGAAGGGTTTGAGAAACCTATAAAAGAAGCCTCTACTGTTCCATTGAGGTGTTGACCCTTTGATCATCTCTTGCTCAAACACTCAAGATTTCATTTGTTAAAGATCAAAGCTCTCAAAATCCAAAAGCCCTAGAATTCCTATCTTCCATCTCTTGCTCTCCAACCTAGAACCAAAGAGAAATCTTCTAGGAATTTGGTGCAGTCAAGAGAAATGGCTTTCCTCTCTTCGAAGAGAGTCTTTCAACACACAACACACTTCTCCTTCAAGTTCTACTTCAAGGCATAGGCGATTGTAAGTGTTGCTTAATTTTATATTTTATAACTTTCGTTATTTGATTTACTCTCGATTTGTGAGAGTAGTTTGCTTGCTCCCAAGTTGTGGGAGTCAAGGTCGATCGAGTTTATTTCGATTTCACTTGTAGGGTTGCTACAAGTGGATTTTTAAGGGAATCTCAAGTTAGAGTTCTAACTTGAGTATCCGGTTGTTTACCGGGTGGAAGGGACGTAGGATTACCGGGAACAAGTCGGGAAGTGACTTGGGTAATTCGAACCCTTGAAACATCCATGTGTTTGCATTGTTTCATTTTGGGGTTTACTCTTATTCCACATTATTTGTTGGTTAGGAATTTAATTTGGTGTAACTATCTTTTTAAATTACATAAACACTATTCAACCCCTCCTTTTAGTGTTTTCCTCATAGCCAGGGACCTTACAATTGGTATAAGAGCATTGATTTATAGCTATGGCATCCAACAACAACAACGTTCCTCCACCGACTTCAAACAACAATCAGATCGTGATGGAGCGTCCACAGTATTCGAAGGACAATCAACGGTGCGTCCTCCGTGTTTCAATGGCACGAACTTCGGCTATTGGAAATGCCGGATGGAGACGTTCCTAAGGAGTGCTTCCCTTTGGAGAACCCTCCATAAGGAATACGTCGAGCCCACCGAAGAGGATTTCGAAAAATGGACGGCTTCCGAGAAATCCGCCGAAGTCAACAACGCAAATGCAATGAACGCTCTTCATTGTGCGTTGGACCTAGATGAGTTCAACAAGATAGGCACATGTAAGAGTGCATATCAAATTTGGATCCATCTCGTAGTTACCCATGAGGGAACGAACAAGGTAAAACTTTCTAAACTCTATGTTGCCGTGCAAAATTTCGATATGTTTCACATGCAGGAAAATGAAAGCATAGCATCGATGTACGGACGTTTTACCGATATCACTAATGAACTGGAAGATCTTGGACAAGTCTATTCCCAACAAGATAAGGTAAGGAAGATCATAATGGGAATGACCTCCAATGGAAAATAAGAGCTATAGCCATCGAGGAGGTCAACGACTTGAAGACTTACACAATCGTGAATCTTATCGACACTCTCATATCTTATGAAGTAAGACGAGAGAACCGATTGAAGATTCGAGCCATGATGAACCCTTCGGAGGCCAAGAAGAAAGCTTTAGCATTCAAAACCAATTCTTCATCCTCCGGTAGTGAAGAATCAGAAAATGAGATGGACTTGGAGGAAATGGCTCAAATGGCGAAGAAGTTCCAACGCTTCTTTCGTAAAGGTAAATTTCCCTCAAAAAATAGATTTGAGTCTACTAATAGCACTTTCTCTTTGTGTTTTAAGTGTAATGAGCCAGTGCACATCAAGAAGGATTGCCCAATGCTACGAAACAAAGAGAAGTGGAAGGCTCCGAAGTACCATAAGTCCGACAAGAATAAGAAAGATAAAAAGAAAGGACTAGTTGGTACATTCGATGACTATAGTGGAGACTCATCAAGCGAATCCAATGATGAGAAGGGTGAAAGTGTCCACATGTGTTTCATGGCCCGGGAAGATCCACTCTCCGATGAGAGTGATTCCGACATGGATGAACCCGAGGTAACTATGGATGAATTGCGTATTGCTAATGAAGAATTATTTGCTAAGTATCAATCTTTAATGCTTAGATATTCTAGTTTAAAGAAATTGAATGTTAGCAAGCCATCCATTCCGTACATTATCAACAATGACACCATTGTTGATACATTAACCATTGAGAAAGCGAATTTAGCTTCTCAAAATGTCAATTTGAGTAATGAGGTGAATATCCTCAAATGTCAACTAGATCAAACGTATCCTAAGGATAATAGTGATCTAGCTTCACGACACACACAATTGGGTTTAGAGAATGATTCTCTTAAAACCCAAGTGCACGAGCTTAAAGCACGGGTGTTCACCTTGGATACCAATATTTCTTCTCTTAAGGAGAAATATAAGCTCATGTCCTCCCGTATTGTGAGATTTAATAAGGGGAAAGGACAATTGGATGATTTTCTAGCAAACCAATTTCCGGCCACACATCGTGTTGGTCTTGGTTTTGTGGAAGCAAATGCATCTAATACTCGCACCTCTTATAGTGGTGTCACTATAGACTTTGTGAGCCCATCCTCCGATGCATCCACAAGTGGTGTCAAAGTCACTATAGGTAGCAAACCTACCAAGAAAGTCACCACTTCTTCCTTTTGGCAAGAAATCCACTAAGGGTGAAAACCAAAAGAGTAGCCATGCTTACATATACACCAACCTTCATCCACGTAGGAAATCTCCTACTTCACAAGTGGATACTCATGGCACTTTCTATGCTCCACACCCACGGACACGTGCAAATCTACACATAAGAAATACTCATGTACGTGCTCCTATACACCCACATGCTCATGCACATCATTCTTACATGTATGCACACCCTCCACATGTCATGCATGCCCCATATGTTTCATACAACATGCATGTTCCCAAGCATGCATACAACCTACATATGTCTAATGAATATCCACCTCCTCATTTTTATGCTAGAGCCCATGTTCCTAAGAAGCATGCACCGCTTAGAAATCTAACAAATGTGCAAGCAAGTAGGAAAAGGACTGCCAAAACTTACACTTTTTGGGGTACTAAGAACACTAGCTTAAATGATAGGAATGCCTATGTTCATTCCTATTTTCATGATATTATTAATAGTGGTAATTATGTTGGAAAGCGGAAGTCCACTTGGACTTGGCTTCCAAAGGGCTTATCCCCTTGGACCCAACAAAAATTGGGTACCATGAGCTTATGGTATACTATGTAGGTACCCAAGAGAAAGAAAGAGAGCAATAAAGGTCAAATTAGCTCTAAAAGGAAGGGATGAATTCTCGACAGTGGTTGTTCCAAACACATGACGAGAGATCCCTTATTGCTCTCTGAAGTGATTAGCATCAAGGATAGTGCAACAGTCACTTTTGGAGGTAATCAAAAGGGAACCATCATTGGAGCATGTATAGTCGGAAATTCCTCCAAACCTTTAATTACTAATGTATTTTTAGTTAGTGGTTTGTGTCATAACCTCATCTCCATTAGTTAACTTTGTGACAAAGGTTACAAGGTTAACTTTGGAGAAGGTTTGTGTAAAACTGTTGATTCTAATTCACATTTTTTATTTACCAGTATTAGGCGTAAAAATATTTATTATTTGAGCTTGCCTAAAACTGTAGAACATTGCTTAGTTGCTAATACAAGGGAACAACTATTATGGCATCACCGCTTTGGTCATGTTCATTTTAAGCACTTATATAAGTTAGCTAAGCATGATCTTGTTAAAAGTTTTCAAAAAATTGCTTTTTGTAAGAAAAACTTTTGTGATTCTTGTCAAAGAGGTAAACTTAGTAAATCATCTTTCAAACTTAAAGAATGCATAACTTCTAAGAGGCCCCTGGAATTATTTCATCTAGATCTATTTAGGCCAACTAGAACCGCTTCTTTAGGCAATGCTCGTTATGGATTAGTTGTCATTGACGACTTCTCTAGATTTACTTGGTTTTCATTTTTAACTAATAAGAATGAAGCCTTTGAAGAGTTTACCATATTTGCAAAGAAGATTCAGAATCTCTTAGGATCCACCATTATCACTATCCGTAGTGATCATGGAGGAGAATTTGAGAATGAGTCTTTTACAAAGTTTTGTGATGACACCGGTATAACTCACAATTTCTCTTTTCCTCATGCACCACCACAAAATGGTGTTATAGAGAGGAAGAATATGACTCTTATTGAGTGTGCTCGTACCATGCTCCATGATAGTCATCTTGGACTACAATTTTGGGATGAAGCGGTGCACACAACATGTTATGTGCTCAGTAGGATCCTAGTGAGACCCTGAATGAACAAAACTTGTTTTGAGTTATTTTATGACGAAAAGCCTCGAGCTAAATATTTTCGAGTTTTTGGTTCAAAATGTTTTATCAAGAACACCTTTGGTAACTTAGATAAATTTGAGCCAAGATCCGATGAAGGGATTTTTGTTGGATATTCCACACGTAGCAAAGCCTACATGATATACAACAAAACCTCTTCAATGATCGAGGAATCACTACACATATCATTTTATGAATATTTTGATTTTCCTCATGTTATAGATAATAGTGTAGATGCTATATGTTATTCTCTTAGTAATGTTAAGATTAATGATTCTATTATTGATACTAACACTACTAATGAGATTGTTGAAGATGTTCCAAGTGATGCATGAATTCCCAAAGCATACCCAATCGTTCGCAACCACCCTCATGACCAAATTATTGGAGATATTGGTGTGGGTGTTCAAACGAGGTCAAGAATTGAAGAATTCTCTCATTGCACATTTGTCTCTACCATTGAGCCAAAGAACATCCAAGAAGCATGTGAGGATAGCTCTTGGATAGTGGAAATGGAAGAAGAGCTCATGCAATTTGAGAGAAATGAAGTTTGAGAGCTCGTTCCTCTTCCAAGTGGTCACCAAGTTATTGGGACCAAGTGGATTTTCAAAAACAAGACCGATGAAAACGAGGTCATCACAAGGAACAAAGCAAGGTTAGTAGCTCAAGGCTACCTGTAAGAAGAATGTATCGATTTCGAAGAATCCTTTGCCCCCGTAGCTAGATTAGAAGCTATTAGATTGCTTTTATCTTTTGCATCTTATAAGAATTTCAAATTGTTTCAAATGGATGTTAAATGTGCATTTTAAATGTTATTGTTAATGAAGAATCTTATGTTTCTCAACCACCCGGTTTCATTTATGAAAAATTTCCAAACCATGTTTTCAAACTTAAGAAAGCTTTATACGGGTCGAGACAAGCTCCTAGAGCTTGGTATGATCGACTCAAACCATTCTTTTGAACTTAAGTTTTAAAATGGGTAAAGTTGATTCAACTCTTTTTATTAGGGATTATGAAAATGACATCCTATTGATTCAAGTTTATGTAGACGATATTATATTTGGTTCTACTAACTTTAATTTTTGCCAAGAATTTTCTAAGTCGATGAAGGATGAATTCGAGATGAGTCACATGGGTAAGCTCAACTATTTTCTTGGACAACAAATTCGACAAATGAAGGATGTGACTTTCATACATCAAACCAAGTACAAATAGGAGCTTATCAATCAATTCGGGATGGAATCGTCTTCAAGCAAAAGGACTCCCATGAGTACGACAACCCATCTACACAAGGATGAGAACTGAAAAGATGTAGACATTCGTCTTTATCAAGGTATGATTGGTAGATTACTCTATTTAACTGCTAATAGACCCGATATCATGTTTTCTATATGCTTGTGTACTAGATATCAAGCTAGACCTAAGGAGTCACACTTGATTGCGGTTAAACGAATTTTTCGTTATCTCAATCATTCACTAGATTATGTGTTACTTTACCCTAAATCTAGCACATATGAGTTAATCTCATATAGTGATGCCGACTTTGACGGATGCAAATCCGATAGGAAGAGTACTAGTGGCACTTGCCATTTTCTAGGAAATTCCCTAGTTTCTTGGTTCTCCAAGAAACAGAACTCGGTATCATTGTCCACGACTGAAGCAGAATATATTGTCGTGGGTCTTGCATGTGCACAAGTTCTTTGGATTAGACACACTCTTAAGGTTTATGGTGTCAATTGTGATACTTGCCCTATCATGGTTGATAACCAAAGTGCTATATGTCTTTCCAAGAATCCGATACATCACTCCCGTATTAAACACATAGATGTGAGACACCACTTTATCAATGTTCATGTAGCTAAGAAGGACATCATCTTAAAGTACAGTGAAACCCAAAAACAAATCGCCGACATCTTCACTAAACTACTTAAAGAAGATTCTTTTGTAAGGTTGCATGGAGAATTATGGATTATGGGTGAATATGAAATATAGGAGTTCAACTTTCTTGTAATATCATCTTTTGAACTCATATCATCATGATACCTCTCTTCATTTGATAGATTATATGTTACTCATATATTTGTTTTAAGAAAGGGTATTGAGATTTCGTTGTTTTCATGAATCTTCGGATTGTTTTATGAGATATGTGTGATAAATGATTTCTCTCTTGATATTAATTTCGTGATGAGTTTTATGTTAGAGTATAGGTCCTAGGGTGAGTTGTGTCTATCCTCTGGATTTTAACCTCACTGTGCATTTTTGGACCAGGACAGACGACTATCATTCCTTCGACAATCGACTGACCTACTCTATTTTCTCTTACATCAGACTGTATCTTTCGCTCAGGCGACTGATGCTGACTTTACAGTCGACTGTTGGATCAACAGGCGACTGCATTTTGGTCATCAGGCGCATATCCATTTCGTCAGTAGTTTCTGTTTCCATCATCGATTTTATTGATTCTAAGTCAGTCGACTGATGAGTAAAATACAGTCGACTGTCGCACTGACATGCGCCTGTAAGTTACCCAACAGTCGACTGTCTGTCAAGCTAAGCTCATTTCTTATCCTTTTAACCAGCCGACTGAATTTTGTTCATCAGTCGACTGTCTCCTGTTGTGGCAGTTCGTTAATTTGATCTGAGCCGTCGATTTTTCGATCCAATGGCCCAGATACTGAGTGGCCGTTCCACTCGGCTGAGTGGAACTTGTCCACTCGGCCGAGTAGGGAAAGCTACTCGGCTGAGTCGTAACTATAGGGACATTCGAAAAAATTTAAACGCTGAGCCATTCGACCGAGTGAACGCGTCACTCGACCGAGTCGCCCAACTTTATAGACCCGACAAATGATAACACATTGGAAGTTCTTTTTCTCAAGTGCACATCGGATATATCACAAATGATACCAGAAATAAAAAACAATAGCATGGCAACATATGTGCGTATAAGTAAAGCAAAATCCAAGCTATATTCATCACAACGAATTCATTTCTAGCAAAGAAAGTAAAAGAAGTAAGGATAAACTAAAATCTAACTATACACATGTAAGCACTACAAAAGCAAGGAAAATATGAAGTATGGAAAGGAATGAAAAAGTGTGAATATAAGTTGAAAATAAAGATAATAAAGGTGAAAATAAAGAAAATATAAGTGTATGAGTACACTCACTCCCCCAAGCTAAACATCACATTGTCCTCAATGTGCAAAGTGTGGTACTAGGACATATATGATAGGGGTGGGAGGGTGTGGATGCGAGTATGATGTAAAGAAAATGGAAAATAAAGGAAAATAATAAATGGAAAACATGATGGTATATGCAAAGGATGTGTGCAAAGCAAGCATGCAAAATGATGGATGGATGCAAAATGGTGGTCAGAAATATAATACTCTCCCTCAAGCTGGAATATATGGTGCCCTGTAAAAAGTGAAGATAGGTGGGCAAGCAAAATGGTGGGGTGAGATGGGAGCAAAAGTATGACATGCATCAAATGAAGTGCCTACTCAGGTGCATCACCATCACCCTGTGGTTGGGGCAGTGGTGGTGAAGGGGCTGGCTGCTGCTACAGGCAGAGAAGGATCTAGTCAGTGCCCGCTGCATACCAGGAATAAGGGCAGTATGTTCCTGCTGAGTAGAGACGGCTTATGTGAGAGATCGAAAATCGACTCTAAGCCCAGACACTACCGACTCAACCGCGCATAGGCGCATGTCTCTGTCGTCAGGAGTAGAGGTAGAGGGACGTGCAATAGGGTGAGCTGGGCTCACACGGCCTCCAAAAACTAGTGGGCCTATGTTATATCATTGAGAACCATCTATTCGATCAAACTTTTTCTCTCTCTCGACTGAAATCTCCCTCGTCTCCCCTTTCGATCTTCACGGTCGATCTCTCCTCCGTCAATTTCGAGCCGAGACGAAGCCTCTCTCCTTCGATTATTTGCTCGTTGACTCTCGTCAGTAGATCAACAAGTCTAAGGTATCATCCTCTTTCGTTTATCGACGCTTGCTTAACCTAGCTTCCGTCATTCGTATTTCATGGATCCTACTGGTTCTTCGTCGTCAAGAGAAACCCTGAACATCTTTCTTGCTGAACCCTCTCCTCCACCTACTGATCAGCTACCCTCTTCACCTCCATCGTCTAGGGAGTTCTTGGATATCTTGGTTGGTGATCCTATTCCCTCAGTAAATGTCGCTGAACCCTCGTCTCAGCCAGCCGATCAACCTCCCTATACTCCTCCGTCAGTACCGCTAGAGGACTTTCTTCTCGGTCGTCTGTGTGACCGTGTCACTGCCATCGAAAAGATTGCTTCCTCAATGGATCAGAAGCTCTCTCTTCTTCTCGAGCTTCAGTATAAGTCTTTCATGCTTCATGGGTTTCCCGTTCCTGCCGAACTTCAGGCCATGTTTCCTCCATTTGAGGATACTGCCCATGTTGCTGTCCCCGCTCCTCCAGGCTTTGTGCCTGTGCCTTCTGAGGTTCTGACCCACATATTTTGCTCATGCGAAAACCTCTGCTGCGGGTGCGTCTTCATCCAAGAGGAAGGCTACTGCTTACCCTACTTGTCGCTCTGCCAGGCTGATGTTCCGTTCGTCTGGTAGCCCCTCAGACCCCACAGTCTTCCATATCGACTGATGTGTTGTTACTGATATGTACACTCACCCTTAGTCTTAGATTTTTTTGTTTTGTTAGGGCTGAGTGTTTCAATATTTTGGTATGGATAATGTTTTCTGTATTTTGTTTTTATGACTGCTGATGGTCTATGGATCATGTTGTATTTTTGTTCATTTGGTATGAATGTACATGGGTAGTTTGGATGTATTTTGTACCCTTGTCACATTCACGTATATATATATATATATATATATATATATATATATATATATATATATATATATATATATATATATATGGGTTTTTCTCATATTAGTCCCTTAAATCTTGCATAATTTGATATTAGTCCCTTAAATCTTCGAATTTTGAATTTAATCCCTCAAATCATTAACAATAACCAAAATAGTCCCCCACTCTAATTTTCCGTTAAAAACTCCGTTAATGCTGATGTTGACATGCGTTTATATTTCATATATTTACGCGCGTTTTCTTCCGTGTTTTTCCGTATTTACCGCCGTCTTTTATTTGTTTTCTCGTGTTTTCTTGTATTTTCTTGTTTTCTTTCTCTTTTCCGTATTTTCCGTGTTTTGCAGGAGTTTGCTGGCATTTGGGACGTAAAACGATGATATCATGTGTCCCAGGAGCAACGGGAGGAGTCACGCGTGATCCAGGGGATCAAACGACGAAGATTGCATCTTTCAGCCCCTCACCCGGTCGGTTGGTCATCTCCAACCGATCGGGTGATGCACGCGTGCACCACCCGGATGCAGCTTGGAGCTCACGAGAAGTCACCCGATCGGTTCAGCGACCGGGTCAGAAGCTCAAAGTCTCTGGAAATTCGAAGCTGATTTCCAACCGATCGGGTGACCTTCACCCTATCGGTTCACCTGTAGCCGAATTTCAACAGCCAAGACTCGAAGTTCCAACCGGTCTCCTCACCTGGTCCGCACCAAGATCCAATCGGTCGGCACCAAGATCCAACCGACCACACCAAGTATCAACCGACCGGTTCATACTGACCGGGTGAAACCCCCGCATTGCGCTGTGATTTTGTGAAGCGGCTCACCCGACCGGTTGACTTGTCAACCGATCGGGTGATGTCGTTTTCTATAAATAGAACCCTAGGTTTCCCAGATTCGGGAGTTGGTTATTTTTTACTGTTTTCTTCATTTTGTGACGGCTGTAATTTCCCAGTTTTTGTAAGTTTTCAGATCTTTGTAAAACTTTAGTATTATCTTAATTGCTTTACTACCTTCGCATTCCTATTGTCTGATTATGATTTTAACGGTTCATTTTCGTTTAGATCGCTTTTTAATGAATATTTGTGACTAGTTCCCAAATCTGGGATTTTGGCGGAAACCCCTTCGGGGGCTCTTCCCGATGCATCCATAGGGTTAGGAAATCGATAGGGATTAGAAATCTAACGGTTACGCGGGGTGTTTTATTGTCATCGACGGGAAAAATACCGCCTTTGACCGTTGGGCCAAGGGGGAATAAACTTGGCGGTTGACTCCTTAGCCATAGCTCACGCCCTTAGCGTAGACGCCGAATCCTAGCGCACGGGAGCGGCAGGATGAGATGTTGGGAGTTATCGTTGCGAGCTTAGTGCTCCCGGAGTCGATCAGTGTTAATGGATACGGGAGTGCCCACTGATCGAACCCGGGAAGTCCGGCGTATCATCCTGGGCACCGACCGGAATATCGGGCCCATGGGATGCCTGTACCACTTTTAGAGGCAACGACTCACCATTAGACCCTAATTCCGATCGCCATCCTACCCGTAGGCCGTATCGGCGAGAGTCGCTCGTTGGGGTGGAAACCAAAGTCCCGGGTTTTATTTTCTTATTGTCTATACCCTGCATTCCTTTACCATGACAACCCATCATTCGATCTGGGCTAGCTCACCCACGGGGTGATTTCGGTCCTCTTTGACACAAGCACATCCTAGCCTCCCTGTGTTTGACCCCCAAGCCACACTACAACACCGTGCGCTTGTGGTTACAAATATCTAAACCCTCACGCGGGTCCCCCGGCCATTTGCGGCTCGCAAACTGGGGGCACGTCAAGTCTATGGCGCCGTTGCCGGGGAGGCAACGTGCTTGTTATTTTAGGATCTCATGAACCCTAGTGTCTAGATCTTATCCCTACCTCGCGATAATTTTCACATTCTTCCCTTTTTCTTTTTATTTTCTCATTCTTATTTCTATTTTTATTTTTACTTCTAACCTTATCTGTTTCTTTCCCAATTGTCGCTTCACGGGTGTTTGTTGTTTTTCATGCGCAGGAGTTCAAGAAGTCTCGACGACTTGATCCCCGTCGATCCAGAGATAAACGCCACCCTTAGGCGTTCGGCCGCAGAGAAGCGAAGAAGAGAGGATCCTGAAGCCATGGGGGAGAACACCCCGCCTCACAAGTCCCTGCTGGAGTACTCGATGCCTTCCATCGAGTCCACGTCCGCCATCCGTCCTCCAGCTATTACGGCCCAAAGCTTTGAGCTTAAGCCATCTTTGGTGACATGGATCCAGCAGGATCAGTTTTCGGGTGCACCCATGGAGAGCCCAATCGAGCATCTAGACTCCTTTTTGGAGAAATGTGACACCTTCCGGATTAACGGTGTCACAACTGAGGCAATCCGACTGAAGCTGTTCCCCTTCTCCTTTCTAGACAAGGCCGAGCTGTGGCTTAGGGGGAAGGACCCCAACACATTCAACACCTGGGAGAAGCTCTCCAATGCTTTTCTGACGAAGTTCTTTCCTCCGGGGAAGACCATGAAGCTGAGGAGTGAGATCTCCTCCTTCTCCCAGGCCAGCCACGAGTCCTTGCATGAGGCTTGGACAAGATACAAGAAGATGCAGAGAAGATGTCCCCACCATGAGCTCCCCAAGTGGCAGATTATAAATCTGTTTTATAATGGGCTGAGGGACGATTTAAAGTCTTCCATGGACGCCGCGGCTGGAGGGTCCTTCATGTCAAGAAGCGAAGAAGATACCGGGCAAATTTTGGAAAATATGGCATCCAACAATGAACGGTGGTGTGACGAGAGGTCCACACCAAGGTCTGGGGGCATCCATAGAGTGGAAGACGTCGACAAATTGTCAAGCAAGTTTGACTTGCTGTCAACCCATATCTCCGCATTGATGGTAGGCGCCGGTGGCGCCGGTTCACAACAGATTGCTGCGGTAGAATCCGAAGTTTTTGGAGAGTTCGACGGTGGTGACATCTCACCACCGTTGGATCAGGTGAGCGCATTGTTTTACAATCCTACGGGGAATGCGCCATTTCCACCACAAACCAACTCAAACCCAGCCTACTCTCCCAACAACCGAAATCATCCGAACCTCAGCTACCGGGCACCTTACCAACAGCCGGCTCAGCAACAACAGCAGACTTATCAGCCGGCTAGGCCCCAGCAGCAGTTCCAGCAGCAGCAGTTTCAGCAGCAACAACCACCACCACAGTATCAACAATACGCCCCTAGGAATCAGCAGCCCGCCCAGCAGCAATACGACCAACAGAGGGCCATTTCTCCGGTTGAGTCCCTCTTGACTCAATACATAGCCAACCAGGAGAAAATTAATCTTAAGCTGGAGATGGGACAAAGAGTGCTCACTGATCAGGTGACCCAGCTGGGGTTGCAAGTGGCGAACCTTCAGAGAACGCAGAATCTCCTACCGCCACAGCCTGAGGTGAACCCAAGGGGGGTAAATCGGACCTTGGCACTCACACACGAACATGAAAACGTGTCCGCCATCGTTTTGAGAAGCGGGACACAAATTCCTACTAGAGCGCCACCTAGCCAACCGGAAGCACCACTGGCCATTGAGCGGCCAATTGAGAAAGATAATGACGACGGTGCCCCGTCGCAAAAAGTTGTGGCTCCGGAGAGACCCCCCGAAGAAGAGAAGAAGAAAGAAGAAGGGAATTTGAGGGTATTCAAGCCCGTTGTGCCCTTTCCTCAACGTTTGGCCCAAGCAAAAATCGACGAGAAGTATGGCAAATTTTTTGCCATGGTCAAAGATTTGAGCCTCCAAATCCCCTTCCTAGAAGCCATAGAGATGATCCCCTCCTATGCAAATTTCTTGAAAGACTTGGTGACACGGGGATCTAGAAAAGAAAATGTCGGGTTAACGGCGGAGTGCAGCGCACTCATTCAGCGCACAAATTCGCCCAAGCTCAAGGACCCCGGAAGTTTCTCCATCCCTTGCTCTATTGGGGAAGTGCAAATCCAGAGGGCGCTCGTCGATCTTGGTGCGAGCGTCAGCTTAATGCCCCTATCAATGTACAAGAGAATAGGGATGGGAGACTTAGAGCCCACCGGCATGACATTACAACTTGCTGACCGTTCGGTCAAGTATCCGGTGGGAGTAGTGGACGACCTCCCCGTGGATGTGAAAGGAGTGCATGTACCGGTTGATTTTGTGATGATGGACATGCCGGAAGACAAGCATACCCCAATTATTCTTGGACGACCCTTTATGGCAACCGCCGGAGTGCTAATAGACGTAAAGAACGGGAAGCTTTCCCTGAATGTGAGCCAAGAAAGAGTCGAATTCGACTTAGGCTTGTCAATGAAGCATCCAAACCCCCCGGATGATCCTATTATCAATATGCTAAGGAATGAAGAAGATAGAGCTGTTGAAACGAGTGCCTGGGAAGTGCTCTCGAGGAATCCCCCCGATAGCTTGGGGGACCTTGGAGAGCAAGTTGGCTCCCCTAAGAATGAAGTGGCTAATGAGGCGGTCGCGCGACATGTGATCCCTCCCGGGTTTCCTAAGTCTCCTCCCACGAGGAGAAAAGGAAAAGAACCCATGGACCTCACCAGTGATGAGGTCCGGATCCTGAAAAAGATGGCGGTGGACGCCAATTTGAGGGAGAAACCCCCGGATCCTGTCAACAAAGGGAGGGTAGTCGAGCAAATCTTTTTACAGCCGTCGACTACACCGATAGCCACAACCTCTGGAGTTGAAGAGATGCCGGATTTTGGGCATCACCCGTATCGCCCACCATGAGCATCATCAACGGACGTCGAGCTAACGACGTTAAACAAAAGCGCTTCATGGGAGGCAACCCATGTTCTAAACTTTTGCTTCGCTTTTTAGGACTTTTTCTTAACTTTATTTTATCTATTTTCTCTAAAATAAATCCAGCCGGAAGAACTCCCGTCGTGAAACTTAGGCGATTTTTGGGCTTTTGCAGAAAACAAGGCCTCAACCGATCGGGTGAGTTCTCACCCGATCGGTTGGGATGTATCAGCTTACGGCCGTATCTGTCACCAAATGAACCGACCGGGTGGAGGAAGAAGAGACCGGACGAACAGACCGGGTGACCTGGGGAAACTCTCGGGAAAATTTCAGTATTCATCAACCGACCCGGTGGCAAAATGCTAGACCGGTTGAGGGACCGGGTGAAAAACTCTGAGTTCTCGGGAAAATGTGTGGAGCGGCGAACCGATCGGTTGAGTTCTCAATCGATCGGGTCGCCTGTAGCGTTTCTTCAGCATCGAATTTTCGACCTAAGGTCAACCGATCGGGTGATAACTCACCCGACCGGGTCGACTTAAATTTCTATAAATATCCGTCGCCGCCCGTTCGTTCCGCCCTTGCCATTTTCGAATCCCCAACCGATGTTTCGCCTCCTCCTCTTACGCCAGACCTTGATCTTCCCCAAAATCAACCCCAATCGACCTCCCCCCATCTCCCTATCCATCCCACCATCTATTTCTCTCCATTCTCCTCGATTCCACCCGCACACAAAACCCTAACTTTCACCCATTCTCCTCAATTTCGAAACTTGCTGAAGAAATCACCGCGGCTCCACAACGTGCTCCTATCGAGTAGCATCGGGGTGTCTACGAGCAACGATCTTCATCTCATTTGGGCAAACTCGCTCCTTAGCTCAATTTTAATTTTACCCCAAATATTCCATTTGCTCATTGGTCGTGTTTCGTGTTTGTGTTGATTCATTGTATTTTGCATACTCACGCACACACACGACTCCCGCACAATGCCTCCCTACCGAGTTAAGCCCACCGACGCCAGCTCTTCCAACCCTAGGCCCACCCGTCGTACTCGTCGCACACAACACCCCGCTCAACGCACCACCCCCCTCACGTTGACGATCCCGAATATGGGATGCAATTCCAAGGCGACGACCAAGCCGACCGATTCACGGCCATGATCCTCCTAGCTGGATAGGGTGGTCGGATAACTCAGGAGTCCGTCGACCGAGACCTCCCCTTTCTTCAAAGCTTCATTCGCCACATCCGTGAAGACCCACCCGATGTCGCAGAGCTCCACATTCCACCCCACACGACTCCTGGTCCCCAGCGCAGACCCCCATCACCACCCTCAGAGGGTGGTGCCCCTACTTGATTTTTCCTTTCCCGCTTTTGCCCCCCCCATATTTGTGCCCATCTGTCTTTACGGGGCCCTGCTTTGTCTCTGTCAGGGGGAAGACCCATTCACGTGTCGCATCACTTCCTTTTGATTTTTGATTTCACTTTATTTGTTTTTGACTCCCCCCTTGCATATTTCTGCATTTCACGATCACATTTTATTTGCTAGCACTGTCATGTCTAGCTTGGGGGAAGTCTGTTTGGCTGTGTTGTCGTATTTTATTTTCTTCTTGTGTGTGTGCTTGTCTTTACTTTTTTATTTTGTCGTGTCGTGTGGTTTTATTTCGTTTTTCGTGTCGTGTGGTTTGATTTTGATGCATCATTTGAGTCTTTTCTTTTTCTTTTTTGTGTCGTTTTCATCGTGTTTTCATTTCTTTTTGTGTCGGTGCATCCCCCCCTATTTTCATTGCCCCCCCGTACTCACTCTTATTGCATTGAGGGCAATGCAAGTTTCAGCTTGGGGGATTCGCACTTCGTGCATCATTTGTGTCGTTTTTCTTCGTTTTTGAGTCGCGTTCCATCGTGTTTTTCTTTTTCTTCTCATCTTTTGTTCTCTCTCTCCTAGAGATGACCCCATATGATGAATTGCCACTGAAACACACACACACCTAGCACGGCTTCGATAATCACATTCACTAACCTTAGGAAGCCGAGTCCTCTTGCATTTCATGCATCGTGGGTCCACTTAGCTTTCTTGTGTGTCATGTGTCGTGACTAGCATTTGGTGTGCTTCTATCTTGTGATTATGTTTTATATACCTATCCCTGGTTGACCCCTAGATTATCATGCTTCGATTTGACTATGTGGTATTTGCTTCTGCTATCTGCTTCTATATGCATGCTATATTTATATCGTATATTTCAATTCGCATGTGTCGGGATTCCACAAACAAGGACTAGGATAACCTATTTAGCATATGCTCTAATTAGCGAGAAATATCTCCTTTGCCCAAGTGTTTAGAATCCGATTTCATTTATATTTTACTTGGTGCAAATCCCCTCGTCGTGTACCGTTCTCCCACTTGGGAGAGTACACATGTAAATATCCCAATATCCAAAAATCCAAAAAAAGAGAGAAGAAAAACCCAAAAAAAAAGAAAAGAGAAAAAAAATATGTATATCCAAAACCCAAAAAAAATTCCCGTGTGAATATTTTTTCCTACTTGCCGAGAATAAAGGGAAGGCGAGAATTTGCACCGAGTGTCCTACTCCACATCATCTCAACCCCCATCGTTTTCGAAAACACTTGGCTTAGGAACTTTTTAGCTATTATCTAGGCTGTAGTGTGGTGATTTCCTTAACCCTAGTTGTGGAGTCCCCGACGCATGGTACGCTTCTATTCTTATACTCTTCTCATGCATGCTTGAACCATATATTCACCGCTTAATTCAATTTGAATCGATATTTGGATCTTTCTTTGGATTTGTGTATATCGAGCTTTATCGCGCATCGTAGATAGTGACACGGACTGCTAGCTCATGACCACACTCACTCGTGCTTCACTGCGTGGGCCCACGGCACTTATTTGGACTCGTATTCCTAGGTTTAGTGATGTGATTTGGCGTTTGCTTGCTTGGTGTGTCGTTTTTGATTTTGTTGGCCCTGACGGGCGATCTAGGATATAGAGTTTTCTTTTTCTCTCTTTCTCTCTATTTTTCCCTCCGAGCTCCTACTCTCACTCGTCTTCCTCAAGGACGAGGACGAGTTCAGCTTGGGGGATTTTGACGTGCGTTTATATTTCATATATTTACGCGCGTTTTCTTCCGTGTTTTTCCGTATTTACCGCCGTCTTTTATTTGTTTTCTCGTGTTTTCTTGTATTTTCTTGTTTTCTTTCTCTTTTCCGTATTTTCCGTGTTTTGCAGGAGTTTGCTGGCATTTGGGACGTAAAAGGATGATATCATGTGTCCCCGGAGCAACGGGAGGAGTCACGCGTGATCCAGGGGATCAAACGACGAAGATTGCATCTTTCAGCCCCTCACCCAGTCGGTTGGTCATCTCCAACCGATCGGGTGATGCACGCGTGCACCACCCGGACGCGGCTTGGAACTCACGAGAAGTCACCCGGTCGGTTCAGCGACCGGGTCAGAAGCTCAAAGTCTCTGGAAATTCGAAGCTGATTTCCAACCGATCGGGTGACCTTCACCCGATTGGTTCACCTGTAGCCGAATTTCAACAGCCAAGACTCGAAGTTCCAACCGGTCTCCTCACCCGGTCCGCACCAAGATCCAACCGGTCGGCACCAAGATCCAACCGACCACACCAAGTATCAACCGACTGGTTCATACTGACCGGGTGAAACCCCCGCATTGCGCTGTGATTTTGTGAAGCGGCTCACCCGACCGGTTGACTTGTCAACCGATCGGGTGATGTCGTTTTCTATAAATAGAACCCTAGGTTTCCCAGATTCGGGAGTTGGTTATTTTTTACTGTTTTCTTCATTTTGTGACGGCTGTAATTTCCCAGTTTTTGTAAGTTTTCGGATCTTTGTAAAACTTTAGTATTATCTTAATTGCTTTACTACCTTTGCATTCCTATTGTCTGATTATGATTTCGACGGTTCATTTTCATTTAGATCGCTTTTTAATGAATATTTGTGAGTAGTTCCCTAATCCGGGGTTTTGGCGGAAACCCCTTCGGGGGCTCTTCCCGATGCATCCATAGGGTTAGGAAATCGATAGGGATTAGGAATATAACGGTTACGCTGGGTGTTTTATTGTCATCGGCGGGAAAAAGACTGCCTTTGACCGTCGGGCCAAGGGGGAATAAACTTGGCGGTTGACTCCCAGCCATAGCTCACGCCTTTAGCGTAGACGCCGAATCCTAGCGCGCGGGAGCGGCAGGATGAGACGTTGGGAGTTATCGTTGCGAGCTTAGTGCTCCCGGAGTCGATCAGTGTTAATGGACACGGGAGTGCCCACTGATCGAACCCGAGAAGTCCGGCATATCATCCTGGGCACCGACCGGAATATCGGGCCCATGGGATGCCGGTACCACTTTTAGAGGCAACGTCTCACCATTAGACCCTAATTCCGATCGCCATCCTACCCGTAGGCCGTATCGGCGAGAGTCGCTCGTTGGGGGTGGAAACCAAAGTCCCGGGTTTTATTTTCTTATTGTCTATACCCTGCATTCCTTTACCCTGACAACCCATCATTCGATCTGGGCTAGCTCGCCCACGGGAAGATTTCGGTCCTCTTTAACACAAGCACATCCTAGCCTCTCTGTGTTCGACCCCCAAGCCACACTACAACACTGTGCGCTTGAGGTTACAAATATCTAAACCCTCACGCGGGTCCCCCGGCCATTTGCGGCTCGCAAACCGGGGGCACGTCAGATGTGGCTGTTAGTGCTAACGTGTTCAGCTTGTTCGCGATGGTAGCGACAGTGATGAGGGGGAGGAGTAGGAGGGGCGGCGGCAGTGAGGAAAGGAGATGAGGGTAGAGGGGGGATCGGTGACATGGAGGAGGGGGGATCGGTGGGGGAGGGGGGTTATAGGGAGGAGGAGGGGATCAACAGCAGGGAGGAGGGGGAGGAGGGGGATGAGGCGGCGGGGGGAGAGCTCTCCTGGTGGCCGGGAGGAGGGGGAGGAGGGGGATGAAATGGGAGGAGGAGGGGGAGAGCGGCGGTGGGGAGGAGGGGGATGAAGGGGGAGGAGGCGGGGAGATCGACGGGTAGGAGGGGGGATGATGGGGAGGAGGAGGGGAGGGGGGATCGGCGGCAGGAAGGAGTGGGGATGAGGGGGCGGAGGATGAGGGGAATGAGGGGGAAGAGGAGGGGGAGGTGGGGGATGAAGGGGGAGGAGGAAGGAGAGCGACGGTGGGGAGGAGGGGGATGAGGGAGAGGAGGAGGATGGTGAAGGGGGAATGGGAAGGGGAGAGCGACGGCGGGGAGGAGTGGGGCGGCGGGGAGGAGGTCCGCCTCCGCCTCTGCCTCCCACCTCCGCATCCCCCTCCTCTGCCTCCACCCGCCTCCCTCCCCATTAGGGCTTAATTCTTAGTTAATTAACACTAATTGTTAATTAATCGTTAACTAATCTAACTATTTAACAGAATATAGGATGGGGGGACTATTTAGGTTAACGGCTTAAGATTTGAGGGATTAAGCTTAAAATACAAAGAATTAAGGAACTAATATCAAATTACGCATAATTTAAGGGACAAATATGAGAAAAACCATGTGTGTGTGTGTGTGTGTGTGTGTGTGTGTGTGTGTGTGTGTGTGTGTGTGTGTTTGTGTGTGTGTGAACATGCAGTTTCTTCATTCTGTTTCACACATTGTATAATTGTCTATCTTATGTGTGTGAATTTTGTGACATTGTCTCCTTGTATGCTATATTCTCTATGTGATGTGATTTGAGACGATTTTCTTTTTCCTGTGTCTCTCAATGTTGATATTGGACTCTTATTCCTCTAATCAGCTAAGTTTATAATGTGGTTTATGAGTTTTTGATTTGTATATCTTTAGACTCTTGTAATTGTTATTAGTTCTTATTTAGCATGATTGTTGTTGTTATTTTACTCTCACCTTTTAGATAATTCCATAGGGGGAGAGAAATAAAAAGATTCATAATGAGTGTGCTAAGTAAATACTAATTATACTTGAATCTAAGATTGAAGTTACCTTAGATTCAGGGGGAGTAAGATATAATGAAAATGGATTATATAATTCTAGATTTCATGGATTCATTTCATTCATGTATATCTTACTCATTTGCTTCTTGGATCTATAGATGCCCAAATTTTTAATGACTAACTTGTTTTGGCATCTATGTAGGGGGAGTAAGTTTTCTTTAAGCACAATTATTTATCTTTCTGTTTATGTTTGTTTGTCATCATCAAAAATGGGGAGAATGTTGAGTATTGGACTTGTCCTACTTGGTGTTAATGATGAGCAAACATAAATACTTATGACTAATCTCCTATTTGCAATTAATCCATTACCTAAGCATATCATGAAGATCAATTTGCAATGGATGACACTCAAAAATAATTGAAAGCAAAGAAAGTGGATTGGATGATCATAGATGGTGATTGAAGCTCCTAGAAGACTTCAAGCTCATGCATTGGATAGAAGAGAGAGTTCTTCAAATGTAATTTTCTTGTTTCTCTTCTAGTATGCAGCTTAGAAGTAGAACTTTGTTGGAGCACACTCACATCTTCATCTCAGTATTAGGATATCATTAGATCAATTATCCTTAGACTCCAATTCATTTCTATCTAGATTGTGCATGTCATGATTTCAACAGTCGACTGCTGAACGATTTACAGTCACCTGTCTCAAAACAGTCGACTGTGTTTTGTTCTGCAGTCGCATGTTATGCACAAACTTTATCAGTCTAGTTTTGGGCTTTTTAGATTTAAGTCATTCAGGCGACTGCTGTACATTGCACATGCGCCTGTCTAAGTGACAGTCTACTGTGTTTTGTTATTCAGTCGCCTGTCTATCCTCAGCCCAAATCAATTTCTTAGTTTTGATCTGGACTGTCGACTATTGTTGGATTTACAGTGGACTATCCAAAGGCACAGTCGACTGTCAATGCTTCAACAGTTGTCTGTCTTTGAGCCTCTCTGAAGACTCAACTCTCTGGAAAATGTCTTGGTTTTGATAGTCGTCTGTAGAAGGAATTACAGTCGCCTGTTTGGTTTTACAGTCGACTGTCTTCTCTTCATCAGTCGCCAGTCATGTATTCCCAGACTTTTCTCAGAATTCCTATACTTACCCAGATTACGGCCAGTCGCCTGTATTAGGATTTACAGTCGCCTGTTGGTTTAACAGTCGACTGTCTACACCTCATCAGTCGACTGTCCACATGGTAAGTTACCGTTATGAATTCTCACCTACCCTCTGTCACTGTGCAACAGTCGACTGTGAGTTGTTCAAGAGTCGACTGTCGAGTGCGCAGATTCTATCCGTTGAGTTTTTCTTCACGGATTTCAAAGGGGTTTTTACGGATTCAGCTTGAAGGGTTTGAGAAACCTATAAAAGAAGCCTATACTGTTCCATTAAGGTATTGACCCTTTGATCATTTCTTGCTCAAATATTCAAGCTTTCATTTGTTAAAGATCAAAGCTATCAAAATCCAAAAGCCATAGAATTCCTATCATCCATCTCTTGCTCTCCAACCTAGAACCAAAGAGAAATCTTCTAGGAATTTGGTGCAGTCAAGAGAAAGGGCTTTCCTCTCTTCCAAGAGAGTCTTTCAACACACAACACACTTCTCCTTCAAGTTCTACTTCAATGCATAAGTGATTGTAAGTGTTGCTAAATTTCATATTTCATAACTTTCGTTATTTGATTTACTCTCGGTTTATGAGAGTGGGTTGCTTGCTCCTAAGTTGTGGGAGTCAAGGTCAATCGAGTGTATTTCGATTTCATTTGTAGGGGTGCTACTAGTGGGTTTTTAAGGGAACCTTAAGTTAGGGTTCTAACTTGAGTATCCGGTTGTTTAACGGGTGAAAGGGACATAGGATTACCGGGAACAAGTTGGGAAGTGACTTGGGTAATCCGAACCCTTGAAACATCCTTGTGTTTGCATTGTTTCATTTTGGGGTTTACTCTTATTCCACATTATTTGTTGGTTAGGAATTTAATTTGGTGTAACTATCTTTTTAAATTACATAAACACTATTCAACCCCCTTCTACTGTTTTCCTCATAGCCATAGACCTTACATAGTTAACTAAAGAGTCACCAATTGGATTCAAGAAGATCAAAATTGACTACACGTGTTGATTCAAGTGGAGAACTTGGTAGATCAACAAAAGGTGAAGCATTCACTTGTAGAACACAAAAGACTACATCAAACTTTAAGCAATGGATTCAACAAATGAATGGAGATTCAATCCAAAGAGAAGAAATAAATAGATGGTTGAAAAGCTTTAAAGAACATCTTGAGGATCAAAGACTAGATGGTGATGGAGACATTCAAGACTACAACTAAAAGACTCAAGACCATGAAGAAGTAAGGATATTCATTGTAATATTTAGTATTTACTTCTTTGTGAGTCTTAGAATGTTAAGCCTTGAATTAGAACTTCTTAGAGGCACCTAAAATACATATACACATCATTAATATAGCCTCTAGTTGACCCCATATACTTCTAGGCACTCAAAACTTGATTCTGATCTTTGGACTCAAAATAGGGGCCTGATGAAGGATAACCAGGCGCCTGTTGTGCACACCAGAGGCCTGGTTACCCTTCAGTAGGCGCCTGTTTCTAAACAGATCCCAAATCTGGTTGAAGCTGTATTCTGTTTTTCAGATCAGTCCGCCTTAAAACCGATGCCAGTTTTTCTATAGTTGGAAATTTTCATCCAAATCACTTGCAGTAGTTAGCTAACTCACTAAACTTTCCAACCCAACTTGAATCACTTGAATATGATATCTGTAGTTCAAGTTACGACTGTTATCGTGAGCCGATATCAGATTTCCTACACAGATCAATCAGATTCAAAGTGCTACCAATTTTTCTGTAGTTAGAATTTTTTATCCAAACCACTTGGAATAGTTAGCTAACACACTAATATTTCCAACCCAACTTGAATCACTCCAATAAAATATCTGTAGTTCAAGTTACGATTGTTTCCATGAGCCGATATCAGATATTCTACCCCTATCAGTTGGATTCAAAGTGCTGCCAATTTTTCTATAGTTGGAATTTCATGTCCATTCTAAGATCGTTTGAAATAAAATTTTGTTAGCTTTCCAACCCATCTTGAATCACTCCAATAAGCTATCTGTAGTGGCAGATATAGATGTTTTAGTGATCACATGTAATGAAAAACTGCAGAATCTGCCCCTCAAACAACTGCTTGTTGTAGGTTTGACAAGCGACTGCCCAGGTGTACATGCACCTGGTCATCCTCTACAGGCAACTGGTCAGCTTGTGTCCTGCCAGTGTTTTTCATTTTATAACCGTTTGCTACAGTGGACCAGGCGCATGTCGCCCCTTCTACAAGCGCCTGCCCGAGTCGTTTTCAGCCCAATTCTAGCTGTTTGGAGATTGGTTTTTGGATCTTTTTGCTTGGGGTTTTGGGCTTCCCTTGAGCTACTATATATATAGGAGATAGGCTGAATATATTAGCTCTCTTGGTCTCTTAAGAAAACATTTCAAATCTCATTTTCAAGCCCCTTTCTCCTCTCAAGTGCTCTCTAATTCTCTCTTGCCCTCTATACTCTAAAGCACACATCTAAGCTAGATTTGCTTTCATCTTTGAGCAAGCATCTCCAGGGATATCTCCTCCTTCATTGAGCACTTCACGCACGCACACGCACACACACACACACACACACACACACACACACACACACACACACACACACACACAATAGACTTCACAAGCAAGTTCTTATTCAAGGCATAATTGAGTGTATTTCAAGTTGTATATTTTATTCTCAATACTTCTATTTTGTTGAGTACTTTCGGTTAGTGAGATGATTGGCTTGATCCCAGGTCATGGGAGTTAAGGCGAAAGCTTTGCTCTTGGTATTTGAGAGTGTTGGCTTGATACCGAATTGTGGGAGTCAAGGAAAGAGTTTGCTCTCGGTTTGTGAGAGTTCCAAGTTGTGGGATTAAGGTTTTTGTGTGTTCCCGGGTAGTGGGATACACAGACATTGATTATAAGTCGATTGCACTTGTTGGGGTTTCCGCAAGTGGGCTAAAGGGAAGCTCTAGTGGTATTTACTAGAGTATCCAAGTGTGATCTCGGGTGTTGCTGGATTAGGGCACCCGGCACCGGTAACAAGTTGGGCTTGACTTGGGTGGCACTGAACCAGGATACATTGCATGTTTGCATTGCATTATTCATTGTGTTGTTGATCATATCTTTAATTCCACATTTGTTGGTTAATTAGGGTTTTATTTGGCGTAAATTCCTTATAATTCTATAAAACAATATTCACCACTCCCATAGTGTTTCGTGCTCATATCACAGGGTCCTTACAGCTTTTGAATAAACTCGTACCCTTTTTGATATTGAGGATAATGTCCATCTTTAGTTGGGGGGGTATGAGATCTAATGATTTTTCAGAAAAAAGAGAGAGAAAAGAATCAATCAACATTTCATCATTTAACCCTCCTTCACGTATCACTTTATCGGATGATTATGCATTAATTGAATTCTTTGGAATTGCTTATGGCTTGAATTAATTATTTTTTTCATGGAATTAATCATTAATTTGCCTTTTATGAGGAAGTTTCAATTGCCATGACTAGTTTCTTGGAATAGTTTGAATTCGTTTCATGCAAGTTATTGTGATGCATAAGTTTATGTGGACACAATTGATTGTATTAGTTTTCAAATTGAAGAGGAATTTGGCCAATATTTATGCTAAAATTTATGTCTGAGGAATGTGTGTTGAATTGCTTACAAAAAAGATAAGAAAAAAGAATAAAATGCACCGTTCCATTAAGTTTTATTAAGTAGCTGGGTCTTTGTGCCTCAAGAAGCATTGGAGATTCGCATCGAAAGATGGACGATAGGGAGTGTATTAAAAAAAAGAGATAATAAAAAATTAGATGATTCGAGTTATTAGGTTCGAGTGGCTCTTCTAAGTTTAATGCCAGAAGGTCGTTTGGCCTATGATTCATTAACCGAAAACTCGATATATGGATCATTCTAAGTCGTTATATATATCAAAAAAAAGAAAAACATAATGAAAAAGGAAGCAACTTCGATGCCCATAAATCAGATAATTATCAGGTGATACTAATTCTTTGGAAATAAGAAAATAATGACATGCTGTAGTGTTATACTTTTGCTTATGTAAACGATGCTCGTATGTAATTTATTCTAGTCAAATTAGAGAAAATGTCATGGGTTTGATCTTCTTCATAATTGTGTATATTAGTGGTAAAGATTATGATGGAAAACCTGTTATTGAGCCAATCCATAAACGATTGATAGAATTTACTATTTTTACTAAACATTCGATTTAGTCGCTCCTTTTGCTAGGGACTAGAAAAAGCTAGTTGGCTGGTGTGATTTACGATAAATATTGTATATTTAATTCGTTATTTAGTATCATTTTGTGCATATATGATGCATATTTGACCTCTAATACAAGCTTATTTAGAATATTAATAATTATTAGAGCAATTTATTGATCTATGCACAGAATACCAATTTACTGATTATTTTTGTCATCTCATATTTTTCAGGTGTAGAATCAATTTTATGATTCCAACGGATATTTTTCCATATTTTTCTGAGATCTGTTCCATTTTATATGAATTTTTGAAGACAAAATACCATTTAAAATGAGGAATACAGGTGAATACGGCTGTCGATCGTATGCTACCACGTGGCAGCATCAGATTGGTTTCCCACTTCATCCGATGCTCCTGCGTAGCGGGTGACCAGGCTCCATCTGAGCCGTCGCCTGAGTAATCTGACGACCATGAACGAGGTGGATGTGAGTGGAGAGGGCGAAATCTACTGGACATGTGGCATCCTCTCGTCACATCGTGCCTTGATCAACGGACGATGAAGAAGCCATCACGAATGTAGATTAGAGCGCGAAGTCATTGCACACACTGGCCACGTGGCGAGCTCTCGTCAAATCCCACCTTTGATGGATGACCAGAAATTGAAGTGGTCAGCGGGTTTAGGTTTTAACGTCTTTAGGATGTGGATCCAAATCTACTGCTAACCAAACCAGCAGCTTATAAATACTGCGTATTTGGCTAGGGTTTGGGGGGGTATTCATAGCATATTTTGAGGGTTTTCAAGCATATTTTGCGTAACTTTTGGAGGCTCTAGAGAAAGAGGCAGAGGTACGTCTGTGAAGGAGATATAGGGTCCAATTAGAGAGATTTAGTTACAAATTTCATAACTTTTGCTTTGTATTTTGAGTATTGGACTCGTATTTTGAGTATTTGATGATGTATTTGTCTATGAATATTGATTCTTTTCTCTCCATGCTTGGCTAAAACTCATGTGTATTGGTTGTGATGTAGTTAGTGCTATGTAATATTTGATTTAATGTCTTTTTGCCCTATTTTCACATCATATCAAGTATTTTATCGTTGTCTGCGTCTTCTTTATATTTCGATATGTTTATTGTCGATGTGGGCATGCTTGAATCGAATATGACCATAGTAAGACTTATTCATGATGAGATCCTAGCGGATGTATCATGAACCGGGAGGGCACTTGTGCTTATTTTCTTTATGAAATCGATAATTTACTTGATTACTCTTTGGCACTATTTTATGTGCTTTATCTCCATACTTTCCGACGTTCTCATGCCCTAGCCGGATGAAACGTTGAGTTATAGAAAAGATGTTAATAATTATTGATTGCAAACACCCTAACGAAATCATGACCAACACATACTCTCCATATTGGTACCCTAGTATCGACTTCCTCGTTGTTATCTTAGGATTGTCTTTAGTATTTAAAACTCTTGAAACCGGTATTTCCTCTTCGAAAGGTGGTAGTTTCTTATTGAATTAATATTCTTTATAAACTAAAGTTTGTGGTTTTGCAGGTCTGTTGTCACGTGGATTCGACCATAGACTCACCCGGTTTATTACTTATTCGATCTCCTATACTTGGGAGCAACGCTCACATCATTTGAGACAAGTCACTAGATATTAACCTGAAACGTCCCTAGAGTAAAAAGGAACGAAAAATGGATGAAAAGATATAAAAATTGGAATCTATACAATGGAATGCAGGGACATTCTATTCTAAGATGTGTAAAATAAAGATCCATCAAAATCCCCCAAGCTAAACTCTGCATTGTCCTCAAGGAAGACAAAGAAAAAGTAGAATTGGGAGGAAATGAAAAATAATGTGCCAGTATGAATTCTAAAGTTCCGAAAAGAATTGAACGCATATGCATAAGAGGGTGATACTTTGGATATCCAAATGGAACATGTCATATTCAATTAATTACCTAAGACACGACACAAAGTATATGTTGACGATATAGAATAACATATAATATGCACAACCATGGAGATATTCAAGTTCTAAGATAGATTCTCTATACTGCATTCAGTTAATAAGATGGAAATCGATGTTATACAAGATTAAAGAAGAATTAATATCGTATCATAGCATATGAAGCTATCTAAGAATTGGCCATCTGAACACATTATCGTTTCTTGATTCATGGAATCTCTAGCATCGTTCATAAGTGAGACACATATTTATCATTCATTTTTTTGATCTTTAGATTGGTTTGTGTAAGGAGCGTTGGGTCAATGGCTCCCAGATCAGACGGCCTTAGGGCATTGGGCCAAGAAGGATCCCTCGGATCTAGTAGCTCAAACCAACTAAGGATTTTACTTCATGCACTCTTCCAAGCTACACCGTTCTGCATGAAGCCTCAATGCTTCCTAAGGCACTAGGACCCGACTACTCAATAATAGCTGGAGAAACGATGCACTTTATGGATATGTTTATTTTTTTGTATTTAGATATGAATGAACTAGGCAAAAATACCATTCCTCAGTACTGGAATAATCATGCTGTTATCCAAGTCTTGTCAGATTACAAACCACTCAACTTAACTAAAACTTCGATGATGTATGCATAAAGTGGATTCACAAGTCAAATATAACCTAAGCCATTTCGGGAATGCATACCTTAGAAAACTACAAGCACAGACATAAGGGCCATATTAACATGAATTCTACACGGAAAATATAATCTAAGTTATATCCTAGATAATCTCAAGAATTCGAATAAAAAGATTGATAATTCAAAGGGTCGCACAAGCAAAATGCAATACAGTGGGATTCTCATGGAACTAAAGAATTATGCATGAAGTGCATGGAAGAAGATGAAAAGGAATAATGCATGCGAAAATTATTTTTAAAAAAGAGGTGAAAAATAAGAAAAATGTGACAAAAATAATATGCATGAGATTCAAATGCATGGAAATGCACCTCCCCTAAGCTTGAACTAAGAATTGTCCCCAATGCGAAGAGAATAGAGAATATGGGAATGATGAATGGTTTGAAAATGATGTGCAAATAATGAATGGTATGCAAATGCATGAAAATGCATGAAGGATGATAAGATGCATGAGAACACCTCCCCCAAGATAGAATGAAGCATTGCCCTAACGAAATAAGGATGTTAGTAGCACATGCTCATGTATGGGGGGCTTTACGATGTGGTGTCTGGGGTGAGACAAGGAAGATATTGTTGGGATCGAAGCTAGGATGGGAAAAATTTTCATGTCGAGGGCCCTTGGGTCAACATGGTATTGTTTGTGAATTGGCTGCGAGGTGAGAGATTTATTATTAATTTTTAGATCCTAATACACTCCCATCGCTGTCGAGAGGAGGAATGAGGATTGAATCACTATTCTAAAAAACAAGTAAAATTCTATAGTACTGGATAGCATGCACCTAGTCAAACAGTGGATCAAGAATCTTTAACATCGTAGGCATATATTCCATCTGTCTCTTTCGTGGCTCAGGTAGCTTCATCACTCCATGAGCATCATTGATCCAAGCAACACAGCTCTCAGTATCTCTTGAAGGTGTCCACTTGTAATCTGTAAGAGACAAGCTGTGTCGATCCGAATAGAAAATTTATTCCACATAATGAAACCAGTCTCGATATAATCATCAAAAATTTTGGAAAAAATTAGAACAGGTTGAGAACACTCACAGGATAAATTTTACTACTCTCGGAGATATGTATGACCAAATCCTCGCCATTCTTATTATCATAATGGTCAGGTTCTGGCACAACCGAGCGTACCTCTGGTGCATATGTACCTATGTCCTGCGGAAGATATGTTATGTCAGCAATGTCTGAATCTAAAAAATAATGAAGTGAAGTTTGCAATTCAGAAATAGAGTGTGTGGGATTCAGCAGAGCTCCCTCAATGGTGTCATATTGATGCTCAGACTCTGATGGAATAGAGAGTGACTGTGGCAACGACGGTGGAGGTTGACATGATTCGGGCCTGTTGAAATCTATCGTCGTATCCATGCCCACACTCATGTCCTCCTCGTAGGCATGCATGTAGGTCGTAGTCCTTTCGGTGCTCTTGCATGGCTCAAAATGGGGAATCTGATAAAATAAAAGGATGTCATAGGGCCTTCTATTTCAGACATCCTGCTTTCACCTACACAAACCTCAAGGTCGTCTGAGTAGTACCAGATCATGTTTCCTTCAAGTTTATCAAACGTCTTATAATCCATCTCATCATCATCTGAGGAGTAACATTGGATGTGGTCGTTGGTGTGATATGTTTCAATAGTATCACCTGTACAAGAGGATGAATCTATATTAGAATTAACAAAATGTTGTTTAAACAAGTTACCTCCCGTGGTGCAAGTCACCGGTGACGTGTTAGATTCTCCTCTGCCACACGATGGAAGGATGATAGAAGTAGGTACTGTGCTAAATGGTCCTTCCATGGGGTTATGATGAAAGGGGCTCATAGCTGGCTCCTCAAGTTGGCATTGAATCTACTGAGATTTCATGAGCTGCCGGATCTGATCCGAAGGAGTTCGAACGTGTTCTGCATTTGGGTTGGAGTGTCTAGCTTCTCCTAGATTGCATTGCCAGATTTCAACAAATGTTCATTTGGGTTGCTATTAGCTATGAAATCCTCCATCATTGGTTCAAGGTGAGATTTTCCTGGTTCTGGTGAAGGCAAATAAATTTGGCTTTATTGAAGGGAGTAGTCAGGATAATGGTTGTATGTACATGGATTCGGGTCATAATGGTGGGTATTATATTGGCAATTGACAGACACATGTCCTTTTAGACCACAAATCTTGCAGCTTGCTACAACTTGTAAAATAGACATATACTCCCATCTGAGCACCCTGATTTGTCGAGGCATCAAAATCCTTAGTGTTTGTCTGGCATCCACATTGCAGCTCCAAATTTACATGGTCACACAATTAAAAGAACTTGGAAGAGATCGTCAGTAGAACAATTGAGTAGAAAAAAGATGGGTAAGTTCTATGTCCTACGATGGGTGTCATAACAATATTAATGAACGTTAAATAAACTAACAGGTTATCTATAACACATTGCTAGTACGAAAATATACGACAATTAAAACTAGCAACCTAGGCTAACACGTTAACCAGAAATTGTGCAAACAAGTTATCAGCCTTACTAACAATATTGTTAACAACAAAATATTACGTCCACTAGCTGATCATCGATTATTAAGGCTAATAGCTAGCAAACACCATATCAATAAGTCTGTTCATCATGTATTTACGGTTCAAGGCTAATAACAAAAGTTATAAAATGTGTTATCATGAACGTTACCAACCGTAATGAGGGGATGACCCACGAAGCTTCCGGGGAGTCTTCATGAGTCGTCAACGGCTAGAGGACGGCCGTGTGTCGCTGTGACACGAAGATGATGTCGCTGCACGCGTCAGGAGTCTTGCTGTCACGGACAGCGAGTAGGCACCGCTGTCAATGCTAGGGCAGTGTTGTAGACAGCGCGGGCTGCTGCTGCTGCGTCCTGGGCGACGCTGTGGCTGTCGTGACAGTGCCAGAGGGCACTGATGTCGCGATCTGTGCCTGTTGGCACTGCTGTGCGAGAATGGCACGCTGCCAGCGTCTGGGCAGAGTACAGACCGGCGACCAAGGTAGGAAACGACTAGAGGAAGGGCTAGACGGTAGGGGAGGGCTGTGCACGAAGGTGGGTCGCCGAAGAGGCGACCGCTGCGTGAAGAAGCGACAGACATCAGTGCTAGCGGCGGTCTGCTGCTTGGTCGGGCGCTGCTGTCGCCTGGGGGAAAATCCGACGGTGCTACAGGGCGGTTCCGGTGGGGAGATCAACAGGGAAGGTTGTCATGGGTCGGGGAGGGGCAGAGATGGCCTGGAGGTCGGAGATTAGGTCGCCGGGGCTGTGAAGGGTTAGGTCGGGGAGATTGCGAGAGGGTGACAGCGCAACGAAGTGAAACGCGATGAAAAGAAGCCCCAGGCTACGGGTTCTAATAAGGCTAGGGCTTTGCTATTTAGGGTTTAAAAGGGGGTACAACTAAGGGAAATAGAGAAGAGTGAACTTAAGGAAAAGTGGATTTTGGCGATGAATAGCCAGAATTTGATTTGGGTTAGATACGTATGAGGGATTCCCATTTGCCATACAACTTGGGGATTTTTGGGTAGTTGAGGGTAAGGGAAGAGAGAGTGTAAGAGGGAAGGGTGCAGTTAAGGGGAAAAGAGGGTGAGCCTAGCTCGAAGAATTAATCTTGTGAAAACTTAGGCTAAACGTTGATTAATGAGGAAATTAGTGCACAAATGGTTCAAATGGTACCCGATAATTACAAGAAAAATACCGAGGCGATCCTGTCGACGAGAGAAATGAAACTAAAGAGATCGATCATGGCTAGGGCGACGAGAAACGAAACTAAAAATAAAAAGGTCTCACGACAAAAGTGAAAATAATGACGCCTCTTCAAACAAAGTCAAATCGTGGGGGAACGACCCGTGAAATGACGTTTCAAAATATTTCCACAAATTAACACTCTTCCAGAGGGTCACAACGGCATATTACATCATATGGTTCAGATACAAGAAAGGTCCAAAATAAATACGTGTATGAACAAAGGTACGTGCACGAAAAACATACGATCGAAAACAGACCGTGACAAAATCAAACAATGTGAGGATTGAATTTTTCTAAATCAAGATAAATATGCAAGGGAATTGGTCAAGAAATTTGGACTTGACAATGATAAGTAATGCTCAACCCCTATGGCAACAACGGCAAAAGTGGACAAAGATGAAAAAGCGAAAAAAGTTGACGAACGCATGTACCGAGGTATGAAAGGTAGCATATTATATTTGACATCTATTAGGCTCGATATAATGTTTAGTGTATACTTGTGAGCTCGGTTTCAATCATGTCCTAAAGAGTCTCATCTTTCTTTATTAAAATGAATTATTCGGTATGTTAAAGGAACTTTAGATTTTGGTCTATGGTATCATTGTTCCACATCTTTTGAGCTTATTGGATATTGTGATGCGGATTTTTCGGGAAGTATGGCCAATCGTAAGAGTACAACAGACACTTGCCAACTACTAGGTATGTCTCTAGTCTATTCGTTCTACAAGAAACAAAACTCCATAGCATTGAGTACAACTGAAGCCGAATATGTTTCGGCAGGTTGTTGTTGTGGTCAAATTTTATGGATGAGACAGACCCTCAGAGATTACGGTCTTAATTTCCAACCAACAACCATTTGGTGTGATAACAAGAGTGCTATAAACCTATCTAAAAATCCAGTTCTACACTCTAGAACTAAGCATATCGATATTCACCATCTCTTTCTTTGAGATCATGTTGATAAGAAAGATATCTCTATAGCATATGTTAACGAAAAACAACTAACGAACATCTTCACCAACCCCCTAAACCAAAAACAAGTTTGCTTCATTCGAATGGAGTTGTGAATTATGTCACTAGTTGAGATTTAACATGATTATCTATACACATACACATGCATAAACATTGTATCTAGCCTCTACACTTTGCTCACTATTTCATGTCACAATAGGCTAGTTCATCTTTTATATGTGCATGCATGTCCTTTATGAATATTGGTGAATGCTATTGAGTATTTGATATGAATCATGCTAGACATCCTTGAAACATAAAAATGATTTTGATGTTGTTGTCTCTTATTTATGTTAAATCCCCATACTTGACAGATGAGTAATGAAGTATGATTTGTTAGCATGCCATATTACTTGAATTTAATGAGTTGATTGAGTTGTATAATTTATGGCGATGATCAGTTAGTGTTTAGACTTTATAGAAATCAACATCTTGATTGTCTATACACCTATTGTGCACATAAGTCTCTTTGGAAAATTGAGTCGAATGAGTCGAATATGTTGATGCCTTTATGCATCTCTATTCTTAGACACCACAATAGTAAGAAAGAACGACATTAGTAAAATAAAGAAAGAAAACAACGTTGGAAAAGAAATTGGCAAAACAAAACAAAGCAAAATAATACAGACACACACACACACACACACACACACACACACACACACACACACACACACACACACACACACACACACACATGCCACATCTTTTTACACCGATGGCTTGTAACTAGATTTCGGGGGTTTGTTGAGCAATGTGTGTGGCATATTATAGATGAAGCAACCACTTAGCGCACCTCAACTTCAAAGGACCCGAAATTTGACACCATGGTATCCTACGTTGGGTGTCTCTCTACATTTTGCTTAATGATTATTTTATAAGAGATGCATGTTCACAATTTGTTTCGAACAATTCTACGATTAGAATTCTTAGTTCCTAAGCATTATTCTATTGTCAATGTATTTTATATGATAATTTCTTCTTATTTCTCTTCTTGCAATGGCTCTATGCTTTCAATGCTCACAACGTTGTTCGTAAGTTAAGCACGTGGGTAGATAAACATTCATATGGTTATCATCATCTATTTCGTGTTTCTTTGATATACTAATACCGATTCATGTCTAATTCTTTACTCATTCAATGATATTGATGACCTGTTTCGATATTTTCAAAAGGGGGATAGTAGAAAAATATGCATATATATGACATTAAAAATTCTGATGCATTGATCAAGGGGTAGAGATATACATTGAGATGCATAGTTTAAGGGGGATCTTGTCACATTCTTCATGAGCGCACATAGCTAGGGGGATCTTTGAATGATGATCCATAAACATGTGTACCATATTACTTGCTCTATATTCTTAAAATCTCAATATTCTATGCTTATTTGACATCATCAAAAAAGAGAAGATTGTTGGCCTAAGTTAGTCCTCTAACTGAAGCCAAAACTTAAATTTTGATGATGCCAAAACATTTGGATCTAATATGTCTATCTAGTATGTTTCAGGTCAATCGGAGGTCAATCAGTGATGAAACGTGCAAAAACAGGGGTTACACGGCCATCATGTCACCTGCACGGCGGTGCGCATTTTAATCAGATATGTATAAGAAGGGTCAAATCAACACGGTTGTGCGAGAGTTGACACGACTGTATCGTAAAATTGATAGTAACTTCAAAGATTTCAAGCAGCTTACAACATGACCGTGCTAGAGCTGACACAGCCGTGTCTTAAAATATACAGTAAATTATGGAGTTTCTTGCAGGAGGCCACACAGACGCACAAAATCGTGACATAGCTGTGCCGACTTTGCAAAATCCACATTGAAGCCAGAGTTTAAACAACACGGCCGTACCATATTGGCACACGGTTGTGTCAAGTATTAGAATCCATATTAAACTCTAATTTGACTAGTTTGACTAGCCAAACGCACAGGTTTAACCCTAATAAATTTGGAGGAGTTTCTAATATATTTGAAGATCAAATTGGTGTACGAAGAAGAAGAAGAAGAATTTGCAGACGTGTAACTGAAAAGACGACTACTTTCTCTACACACGTCAGAATCAAGCACAGTTTGCTCTTACGAGTTTGTTGAAGCATGATCTACACCACCGTGACTTCTTTCTATTTTTTGGTGATAGATCATATTTATGAATAGCTTTACTCAAATCTATCTTTGTGCTTAAACTTTGAAACAATTTCTTGTATGGTGGAATCACTACTCGGAAGTGTGCTCGGTTTGTTTTTCTCGTTTTGGTTATAAAAGAGGGTGAAAGCCTTAAGGGTTTGGGATCAGAGTAAGGGGAGCCTAGGCAGGGAGCCACTTTGTTAAAAATTCTTTGCTTGCATAATTTTGTCAGTTGAATTGGTTGATCTTGTGCATTGATTTTTAATTTATGCCTATTCACCCCCCTCTAAGGTGTGTTTTTCGGAATATTTTCCCACATCCATTCCTCTAGCACCAACTGCTGATGTCTAGAATCTCGTAGAGCAGGGATCAGACTACTGGGGCGAGTATTCATGCAACAAAGAGCCCAGGCAGGGTTTTGCCAAGTAGACCCAGTTCTCTGGTACCTTAAATAGAGAGAGAAAGACGTCAGAGGATCTGGGCCAGATCCCCCTGACTATCCTTCGATGCCTAAGTCAGGTGATGATGGAGGAATGATGTGTTGTTGGCGTAAGATAGCTTGTGTATATCTAGATGCATATGAAGTGAGCCTTTAAGGGTTTGTAGGATAAGATTGAAGATGAAATTGGGGATATTAGGAGTGATTCCGTGATATCTCATGGAGGAGATGCTACATTGATCTTGTAGTGTTAGGGACAGAAACACCATGTCATAGAATTCCCCATGTTCTATTGTAATAGACTTCTTAGAGGATTTGTTGGGATCTGAGTCGTGCCTGTCGTAACAGGGCTACTTTGATAAAGTGGAAAACATGCCCCTTAGATAAAGCAGGCCACATATTCCTAGGATAAAACTGGATGTTACATACATGTTGGATGGATCCATCATGACTAAATACTGCATATCATAACATGATAATTATCTCATCTTATGCATATAATCCACTGAATCATGCTCTCTTAACCATAATTGGATTAATTCATCATTTGTGAGCATATGATTTTATTTTGGCACAATTTCACTTCCTAAATCTTCATAAATGTCTACGATATTTTTAGGGATTTTTCTGGGGTCCCGAAGGGGACAACATCAACTAATAAGAGAAGTGGATCTGGAGCCAAGACAGGTGACTATCCATACAATGATAGTCTCTTGCCCTTTGGTATCCCAGCATGGAGGAAAGGAGAGTGCATAGCAGGCACCTGTAGAAGGACAGATAGGTGCCTGGGCATTTGTGCAGTCACCTGCCTAGACAACGGCAGTTACCTGCCTCACAAGCGCTGGAGCTGGAAAACTGGAGAGCAAGGACAGCGCCTGTAGGAGAATTGACAGGCGCCTGTATGGAGAATAGTCGCCGGTCATTTCCACAGTAGTCGCCAGATTTTTTGAATGACGGGAGAACCAGAAAGACCAACTTACTGTTTGATTTGACATTTCTACAGTAAGCGCCTTAAGCACAAAAGACAGGCATATGTGGACCTTACAGGCGCCTGTAACCTTCAAGTCAGTCGCCTGCCTAGAAAACCCCCCAGATTTCACAATGTTTCTCAAGGATCACACAGGCGCATGCTCGGACAACGATAGTTTCAAGTCATCAGGCGACTGGCCGTCGGCTGATAGTCGGCTGTGCAGGTTTTCTCAGCCGAGATCTGGGTCGCGACTTGGTTTGTTTCTTAACCCAATTTTGATCCATTCGCTAGGGGTCGTTGGATGATGTTTTGAATGGATGAGATGTAACCCCTAGGGGTATAAAACACTATGATTCAGTTGTACTTAAGGGGAGCTTAATACTTTACTATCTTAGGTCATCTTCTTACCCAAGAGAAGGTTTAGGGGTTTTGAAAGTTTTGAGTGATTTGATCTCCTTTTTACTACTGCTGAGATTACTTCAAGATTGGAGAAGCTTGTATCTGGTGATAAACTCCCAACCCTTCTACTCTTGTTCATGTGATTTCACTTTTGTATTGAAACTATGTTTATTTCAATGAATGCTTGGTTTGTGCTTAACAGGTAGGCTAAATCTATAATCTGGGTGTTATGGATTGATGTAGGATGTTTAGATTGCATTGCTAATGTTAATTTCCAGTATTCCTTGTTAATCCATGTTGTTAGGTGAATTAAGCCTATGTTTAATTGGATTTAATACTATCCATGGAGGAACCAAAGAACGGTGGTACATCTAAATTGTTGCACATATGTATTCAATGGATATTGCATACCTTGAAATGGATGCAAAACCCCTTAATCCATATTTCACAGTTTAGAGGCCTAATTCACCGAATAACCCAAGTTGGTAAGTGGGTTGTAACCTGTTTATTGAAACGTGCATTACCTGAAAAGGGTCGCAGAACTGCAATTGTGAGATGCGCAACACAACCTACATGTACTACTCTCACATACCTTGAAATGGATGTGAGAGTTGATTCATGAGCTTGAATTAGGGGAAGAACCCATTTAGCAATTACCTTTGGTGCACTCCACGTGTGCTTAATTGATTTATTTTCCGATCCTCATACCTTGACAAGGATGTGTGATTGAGTTATCTTGGAATTAACATTTAGCAAAGCAATCAAGTAATCCTATTGATATCCTAAACACCTACACTCTTTCTTTCCCTTGCATCCAAATCTTAGGACTTTACTCTAATTCTACTGTAGTTAGATAGTTCACCTTTTTAAACAACCATTTGTTGGATACAACGTATGTTGGATAAAACGATTGATAACTTCGTGTTTGATGATAACAAACGTGTGTGAACGTTCTAATGTGTGTGCTAAGTGTTTTCAAGAGTGGCACGCTTGTAAATATTCAAAGTATTGATAAGTCAATTATTGGAGGAATTGCTATTTACATAGCAAATTGGAAGATGGAGAAATTGCTATTCATATAGCAACTTGGACTTAGTCAAAGAGATGGTGACTATAGCTACAAGAATTGGACCAAGTCAAATTGGAGAGGATCTTATTCAAATTAATTTAAGATTGAATCATATCCCTATTGCCATTCTAATCCTACGTTTTGATTGATTCAAATCAATTAAAGACTCTATTCTAATCCTAATCCTATTAGCATTGCAAATCAAATCCCATTAGCATTGCAATGAGATCAAAATAGAATCCCTCCAAATCTCCTACTCCTATCTCCATTAGGATTCCTCCTTAGTCACAACATCTCCATACCCTTTCCTATATAAACCAAGCATCCAAAGGGGAAGAAAACTTGCGGCCAACACCAAAACCCTAGCAATCATATTGCGGCCACAACCAAGGAGGAGATATTGCAGCATACACCAAGAAGGAGGAGGAGATAGTTCGGTAAAACCCCTAACCTAGCATCCTTTGCCTAAAGCTTCATCATCCTAAACACATCCTTGCCGCAACAATCAATGGGCCCAACTCCATTGCCTCAACCTTAAGCTTCAACTTCCCTAACTCCTCCTTTAGCCACAATATACCCAAGGGCAAATCATCTCCTTGCGCAAGCATCCATAGCAAAGCCCTCATATTCAATCTCCTTCATCAAAATAGCCAATGCCAAAGCTTCATAGACATAGCCCTCTTCACCCTTGCACAAAGCTCAAACCACAAAGTCCATCTACATTGTTGCGCAACATCTCAGAGAGAAGACCCTTGCCATTGCCGCAACATAGCAGCATCAAGAAAACATCTTCAAGGGGAGTTCTCAAGTCCCGTAACTAAGGAGAGAGAGCCAAGTCCCTTGTGCGTGCACTGCTCGAGCACCAGAGTCTCCTGGCCGTACACTGTTCGAGCACTAGTCTCCTGGCCGTACACTACTCGACCACCCAAGCCTCTTGCACACGCACTGCTGCTGCACCAACAAGAAGAGGCCGAGCACTTGTGCATGCCGCAACTCTCCATCCAAGTCAAGAGCTCCTAGGTACAAGTTTCCATCACCCCAAGAGCTCTACATCATCAATCTTGCCTCAAGCTTCAGAGTTCTCATCATATACAAGCAAGCAATGAGATACGGGAGAGGACCATAATCAAGGAGGGCTAGCAACTTGCACATCAAGGAAGATCATCCAACATTGCACAACTTTCAAAGCACAAAGAGGGGTCGCAAATTTCAGAGAGACGTGCCACAACTTGAGTTGCACGACGTGACGACTATATTTTGTCAGACTCAGATCTGACCCGTGCTGATTGACGGAGACAACGACGATTACACAAAACTGAGCTTTCTAAACTATTATTATTATTTTTGTGTAGTATTGTTTGATCTCCGTAGGGAAAAATTTACAGTTAACTTGTGATACTTCGGGGTCTTCTCTAGTGGTGGTCTGGATAAGAGGAACTTGACGGGTGTCGTCAAGTTAGAGCATATATTAAGATTAATAGTGGTGAACATGGTGAGTGGGGTACTGAGCCCGGTGAGTGTAGAGATGTTGGTTCTCTAGCTATTAAGGTTGTGCCTGTACACTATTAATATAATATTTGCTTTCGGAGGCTGGACGTAGGTCGTGGTGATCGACCGAACCAGGGTAAATCTGATGTGCATCTGTGTCTAATTATTATTTACCCTCCTTGTGATTTTAACTACGTGTGATATCTCTGGGTTGCACGAGAATTTTTTATTAGCCTATTCATCCCCCTCTAGCCTTAGATCCAGATCTAATGCCATTTACTCCCAAAGGGTGGTTAAAACCCTCATCATTTCTTTGCATGATCTGACTCTTTGTGTGAATTTGTAGATTAGTTCTGTCTATGTGGATACGATCCCGTACTCATCGGCTATATTATTTGCCAACCCCGTACACTTACAAGTGTCACCTTTCAGGTCGAGTTAAGCAAATTGGCACTGTTGCCGGGGATAACATATCTTCATTTCACACTTTAGTTTTTGTTGTGAAAATTTGGCGAGATCTTTCCATTCTCTTGTTTATATTCATTATGGATATCCATTTTTTTTTCAATTTATATATTTATCAAAATCATAAAAATTAGATTAAATTTGGAAAGTTTTGACTTGAGCTTAATTTTCTCGTTTATGTGGTTAAGGACTCCTCGAACACATAGATTAGTAAGAAACCTAGATATGTACGATAACAACACTAACAGCAATGGTAATGACAACACCAATCATAGTGAGGATGATCACTCGTGATCGAAGTTTGAGATATGTGTTGAGACCGAGTAGGTCTGCTACCGGCTCATGCATCGTGCTCCCAGCCGATGCGCATTCCTTTAGCCCAAGATCGGGGATATTTCAAATTCTCCCCACCTTTCATGGTGTGGAGAATGAGAACCCTTATTTACACATAATGGATAAGATGTCTGCATCACATGTTCTGATGGGAAGGCTAGCAATGAAACCATTTATCTTAAACTATTTCCTTTTTCTTTAAAGGATAAAGCTAAAAATTGGTTCAATACTATACCTCCTCATTCTATTAACTCCTGGTTGGCAATGCAAGCTGAATTTTTGAAAAAGTTTTTTCCCTTGCATATGACTCAAGGACTGTAGCGGTAAATGGCGAACTTTTCTTAGAAGCCGAATGAAAGCTTTGATATCACTTGGAAAAGGTTCAAGGAGCTGCTGCTAGCTGTCCACACCATGGATTTGATGAGTATCGTCTAATCGGTTTCTTTTACGACGGACTTATCCCATCCATGAAGCAGTTTGTGGAAATGATGTGCAACGGGAAATTCTTAGATAAGACACAGGAGGAGGCATGTGATACTTGGAATCCATAGCGGAGAATGCGTGTAGTTGGGAGGTGACTCTCGAATCTGAGAGAAGGGATCTACCTCAACCTTCGGCCCTTGGAAGTCTTCTTACATTGACCCAAGAGGAAGCTCTAGAAGCAAGAATGGAGACCCTCATTTGCAAAGGGCTTGAAGGGTTGCAGTTGAAAGGAGAGAAGGCCGTAACGGTTGGTAATGAAGGGCTATGCAACCTTTGTAGTAGCACAGACCATGGCATTAATCAATTCCCCAACCTATCGCTACCGAAGGAAGTGCTTCAGGACCCTACGCAAGGGAATTACATGGCGTATTCCAACCAAGGGCAATGATACAACAATTCCAACAATGAAGGCCCGAGTTGAAGGAATAGTCCAAATTTGAATTGGAGATCCCAAAGACAACAACAAGCTCAACCGTCATATCGTCCACCACCCTTCAACAACAACAACAATCAACAAGGAGGCCAAAGGAGGATGGATGAAAAAAATAAGCCCCAAGTGCAATCCTTGAGCGACACGTAGCAACAATTCATCTAAATGCAAATGTCGCAAAATCAAGCCAACTTTCAACATTGGCAACAACTACAACAAACCCATGTGCAACACCAACAACAATTTCAGCAAGTCAATGAGAACATGGCGAAGCTTGCGGCAACTCTAGATAAGAGCAAGCTCCCGTCACAACCACTTTCCAACCCCAACATGAATTCATCATCGGGAGGGTCTAACATCAAGCCTTGTCAAGCGGTGACAACTTTGAGAAGTGGTCGAGAAATTAAGAAGCCGAAGCCACCACGAGTTGATGCGGAGAAGGAAGCCACCCCAAATGAAGAGGCGCAAGAGGAGAGTTCGGACAAAGGAAATCATACCGAAGAGATCGTCATCGAAGAGCCCGCATTGTGTACTCCACCTGCACCATTCCCTCAAAGGATTCAACCTCCACGAAAAGATAAGTTTCAATCCGAAATCTGAGAAATAATTCAAAAATGTCAAATTGATATTCCTCTTCTTGATGCAATAAATCAAATTCCTATATATGCTAAACGTTTTAAAATATTTATGCACCGTCAAGAGGAATGTTAGTGTTAAGAAAAAGGCCTTACTAACACTACAAGTTAGTGCTATTGTGCAACATAACACTCTCACCAAATACAAGGATCACGACTCCCCTATAATCCCATGTTTCATAGGAACCAAAAAGATTGGGCAAGCCCTCCTTGATTTAGTGTCACGCTCCGCTGACGTCCCCTAGATTTGGCACTATATGCAGTCGGATCGGGGATATCAGATTTAAATATTTGTAACCGCAAGTGCACGGTGTTGTAGTGTGGCTTGGGGGTCGAACTTAGGGATGCGTGTGTTGTTCTTGTTAATAAGTAGGAACCGAATCATCCGGTGGGTGAGCTAACCCTATCGATCGGTTGGTTGTCACGAAATGAGCTACGAAGATTGTAAGATATAAAAGGGGAACCTAGGACTTTAGTTTCCACACTGTCATGTGTTCTCTCTATTACGATCGACGGATAGGAATACGATCGATTTTAGGGTTTAGTGGTGAGACGTTGTCTCTAAGAGTGATACCTAGCGTCCCATGGGCCCGATATTCCCATCGATGCGCGGGATGATACGCTAGGTCTACCCGGGTTCGGACGGTGGGCATTGTCATGCCCCGCTTCCCAAAAGTACAGAGGCGAAGCGTGACTAAGGCCCGCTTATACTGGAGCTGAGAGCTCAGACCCAATAAGCGTCTGTGGTATTCCAAAAGGAAGGAACATGTCCCTGCAAGTTAGTACGGAACAATAAAAGTACTGAAAGGAAAGAGCATATCATTTTATTCCAAAACATTCATCCAAAGTACTGAGAGTCTAAAACGCCCGAAGGCCTACAACTGCAGAAAAGAAAACTACTGGTGCAAGCACCCAACCTAGACAGGAAAACAAAAGGTGCTACGCACCCAATCTAAACTGGGACAGAAACTCTGGAACAACTACGAGAGGCCTCTAACTCTGGTCCTCCTCTGGGATGTACTCTGGATCAGTATCCTCCGGCTCCACGTCTGCTGACAAGTCCGCCTCGTCGACGTACTCTGGCTCAACACCTGACGTACAGCACCAAAAGAAGGAACTGTACGTCAGGTAAGGTCTACAAAAAGGGTCAGACCAAACTGCAAGTATATCGACTATTTAACAACGGTTTACTGGTTGATTAGCATGCTAAGGTTATAACAGAGGAACAAAAAGAAAGTAAACGCAGCAGGAAAGTAAAATGTGACAAGTAGTAGTCGTAGCGTGTGCTACCAAACTACGGGACTAACCTAACAGGTGTCAAAATAAATCAGGACATGGCGGGACAAGACAAGACAAGTGTGACACGAAAGGGTTCACGCCTTACGGTTCGAGGGGGATCAGACACTCTTACCGTAGGCACGCTCAACCCTACCCCAAACCTAAGTATTCAAGACATGACAAGAAAAGGGATCACTCACTCTAGCTTGGCGAGTGCCCTATTGCCCTCTGGGCTGTGTATCAAGACAAGGGATCACTCGGAGAGTGCCCTATTGCCCTCTGGGCTGTGTATCAAGACAAGGGATCACTCAGAGAGTGCCCTATTGCCCTCTGGGCTGTGCAAGACGGGACGGGACGAGACGAGACAGGAAAGGTTATTCTAGGGTGTCCACACGCACGTACACACTAGATAGTCCTACGATGTCAAAAGTAGTTGTTGTCGGGCTCAGACTTTGTCGTCAAGTCTGAGCCGTCACGGGTCGTCCCGGGCGCTATCATTTCACGTCCGGTTCTCTTTGTTCACAGTTAACAGTTCTAACAAAACTAAGGCCTAAGCACGGCCAAAAGTATAAGTGGATACACTTGCCTGTGATAGCGAGTGTGTCTTCCGTCCGGGGTGTCTCGTCCAGTCGTCGCGTCTGCGGTAGTCCGTCTGAAACAGGTCACGGCGATGGTGTCAGGTCGCGATTTCAGTAAATCCTATTTAGGTTCATTTCTAGGTTGGATGTGGCTACCCTAACAGTCACAAGTCAAGTTGTCCGTTCAGCCTATCCGACGATTCTATCCTATGTGCACAGTCAAAAAGTCCGATCGTCGATCTATAGTTCCACATCGTTTTAAGGGAGCAGAAATTAAATTTAATGTGTTAAGTTGCCGATTTTAGTTAGGTTTCCAGTTTTCGCTACGGGTGGGTTGCGCTATGAGTTTCGGGAAAACCAACCTCTCCGGTGTCCGATGTGGGATGAGCGTAGCATCTGGACGGTAGAAGATCTGCGTCGCCTACGGCGCCTCGGCCACGGGTAGCGTAGTAAGGATCGTCAAGAATGCCTCGGCTACGTGTAGCGCAGTGAGACGGAGAGTGGCAACGGCACGAGCTTGTCGGGGTACGTCAGGAGTGTCACGGCACGGCGCGGGAAGGCGCTGCGACGTCTAGATTTGGAAAACAGCGACAACGATCAACGACTTGTCGTGGCAGCGAGGGGAAACGCGGGACAGCAGCGTGGTAGCACGGGGCATGTCGTGGCAACGAGGGGAGAGGGGTACGACACACTGCCGTGCTTAGCCGTGGGGGTGGTCAGAAATTGATGAAGAACAGCCGATGGCAGACGATGAGGGTGGCGCTGTGGGGTCTGGATTGCTGGAGGAAGAGGGGTAAGTGCGCAGTTGATGTTCGGGGAAGAGGGGAGGTCGGGATGGACAGAGGGAGAAGATCGCCGGCCTGTGCGTGGATGGAGGTGGCCGGAAAATGCAGCAGGCGCTGCTGCGTGCTGCCGTGGCATCAGTGGCGACCGGCGACGGCTGATCGGGGATCGGAGTCGACGAAGGAGGCCGGGGGGGGGGTCGGAATCTCGCAGCAGCGGCGGATCTTGCCGCTGCTGCCCGCTGCTTGCGCGAGGAAGACGGAGGAACGGGGGGGGGGGGGGGGGTCTCGGTAGCTGCTGCGTGCGAAGTGTGGACGTGCGGCGAGGCAGGGCGTCGGGGATCGGCAGTTTGTGTTCTCCGGCGGAGGAGCCTGAAGGTGCGGGCGGAGGTGAGGGTTAGTCGAAGAAGGAGAGGGCCGGTGATGGGAGCTTCGGACTAGAGGGAAGAGTTATTAGGTGGCGGCTGCGGAAAAAAACTTTAGCCCTAAGTTGTAGGTCACGTGAATGAGCTAATTGGGGTTTAATAATATTAAATATGATATATAACCTAGGGTTTATAGTTAAAAGGGGTAGATATTGGGTTAGAGGAGGTATAATTTGGGGTAAGTCTAGGGATCAATAGAATAGGCAGTTTATGAAAGATTTAAAACGATTTAAAAAAAGATATTTAGCCAGATTTGGCTAACAATTCGAATTTCGAATCTGATTGGGGAAAATTGACGGTCGAGGTTTATCCGAGCGATATCTCTCAAACTGGGCGTCAGAAAAATAATCCAAAAATACCGGGGCGATCGTGGAGACGAGACGCATGGATCTACGAAGCCTGATCGTGCGTAATGTCTACCAAGAATTTACGTAAAATTGGAAACGGCGTTTTGAGTCAAATGACCAAAACGCCCCTATCGTTCAATGTCGTTTTGCGAGAAAACGAACCGTGAAACAGAGTTCCCAAACATTACATTAAAATCCTACACTCCCAAACGATCACAACGACACAACACATTGCATAATTCGAAAACCAGAAATAGCCAAATAAAATACGTGCACGATAAAGCACGTGCACGTAGAAAATTCATAGGGTCGGAAGGGGACCGTTTCATTCTACCCCACTAAAATAAAGATTCCGTCCTCGGAATCAACAACTCTAATCAGTAAACAGGAAATGATAACGCTCTCTCATCTCCTCTTCACGCTCCCAAGTGGACTCTCCAGGTGATCCGTGACGCCACATCACTCTCTCCAAGTCGACTACCTTATTCCTTAATTGCTTCCGTCGACGGTCCAAAATCCGCACAGGCTGCTGGTCATATGTCAGGTCCGGACGGACCGTAATCTCTGAGAAATCCACAGTGTGCGACGGATCACTGACGTACCGACATAACTGGGATACGTGGAATACGTCGTGAACTCCCTCCAAAGATGGTAGCAGAGCAAGGCGGTAGGCCACTGCTCCCACACGCTCCAGCACATCAACTGCTCCCACACGCTCCAACACATCAAATGGTCCAATATATCTCGGACTCAGCTTTCCCTTCTTCCCGAAACGAATAACTCCGCGGTTCGGAGAAATTTTCAGGAAGACGTGATCTCCTGGCTGGAACTCCAACGGTCTCCTCTTGGCATCAGCCCAATGCTTGAAACGTTCCTGTGCAACTCTGAGCTTCTCCTTGATGTCTCTCACGACATCCACAGCTTCCACTATCATCTCTGGACCCAACAGCTCCCGATCTCCAATGTCATCCCAGCTCAGTGGCGATCGACATTTTCTCTCATTTAAGGCAGCAAACGACGCCATGCCAATGCTCGCCTGGTAGCTGTTGTTATATGAAAACTCCACCAAGTGAAGATGGTCCTCCCAAGATCCCTTCAAATCGAGCGTACAATCTCGCAGCATATCCTCCAGAATCTGAATAGTCCTCTCGGACTGGCCATCGGTCTTAGGGTGGTACGCCGTGGTGAAACTCAGACTCGTACCCAGATTCTCCTGCAGACTTCTTCAGAACTGAGATTTGAACCTCGAGTCTCTGTCAGACACGATGCTCATGGGGACTCCGTGTAAGCGTACAATCTCCTGCACGTACACGGTCTACATCACAACTAACTCAAAGAGGAAATTAAAAGAGAAAGTAGAAATGAAATTTTACCTCTAGATATTTCCTCGCCAACGCTTCCGTAGACTGGCCCACTCGGAATGGGACAAAGTGCGCAGACTTGGTCAATCGATCTACAATCACCCAGACTGCGTCATTTTGCCTCAGGGTCCGAGGTAAACCAGTCACGAAATCCATCGTAATATGTTGCCACTTCCACTCCGGGATAGGAAGCGGTTGCAGCAACCCAGCAGCACGATGGTGCTCAGCCTTCACCTGTTGGCATATCAAACACTTGGCAACGCTTCGTGCCACACTCCTCTTCATGCCAATCCACCAATAATTCAGACGGAGGTCCTTATACATCTTGGTGCCTCCAGGATGTATAGAATATGTCGAGCTATGAGCCTCACTCAACAGCTCCTCACGAACATCACCTGCAGGTACGCAGAGTCTGCTGCCATACTGCAGCGAACCATCCTCATGAATCATGAACTCCGTCCGTAGTCCAGCTTCAACCTGCCTCATGATCCTCTGCAGCTTCGGATCTCCTGCCTGTGTTACCTTGATCCGATCCACGATCGTGGACTGAATCTGCAAATTCATGAATGAAAGAACCACACCAGGCAGGACGACTTCTAAATCCATCTCTCTCAGCTCCTGCTGAATCCTCCAGTCAGCAGCATGCATCATAGCAGTGGGAAGTCTACTCAAAACATCGGGCACCACGTTCACCTTCCCCGGATGATATTGCAAGTCTATCTCGTAGTCGGCCATGAGCTCTAACCATCGTCTCTGACACATGTTGAGCTCCTTCTGCGTAAATATGTACTTCAAGCTCTTGTGATCGGTGAAGATCTTCACGCTCTCACTCAGCAAGAAGTGCCTCCAGATCTTCAGTGCAAAAATCACCGCTGCCAACTCTAGATCGTGCGTCGGGTAATTCTTCTCATGAGTCCTCAACTGAAGAGAAGCGTACGCGACCACGTGGCCATGCGATGCAAGACGCATCCTAGGCCCTTCCCTGATGCATTGCAATAAACTTCGAAGCCTCCGCTTCGATCCGGTACTGCCAACACCGGTGATGTGGTCAATCTCGTCTTCAAGATACTGAAGGCCTCCTCATAAGCTTCTGACCAAAGGAACTCCACATCCTTCCTCGTCAGCTTCGTCATCGGCTCTGCAATCTTCGAGAAATCCTTGATGAACCGCCGATAATAGCTTGCTAAACCAAGGAAGCTCCTGATGTCTGACGCTGACTGCAGAGTCGACCAATCTCGAACTGCTCTGGCCTTCTCCGGATCTACAGATATGCCATCACTGGACACCACGTGTCCCAGGAATGCGACTCTGTCCAGCCAGAACTCACACTTACTATACTTGGCATATAGCTTGTGTCGCCTCAGCGTCTCCAGCACTGTCCTCAGATGACAGCTGTGCTCCTCCTAAGACTTCGAATAAATCAGGATGTCGTCAATAAAGATAACGACAAACTTATCCAGGAAGTCATAGAAAATTAAGTTCATCAAATTCATGAACACAGCTGGCGCATTGGTCACGCCAAACGGCATGACCACGAACTCATAATGTCCGTACTTCATCCGGAAGGCTGTCTTCGGAACATCATCCTTCTTTACCTTCAACTGATGGTATCCACTCCTCAAGTCTAACTTTGAGAAAACTCTCGAGCCTCCAAGTTGGTTGAAGATATCATCGATGCGCGGAAGCGGATACTTATTCTTCACCGTGACAGCATTCAGCCCTCAATAGTCCACGCACATCCTGCGGGACCCATCCTTCTTCTTCACAAGCAAAACTGGTGCACCCCATGGTGACACACTAGGGTGGATGAAACCCTTCTGTAGTAACTCATCTAACTACTTCCGCAGCTCCTCGAGCTCAGCGGGAGCCATACGGTACGACGCCTTCGATATCGGTTGCACTCCCGGCATAAGATCAATACCAAACTCTAGAGCTAGGTCGGGTGGCAGACCCGAGATATCCTCCGGGAAGACATCGTCGAAGTCTCTGACGACTGCTGGTCGCTCGATCTCCATCTCCATCTGCATAGCTGCAACAATCGGCACCTCCGGCTTGGCCCGATATCTGATGTGCCCAAGCGACTCATCTCTACTACAGAACTCGAACTCCGGATGGCCAGGAATCATGAATACCACCCTCTTGCCGTGACAATCGATCGAGGCGTGGAAATCTCCCAACCAATCGATGCCAAGAACGACATCGAAATGTGGCATGGACAATGAAATCCGCGAAAAGTTCGTGTCCACTGACCACCAATGGAATCGATCGACAACCCAAGTTCACTGTCACCACTCCGTTCCCTGTGGTGATGTCCCAACACTTAGGGAGTGTATGGGTGGGAATGGAGTGACTTGTTACAAATCTCCGGGATATGATGCACATGGATGCACCAGAGTCGAACAAGGCCAAGGCCGGGTGAGAGGACACTAGAATGGTGCCTAAGATATAAAAGAACTACGATCAAACCAAGCTACTCTAAAAAACAAGTCGAGCAAGAAACACTAATAATAACATCTAAACTATGTAATGACAGACTAGGATTAAAGAGTTACCTGCAATAACTCCATCCAGCTCCTCAGTCTCAATGGCTGTCATGGTATAAGCCGGCCTTTGGGGTTGCGCTGCTCGCTGAAACATCTGCCTCTATGGCACCAAGGGTGGTCCACGAACAGTAGGTCCTCTATGGACTGGGGCAGGCGCTCTCATCTGCAGCGGGGCTGGCGCTCCAACAATAGCATTACGGGCTCTCGGACAATCCTTCGCAGCATGCGAGGCATCTCCACAAACTAGGCACAGTCCCAACTTCCTTCTACAGTTGACCTGAACATGTCCTGGCTTGCCGCAGAAGTGGCACGGGCCTTTGTTCTGATTCTGCACTGGTGCTCCAGGCCTCTTGAATGGCACCGTCTGAACTGGCCTCATCGTCGGCCTAGCAGGTGGCCTGTACTGCTCCATAGGACGCTTCCCTCTATCAGTTGAAGGGTCAGGTAGACGCGATATAATCTCATGATTCTTCGCTGCATCTAGCACAGCTCTCATAGTCGTGAAATCCGCCGAAGACATCGAAGCCTGAATCTTCGGGCGCAGTCCCTGACGAAAGCGATCAGCTCGCTTCTCCTCCTTCCTTACCATATGCGGGGCAAAACGACTCAGCATCTCGAACTCTGCTTCATACTCCTCGACAGTCATATCCCCCTGCTTCAGATCTATACACCTGCTCAACAACTCCCTCCTAGCAGACTTGGTGAAATACTTATCCTTGAACATCGATCTGAAGGTCTTCCACTCCACTGGCTTCTCAAGACGCCTCTCCTCAATGCGCCACCAGTTCCTTGCATTCTCCATTACCTGCATCTTCGCTATCTCGACTCGAGTATCATCAGGGATCTTCGCTGCTACCAACTTCTCCTCAGTGCTCTGGATCCACTCATCATCAGCTAGGGGTCCTTCCTTCCCAGAAAATGTCCTCGGCTGAAGCTCATTGAACTGCTTCACTCCTGGAGCAGCTCAAAGGGCAGGTGGAGGAGGAGGTGGTGCAACTGGGGGAGCCTATGCAGCACGCTGGGACTGCTGAACCAACTGGTGCTGCACCTCCAGCATCTCCTTCATCACGCTCAGAAACTAACGGAACTCTCCGCCCTGGTCTTTCGGAACTCCATCTCCTGAGCTCCCCGGTCGGGTAGTACGTCGTCCTGCCATCCTATTGACAGAAGGACATAGATTAGACTCGTACAATTACTGGATGATAATAAAATGAAGTTCAATACTTTGATTGTTCCGAATTTGCAGAAAGGGTGGGACCTGCATGGGCCACCACTAAAACCTGTCACGCCCCGCTTCCCAAAAGTACGGAGGCAAAGCGTGACTAAGGCCCGCTTAGGCCGGAGCTGAGAGCTCAGACCCAATAAGCGTCTGTGGTATTCCAAAACGAAGGAACATGTCCCTGCAAGTTAGTACGGAACAATAAAAGTACTGAAAGGAAAGAGCATATCATTTTATTCCAAAATATTCATCCAAAGTACTGAGAGTCTAAAACGCCCGAAGGCCTACAACTGCAGAAAAGAAAACTACTGGTGCAAGCACCCAACCTAGACAGGAAAACAAAAGGTGCTACGCACCCAATCTAAACTGGGACAGAAACTCTGGAACAGCAACGAGAGGCCTCTAACTCTGGTTCTCCTCTGGGATGTACTCTGGATCAGTATCCTCCGGCTCCATGTCTGCTGACAAGTCCGCCTCGTCGACGTACTCTGGCTCAACACGTGACATACAGCACCAAAAGAAGGAACTGTACGTCAGGTAAGGTCTACAAAAAGGGTCAGACCAAACTGCAAGTGTATCGACTATTTAACAACGGTTTACTGGTTGATTAGCATGCTGAGATTATAACAGAGGAACAAAAAAAAAGTAAACACAGCATGAAAGTAAAACGTGACAAGTAGTAGTCGTAGCGTGTGCTACCAAACTACGGGACTAACCTAACATGTGTCAAGACAAATTGGGACATGGTGGGACAAGACAACACAAGTGTGACACGAAAGGGTTCACACCTTACTGTTCGAGGGGGATCAGACCCTATTACCGTGCGCACGCTCAACCCTACCCCAAACCCAAGTATTCAAGACATGACAAGAAAAGGGATCACTCGCTATAGCTTGGCGAGTGCCCTATTGCCCTCTAGGCTGTGTATCAAGACAAGGGATCACTCGGAGAGTGCCCTATTGCCCTCTGGGCTGTGTATCAAGACAAGGGATCACTCGGAGAGTGCCCTATTGCCCTCTAGGCTGTGTATCAAGACAAGGGATCACTCGGAGAGTGCCCTATTGCCCTCTGGGCTGTGCAAGACGGGATGGGACGTGACGAGACAGGAAAGGTTATTTTAGGGTGTCCACATGCACGCACACACTAGATAGTCCTACGATGTCAAAATTTGTTGTTGTCGGGCTCAGACTTCGTCATCAAGTCTGAGCCGTCACGGGTCGTCCCGTGCGCTATCATTTCACGTCCGGTTCTCTTTGTTCACAGTTAACAGTTCTAACAAAACTAAGGCCTAAGCACGGCCAAAAGACAAGTGGATACACTTGCCTATGATGGCGAGTGTGTCGTCCGTCTGGGGTGTCTCGTCCAGTCGTCGCGTCCGCGGTAGTCCGTCTAAAACAGGTCACGGCGGCGGTGTCAGGTCGCGATTTCAGTAAATCCTATTTAGGTTCATTTCTAGGTTGGATGTGGCTACCCTAACGGTCACAAGTCAAGTTGTCCGTTCAGCATATCTGACGATTCTATCTTATGTGCACAGTCAAAAAGTTCCATCGTCGATCTACAGTTCCACATCGTTTTAAGGGAGCAAAAAGTAAATCTAATGTGTTAAGTTGCCGATTTTAGTTAGGTTTCCAGTTTTCACTACGGGTGGGTTGCGCTACGAGTTTCGGGAAAACCAACCTCTCCGGTGTCCGATGTGGGATGAGCGTAGCGTCTGGACGGTAGAAGATTTGCGTCGCCTACGGCGCCTCGGCTACGGGTAGCGTAGTAAGGATCGTCAGGAACGCCTCGGCTACGAGTAGCGCAGCGAGACGGAGAGTGGCAATGGCATGAGCTCATCAGGGCACGTTGGGAGTGTCACGGTATGGCGCGGGAAGGTGCAACGACGTCTAGATTCGGAAAACAGCGACAACGGTCAATGACTCGCCGTGGCAGCGAGGGGAAACGCGGGACAGCAGCGCGGGGCGTGTCGTGGCAGCGAGGGGAGAGGGGGTATGACACGCTTCCATGCTTAGCCAAGGGGTGGCCGGAAATTGATGAAGAACGGCCGATGGCAGACGATGAGGGTGGCGCTGTGGGGTCTGGATGGCCGGAGGAAGAGGGGTAAGTGCGCAGTTGATGTTCGGGGAAGAGGGGAGGTCGGGATGGCCGGAGGGAGAAGATCGCCGGCCTGTGCGTGGATGGAGGTGGCCGAAAAATGCAGCAGGCACTGCTGCGTACTGCTGCGGCATCAGTGGCCACCGGCGGCGGCTTAGCGGGCATCGGAGTTGACGAAGGAGGCCGCGGGGGGGGGGGGGGGGGGGGGGGGTCGGAATCTCGCAACAGCGGCGGATCTTGCCACTGCTGCTGCTGCTTGCGCGAGGAAGACGACGGAACGGGGGGGGGGTCTCGGCGGCTGCTACGTGCGAAGTGTGGACGTGCGGCGAGGCAGGGCACTGGGGATCGGCGGTTTGTGTTCTCCGGCGGAGGAGCCCGAAGGTGCGGGCGGAGGAGCCCGAAGGTGCGGGCGGAGGTAAGGGTTAGTCGAAGAAGGAGAGGGCCGGTGATGGGAGCTTCGGACTAGAGGGAAGAGTTATTACGTGGCGGCTGCGGAAAAAAACTTTAGCCCTAAGTTGTAGGTCACGTGAATGAGCTAATTGGGTTTTAATAATATTAAATATGATATATAACATAGGGTTTATAGTTAAAAGGGGTAGATATTGGGTTAGAGGAGGTATAATTTGGGGTAAGGCTAGGGGTCAATAGAATAGGCAGTTTAGGAAAGATTTAAAACGATTTAAAAAAAGATATTTAGCCAGATTTGGCTAATAATTCGAATTTCGAATCTGATTGGGGAAAATCGACGGTTGAGGTCTATCCGAGCGATATCTCTCAAACCGGGCGTCAGAAAAATAATCCGAAAATACCGGGGCGATCGTGGAGACGAGACGCACAGATCTACGGAGCCTGATCATACAACGTCCACCAAGAATTTACGTAAAATTGGAAACGGCGTTTTGAGTCAAATGACCAAAACGCCCCTATCGTTCAATGTCGTTTTGCGAGAAAACGAACCGTGAAACAGCGTTCCCAAACATTACATTAAAATCCTACATTCCCAAACGATCACAATGGCACAACACATCGCATAATTCGAAAACCAGAAATAGCCAAATAAAATACGTGCACGATAAAGCACGTGCACGTAGAAAATTCATAGGGTCGGAAGGCGACCGTTACAGGCATTCCCATGTCCATTAACACCGACCGACTCCGGGAGCACAAAGCTCGCAACGATTACTCCCAACATTTCATCCTGCCGTTCCCGCGCGCTAGGATTCAATGTCTACGCTAGGGGCGTGATCTGTGGCTAAGGGATCAAACGCCAATTTTATTTTCCCTTGGCCCGACGGTCAGAGGCAGTCTTCTCCCGCCAATGACAATAAAACGCCCCCGCGTAACCATCTAAATTCCTAGATCCTATCGAAATCCTAATCATATAGTCGTTCTAGGGAGAACCCACGAAGGGGCTTCTACCAATGCCCTAGATTGGGGAACTACTCACGATTCATTGCAAAAATAGCAACACAACAAAATTTAACCATTGGAATCAAGATCAAGCAATATAAATACGGAGCAAATAGTATTAAGAACGAAATGTTAAAATATCAAGATAATCAGAGAACTTACAAAACAAAATAAAATTGCAGCCGCCAAAATCCCAAAAAGACAGTCTGAAAAAATAGGGATCGTTTTCTGGGAAAACCTAGGGCAATATATATAGATAAGCATCCACTCGATCGGTTGAAGTCTCAACCGATCGGGCGAGACGAATGTCGACTTGATCTTCAGCTTTGGAGATACATCACCCGATCGCTGAACCGATCGGGTGTGTCGTCGGGTCGTGAGCTGGGAGAATTCGGCTACAGATGAACCGATCGGGTGAGATGTCACCCGATCAGTTGTATTTCAGCTCCAAAAGACAGAGAGCACTATCGTTTGACCCGATCACTGAACCGATTGGGTGAGCTCTTCTTCACTGCTGCTTCTGTCTGGGTCGGATACGCGTGCACGAACCAATCGGGTGGGTCTGTCCACCCGATCGGTTGAGGGCTGATATATGGCATTCTTCGACGTTTGGCCCTAGGGATCACGCGTGGCACCTCCTGTTGCTCCAGGGACTCATGATATCTGCTATATATGTCCCCAACGCTGGCAATCTCCTGCAACGGCACAAAAAATACAAAGAAAGTGAAAAGAAAACTAAAAATCACAAGAGAATGGATACGAAACGCAGAAAAACAATGGAAAATCACGAAGAAGACATGCGTGAATATATAAAATATAAACGCACATCAAAATCCCCCAAGCTGTACCCTTCCTCGTCCTCGAGGAAGACGAGTGAGAGTAGGAGCTCGGAGGGAAAAATAGAACGGAAGAAACAGAAATAAAGAAAACAGAATCCTAGATCGCCCGTCTGAGCCAACGAAATCAATCACGCCACATTAAGAAAGCATGCGATAAACACACCACTAAACCCAGGAATATGAGTCCATACAAGTGTCGTGGGCCCACGCGGTAAAGCGTGAGTGAGTGAGGTCGTGAGCTAGTAGACGGTGTCACTATCTAAATTGCGCAATAAAGCTCCATATATACATACCCAAGGAGTGACCCAAATATCGATTCAATTCGAATAAGCAGTGAATAATAACTCAAGCATGCATGATAGTAGAGTAAGAATCGAAGCGTATCATGTGTCAGGGACTCCACTGCTATGAACTAGAAGATCACCGCACTATTTCCTAGATAATTGCTAGAAAATTCCTATGCCAAGTATGTTCGAAAACGAAGGAGGTTGAGAAGGTGTGGAGTAGAACATTCGGTGCAAATTCTCGCCTTCCCTTTATTCACGGTGGATAGGAATAATATTCACAACGGGAATTTTTTGGGTTTTGGGTATTTGTATTTTTTTGGACTTTTGGCTATACATTTTTTCTTTTCTTTTCTTTTTGGATTTTTCTTCTCTCATTTTTTTTCTTTTTAGGCTTTTGGATTTTTGGATATATATTTGTGTACTCTCCCAAGTGGGAGAACGGTACACGACGAGGGGATTTGCACCAAGTAAAAAAAAGAAATCGAATTCTAAACACTTGGGCAAGGAAAATTTTTCTCACAAATCAGAGCATAAGCAAAATGGGTTATCCTAGTCCTATTGGTAGAGTCCCGACACATGCAAATTGAAGCATATTATATATATAAATTATTCATGCATAGAGAAGCAGACATTGAGGCACAATACCACATATTCGGAATTAAAGCATGATAGTCTAGAGGTCAACCAAGGACAGGTATATAAAACAAAATCACAATGTAGAAGCACACCACTAGCTAGTCACGACAAACAACTCACACAAAAGCAAAGTGAACCCACGAAGCATGAAATGCAATAGGACTCGGCTTCCTAGGGTTAATGAATGTGATTATCATAGCTAAGCTAAGTGTGTATGTAGTTCTGTGGTAGTTCATCATGTGGGGTCATCTCTATGAGAGGGAGAATAAAAAGAAAGAAAGAAAAAGAAAAACACGATGAAAACGACACAAAAATGGTGAAAAAGACACAACTGACGCGCAAAGTGCGACTTCCCCAAGCTGAATCTTGCATTGCCCTCAATGCAATAATAGTAAATACGGGAGGGCAAGGAAAATGGAAGGGAAGCACGCACCGACACAAAAATTGAAAAACATGAAAGACATACAAACGAAACAAAACATAAATAAAAAGAAACACACAAATAAAAGATAGAAAAGCACATCCAAAGAACACATATAAACAAAAACACAACAACGACATCACACGACAATATGCACAAAAATCGATTTCCCCAAGCTGATCATGAAAATGTTAGTAAAATGATATGATCAATGTGATGCAGAAATAATGCTAGGGGGAAAATCAGGAAAAAAAAGGAACACTCATGGTGCAGGGGGGTTATCTCCTCATCCTCCTCGGAAGAGGATGGAGGGGTGTGGGAGGAGAGGTAATGGGTGTGCGGAGAAGTGGAGAGAGGGGGAGATGGTGGATTGATGGGTGTGGTGGTGGTGTGAATGATGGGTGGAGTGTTGGTGGTAATGGTAAGTGGGAGGGATACAGTGACCAATGTAGTGGGAGTGGGCAATGATTTTGAGCACACAACGAATTTCTTGCGGCGCGAATATGCAGTGGTGATGGAGGAGGGTGGTGGGAGTATAGGGGCGACGGTGGTGGTCGTGGGTGGAGAAGATGTGGTGATGGGAGGGGATGATTGCCTAGGGGGTGATGGAGGAGGTGATGATGGTCGAGGAGGCGAAGGAGGTGGTGATGGTCCAGGAGTAGGTGGAGGAGGACCGTAGATGTGTGTAAGATGGCGGAGAATGGCGGCCACGTTTCGCTCGAGTGCGAGGAAACATGGGTGTGAAAAGAAAAAAGTGGATGGGTCCGAGGAGTTAAAGGAGGATGCACCAGTGCATAGAGCAGCCAGCTCAGCCTCGAGAGCGAGGCGAGCGGAGGTGGCCTGACGAATAGCAGAAGTGGTGCCGGCGGTAGTGGTCGTGCCGGCACCAGAGGCTAGGCCTAAGAGGGCCGTAGTGAGTGCCTCAGAAGAAACAACGACAGAAACCAGGGTCGTGACACTAGGTCCAGCCCCGTGGTCTCCTCTGAATGCAGGGATATCATGCTCGCCTAAGTGGGCGGTAGGGGACGGTGGTCGTGGTGCATTAGGGAATGTAAACTGAAGATGTAACCCCCCCCACAAACTCTAGATCGGGAGGAAATGACCAGTCTGCCTCAAGATGAATAGCCATACGGCCAGGATTAGGCAGAGTTGTATATGGAGCAGGGGGTGGCCGTAGTAAAAAGCATATCGACTGTCGCCACGCGATCGGATCATGTGGGTGTGCCTCAGACATCAAGATCTAGATATGTGGATCCTGGGGCATGCGGCAGATTACGGGGGATAACGATGTTGAATGGGGGGTGCAAGGTAATGAGGGAATGAGGCCTCCGCAGCAATACTTACCCTTGCCAGCGTGGCTAATATCAATGAGTTTTTGGATAAGCCACGCATCGACGTCAATGCGAATGTGCGGGGCCTCGAAACTGATCCCGTCAACACCGGAAATGAATGTGAACGTCATCACCCACAAAATGAATAAATCAGGGATGGTCACAGTCCCGGACTCATCTCTATGAAAGAAAGAGCTAGACATGATGCGGTTGGCGAGACGGAATACGGGGTGGATGATGGAGGAGGCCTTGGCCTTGCCTCGAGGATAGTGGTCATGAAGAATGAGGAGTCTCCAAAAAAGATCGACATCGAAGTCGCGATGCATATCTTAGGGGAGAATATGGTCCTCGAGAATAGGGAAACCGAAAATGTTGTTGATTGTGTTCACGTGGGTGAGAAAGTTTCAGTTCTTGAGGCGGAAATCTATGATTGACCCCCCACCCTCAGTTTTGATAGTCGAGAGGAATTCGAGTGTGAGGGCGGGGTACAGTGGTGCATGGGAGTTAAAGAAACCTAGTCGTCCTATGTTTGCAAATAAGGACTCGACCCCGGAGAAAACTTCGAGATTGATAAGGGTTTGACTATGGGCAAACTTAGTGGCTAGGTGGGATCATTGGTCGAGTCGAGTATAAAAATCTTTATGTTCTAGACTCATGAAACGGATTCCCTGCGGGCCCATCAACGGGTCCGCCACAGGAATGATGGGTTGGTATGGTGGTCGGGTAGGAGGAGTAGGAGGAGCACGTGCACACTGTGGACGTGTGGATTTGTGTCTCTTGCGAGACGGATCCTCTTCCTGCATGATCCTCTTACCCTTGTCATTGGCCATGATTGTGCAGTGATGCAATGTGAATGTAAGACTAGATGAATGCACACAATCAAACGACAACGGAGCAAAATGCTAATACTTGGGCAAAGTAAAAATAAAGCACCTGAGCGAGTGTACCTAGTATCGATGTGATTCCTTGCTCACAAAAGGTCCTACACCGTGCAATGGAGTAGTATGTGAAGCCGCGACACTTCAATCCAACAAGAGGAGAATTTTCGAAAATTTCTGGTTAGGGCTAGGGTTTTGGCGGATTTGGGGATGAAGTGTGGTAGATCGGAGGGGATTGATGGTGGGAGAGAAATGGAGGAAGTGGGGGAGTGAATTTAGGAGTGGAGGAAGTGAGAGAGAGATCGATTGAGAGAGAGGAAAATGGACCGACCGGAAGAGAAATGAGGGTTCAGGTGAAAATGAAATCGGGTGGGGGGGGGGTATTTATAGGGTTAGGCGAACCGATCGGGTGAGATTTCACCCGATCGGGTGGGTTATTTTCAAAAATTCCTTGCGGATCAATAGCTACAGGTGAACCGATCGGGTGAGTTTTCACCCGATCGGTTGACTGCTTCACAAATTTCCTGAGAGCTCTGTACTCTTCACCCGGTCTGCCACCCGATCACAGCTTCAGCTCAACCGATCGGTTGGATTTCACCAAAATTCCCGAGAGCTCTGTACTCTCCACCCAGTGTGCCATCCGATCACAGCTTCAGCTCAACCGATCAGTTGACTTATGTTCTGATACTGGCCACCTTCAGACACAGCCCACCCGATCGGTTGATGCTTGAACCGATCGGGTGGGGGTAATTTCCTGTGCAAACACAAAAATCATCTAAGTCTCCCGACGAAAATCCCCATGGCAGAATTTATTCACCAAAAATAAAAAAACTAATCCTATAAATAATGACGAGATTTCAGAAAGGGTTGCCTACCGTGAAGCACTGTTGTTTAAAGTTGTTTGCTCGACTCCCGATATATGATCTTCAGGGGGTATTGTACGGGTGATGCCCAATGATCGGCATCCCTTCAGCTGTAGGAGCAGGTGCATTTTTCGGTGACCGAGGTAACATATAGATGCTCTCGACGATCCTCCCGCTGGTGGTGTCCGGGGGCTTTTGACGTCCCCCGGTTTTGTGGCGCAAGAGTGCAATATGAGATTGGGGGCGTGAGATTTAAATATTTATAACCGCAAGCGCACGGTGTTGTAGTGTGGCTTGGGGGTCGAACACAAGGAGGCGTGGTTGTGCTTGTGTCAGAAAGGACCGAATTCACCCTATGGGTAAGCTAGCCCGAATCGATGGATGGGTTGTCACGGTATGTAAAAACGGGGTTAAACAATATAAAGGGAAACCAGGGACTTCGGTTTCCACCCTATCACGGTTCTCGCTAATATGACCGGCGGATAGGATAACGATCGGAATTAGGGTCCAGTGGTGAGACGTTGCCTCTAGGAGCGATTCCAGTGTCCCATGGGCCCGATATTCCCGTTGGTGCCCAGGATGATACGCCGGACTAACCGGGTTCGGTCAGTGGGCATTCCCATTTAAATTAACACTGACAGACTTCGGGAGCACTAAGCTCGCAACGATAACTCCCAACATCTCGTCCTGCCGCTCGCTCGCGCTAGGATTCGATGTCTACGCTAAGGGCGTGAGATATGGCTAGGGAGTCAACCGCCAAGTTTATTCACCATTGGCCCAACGGTTAAAGACTGTCTTTTTCCCGTCGATGACAATGAAACACCATGCATAACCAATAGATTCCTAATCCCTATCGATTTCCTAGTCCCATGGACGCATTAGGGAGAGCCCACGAAGGGGTTTCCACCAAAATCTCAGATTTGGGAACTACTGACACAATTTAGGTAAAAAGCAATCTAAATGAAAATCAACCGTTAAAAACATAATACGATGATTGAAAAGTAGTAAAAGCAATGCAAATAACACTATATTGAAGTTTGGTAAAGATCAGACGACTTACAAATATCAAATAAATTCCAGCTGTCACAAAATGGAGAGAAAACAGAAAAATACAACAGCCCAAAAAACACAGCTTACGTTTCTGAAAATCTAGGGCTAATATATATATAGAAAACGATGTCACCCGATTGGGTGAAGAATCAACCGATCGGGTGACTTGCTGCGAACTTCGGTAACGATTTTCAGAAACATCACCTGGTCACTCGACACGATGGTTGGCGGAAGCTTCTAGCCGTTTGGATCTTGAGCTCATCAGGTGAACCGATCGGTTGATAAATCAACCGATCGGTTGTAAACATCGCCCAAAAAGATAGAAGCTTCAAACGTTTTGGCACGGTCTGCTGGCGGTCGGGTCAGCTCTCCGGGTCGCCTCTTGAAGGAATCAACTACAGATGAACCGATCGGGTGATCTTCACTCGATCGGTTGGAATTCAGCTTTAATTTCCAGAGAAGACAGTCGGGCTGAACCGGTCTCCGACCCGGTCGGTTGATGCTCACTTCGCTTCAGCTGTTGTCTGGGTCGTGCACGCGTGCATCACCCGATCGGTTGGCTGTATCCAACCGATCGGGTGGGAGGCTGAAAGATAGAAATCTTTATCGTTTGACCCCCGGATCACGCGTGACTCCTCCCGTTGCTCCGGGGACATGTGATATCTTCGTTAAGTGTCCCATATGCTGGAAAACTCCTGCAAACACGCAAAAACATGGAGAAGTGAAAGAAAATAAGAAAATACGAGAAAACGAATACGAGACGGCAGAAAATAACAGAAAAAACACAAAAGAAGACGTGCGTGGATATATGAAATATAAACGCACGTCAAAATCCCCCAAGCTGAACCCTTCCTCGTCCTCGAGGAAGAAGAGTGTGAGTAGGAGCTTGGAGAGAGAAAATAGAGAGAAAGAGAGAAAAAGAGAACTCTAAATCCTAAATAGCCGGCCAGGGCCAACAAAATCAAAAACGACACACCAAGGAAGCAAACGCCAAATCACAACACTAAACCAAAGGAAACGAGTCCAGACAAGTGCCGTGGGCCCACGCGGTGAAGCGCGAGTGAGTGTGGTCATGTGCTAGCATACGGTGCCACTATCTACATTGTGCTATAAGCTCCATATACACAAACTCAAGAAAAGATCCAAATATCGATTCGATTTGAAATAAGCGGTGAATATATAGCTCAAGCATGCATGAGAGGAAAGTGAGAATCAAAACGTATCATGTGTCAGGGACTCCATAGCTTGGGACTTGGACATCACCACACTATCGCCTAGATAATAGCTAGAAATTCCCTATTCCAAGTGTTTTCGAAAGCGATGGGGGTTGAGATGATGTGGAGTAGAACACTCGGTGCAAATTCTTGCCTTCCCTTTATTCTCGGTAGGTAGGAAAATATTCGCACATATTTTTTTTGGTTTTGGATATATGTATTTTTTTGGATTTTTGGCTATACATATACATATATATATATATATATATATATATATATATATATATATTTCTTTTCTCTTTTCTCTTTTTGGGTTTTTCCTTTCTCTCTTTTTTTTGAATTTTGGATTTTGGGGTATGTACACGTGTGTACTCTCTCAAGCGGGAGAACGGTACATGACAAGGGGATTTGCACCAAGTAAAATAAAAAAGAAATCGGATTTTAAACACTTGGGCAAAGGAGATTTTTCGCTAATCAGAGCGTAGGCCAAAATGGGTTATCCTAGTCCTAATTGTGGAATCCCGACACATGCGAAATAAAGCATACGTTATATCTATATTCATGCATACAGAAGCAGATAAGAGAGGCAAATACCGCATATTCAAATCGAAGCATGATAATCTAGGGGTCATTCCTGGACAAGTATATAAAACACAATCACAAAGTAGAAGCACACCGCAAGCTAGACACGACACACGACTCACACAAAAGCAAAATGGACCCACGATGCATGAAATGCAGGAGGACTCAGCTTCCTAGGGTTAGTGACCGTGATTATCGAAGCCATGCTAGGTGTGTGTGTGAGATTTTTATGGCAATTCATCATAGTGTTCATCTCTAGGAGAAAGAGATAAAAAGAAGAAGAGAAAAAGATAAAAACACGATGAAAACGACTCAAAACGAAGAAAAAGACGCAAATGACGCACGAAGTGTGACTCCCCTAAGCTGAAACTTGCATTGCCCTCAATGCAGTAAGAGTAAATACGGGAGGGCAATGAAAATGGGGGGGGGGAGAATACGCACCGACAAAAAAAGAAATGAGAAACAAGAAAACCACACATACGAAAAAGGAAAAAAAATAAAGAAAATCACACAACACGACATATAAACGGAAAACAAAAATAGAAAATCACACAACACGACATATAAAAACAAACACACATAGAAAAACGTCACACGACAGCACACAGAAAAATTGACTTCCCCTAAGCTAGACGTGACAATGCTAGAGATATGATGTGATCGTGAAAATGCAAAGATATGCAAGGGGGAGATCAATCGGAATCGCTTTCGGTAGAATGGTAAGAAGATGGCAAGGAGGGTGGTGAATAATGGTAGAAGGAATCCTCTGAGGATGAAGGAGAGGGTGTGTGAATAGGAGAGGAAGGAGCGACATGCTGGGCCACCAGAGGACCGAGATTTATCGGTGGATCGTGGTGGATAATGGTGGTGCTGGGTGAACCGACACACGGGTGCCAATCGGGAGGATCCAGGGGAGGAAAGTGAACGAGTGAGGCATACCAAGGATCCAGGTAGAACTCTCAGGGTAGATGTGTAATGCGTAAGGGGAAGCGCTCCGAAGATGAGGGCGGGAGGATGGCAAAAGGAGTGTAGGCATGACTATAGAGGTAGGCTGCACGATCCTCACCAAAAGGAGTAAGCATACCAATAGCGATCAAGTAGTCGCGATCGATAAGGCTTCGACCCGATACAATAGGGAGGTCGGTTGGCATTCTTAAAACACAACTGACAATAAGAGTAATCACCCCCTACAGCAGATAGAGCCAGAAGATGTGCGGCTAACGGATAAGATCTCGTGGATGATCCAATGAGCGGTGTTTATGGGTAAAGGGATATTGCCATGAATCCGGTCATGGGACATGGCGTAAAGAAAGAGGAGCTCATCCCTAGACACCGTGGATACATCTACGCGATCAAAAATGGTGTTGGCAAGGAAGCAATGGGCGAAGCGGTAGCATGGGTGTATGATGTAGGAGGAGAGGGCTACCGCTGGAAATGTGGTATATCGGATGAACCGCTGCCAAACGCCATTAGCCCGAAAGTAAGAAAAGATGTCAGATATATCATGAGTTGAGCATTCGACATAACAATCGGGGTAGGGAAGTTCAGAATATTGTTAAGCTCGTTGAAACTCATGGTAAAATCGCCATTGAAGGCGCGAAATGTGAAACCAAATTCTGACACCTCGAGAGAGCTGAGGAACTCAAGTGTGAGATTCCTGTGTGTATGCGCATGGGTACGTAGAAGGTAATCGCAACCTATGAAGCAAAAAAGTGCACAGACGCCCCTAAAGAGTCCAAGAGATTGTAGGGTGGGGGAGTCGGCGAAAAGAGTAGGTCGCATTGGGCGATGAAGAAGGGCTTGTAAACGATCGGATTGCTCTTCAGAAGAAGGGTTGATGCCATTCTGACACCTCGAGAGAGCTGAGGAACTCAAGTGTGAGATTCCTGTGTGTATGCGCATAGGTACGTAGAAGGTAATCGCAACCTATGAAGCAAAAAAGTGCACAGACGCCCCTAAAGAGTCCAAGAGATTGTAGTGTGGGGGAGTCGGCGAAAAGAGTAGGTCGCATTAGGCGATGAAGAAGGGCTTGTAAACGATCGGAATGCTCTTCAGAAGAAGGGTTGATGCCAAGGAAGGAAGGGGAAAAAGGGCCGTATAGGGGATGTCTACGTGACGATGAGGCTATCTCCTTTCCCTTCCCAGACATGGTGATGGTGTGGGAAAGAATGATAAAGTGGGATATGGTGTCTATGAAGATGATGAAGCAGATGAAGTGTGCAAACACAAATTCAAGACATTGCATATAATGAAAGAAATGTGAAGAGTGGAAAGAGGTTACCCATCAACATCGTAAGATCAAGCACCCGAAATACCCCACGCAGTATAAGGAAGCGATTTGAGAAGTAGCCGCTCGTTGATCCGACAAGAATTGAAATTTTCGAAAATTTGGGGGCTATGGTTAGGGTTTGGACGTTTGCTGAATGAATGTTGTTGATGGGAAGGGTGTTGATGGTGGGGGAGTATGGGAATAAGTGAGGATGAGGACTTAGGGTTAGTGGGGTAGATGGAGGAGATCGATTCGGCGGATGGAGGAGGAGAGAATGCGCGAACAAGGGTTTGGTGGTCGGGTGGACGAATTCGTGTGAAAGGGAATTTATATAGGGGCAAAAACGAACCGATCGGGTAAGGGTTCACCCGATCGGTTGGGTAAGTTTAGAAAATTTTCCATCGGCCAACAGCTACAGGTGAACCGATCGGGTGAGTTTTCACCCTATCGGTTGACCGCTTCCCAAATCTTCCCGAAAGTACTGTGACTTTTCACCCGGTCAATCACACGACCGCAGCTTAACTCAACCAATCAGTTGATGTAATCCCAAAATTTCCCGAGAATTCAGCCCTTCTCACACGGTCAGCCACCCGGTCTCACATTGCTTTACCCGACTGGTTGTTGGAGAATAGATACGGCCATTGTCTGATACGTATCACCCGATCGGTTGATTGGTCATCCGATCGGGTGAGGGCTTGTTTCCTGCAAAAATTCACAAATGGCCTAAGTCTCTCGACGAAAGTCCCTGTGGTTGGATTTATTTATAAAAAAGGGGAAAAATAAGGCTAGAAAAGAGCCTAAAAACAAAAGTGAGAGTTTAGAACAAGGGTTGCCTCCCACGAAGCGCTTTTGTTTAACGTCGTTTGCTCGACGCCTCTTTTGGTGGTCAATTAGGATCCGGAGGGTTTGAAGACGAGTCTTCGGTCGTTGAGACTCTGGCCAGAGAGAATGCTGGTTCTCCTACCGCATAGTGCTTTAGGCGCTGCCCGTTGACCTTGAATGGCTCATCTCTTCCCATTATCTCGATAGCCCCTTGCGGGAAGACCTTGGTGACGCGGAAGGGTCCCGACCATCTCGACTTGAGCTTTCCAGGAAAAAGCTTCAGCCTCGATTTGAATAGGAGAACTAAGTCCCCTTCCTTAAATTCCCTCTTCAAGATGCGCTTATCGTGCCACCGCTTCAACTTCTCCTTGTAGATCCGGGCATTTTCATAAGCATTGAGTCGGATCTCGTCGAGCTCGTTAAGTTGCAGCTGTCGGTGGCCTCCAACCTCCGTGGCGTCAATATTTAGGTTCTTGATTGGCCAGAATGCCTTGTGTTCCAATTCCATAGGTAGATGGCATGCCTTCCCGTAGACAAGCCGGTAGGGTGTTGTGCCGATCGGAGTCTTAAACGCCGTCCTGTAAGCCCAGAGCACATCGGAAAGTTTTGATGACCAATCCTTCCTGGAGTTGGCCACTGTCTTTTCTAGTATGCTCTTGATCTCCCTGTTAGAAACCTCCACTTGGCAACTAGTCTGCGGGTGATAGGCACACCCGATTCGGTGTTGCACCCCGTACTTCTTCAAGAGAGCTTCAAATTTCTTCTCTATAAAGTGGCTCCCTCCGTCACTGATCAAAACTCTAGGCACACCGAATCGCGGGTAGATGTTGTTTTTGAAAAACTTGGCGACCACCCGGGAATCATTAGTAGGACTTGCAATGGCCTCTACCCACTTCGATACGTAGTCCACGGTTACCAAGATATACTGATTCCCAGAGGACGAGGGAAACGGACCCATGAAGTCGACTCCCCACACATCAAAGATCTCTACCTCTAAAATGTAGTGCTAGGCATCTCGTTCCTCTTGGAGATGTTCCCCGTCCTTTGGCATTTGTCGCAAGCCTGGACATAAGCGTGGGTGTCCTTAAAGAGGATCGGCCAATAGAGCCCACTCTGGAGGATTTTTGCTATTGTCTTATAGGCGCTCGCATGTCCTCCACACTGCTGATCATGGCAATGGGAGATTATGGAGGTCGCCACAGTTTCAGGAATGCACCTTCATATCACCCCATCATTACAGGTCTTGTACAAATGGGGTCATCCCAATAAAATTTACAGACATCATGAAAGAGTTTCTTATTTTGCTGGTAGCTCACGTTGTGGGGGACGAGGGCACAAGTCAGATAATTTGCGATGTCGGCGTACCAAGGAGTCCAAGCGGAAGAGATGGAGAAGAGATGCTCGTCAGGGAGCGAGTCGTCAACCGGAGTAGCATTCAAATCGAGAGTAGGCAATATGGACAAGTGATCGGCAACAACATTCTCCGCCCCCCTTCTTGTCCTTGATCTCCAGGTCGAATTCCTGGAGGAGTAGATCCACCTAATGAGCCGTGGCTTAGCCTCCTTCTTGCTTAATAGGTATTTGAGAGCCGCGTGATCTGTGTGCATGATCACCTTGGCACCAACGAGATACGGTCGGAACTTGTCCATGGCATAGATGACCGCTAGCAATTCTTTCTCCGTGGTTGTATAATTTCTTTGGGCAATGTCAAGGGTCTTTCTTGTATAGTATATAACATGTAGATTTTTATCCTTCCTTTGCCCCAAGACGGCCCCAATTGCATAATCACTAGCATCGCACATTAATTCGAATGGTAGACTCTAGTTCGGTGGCTGAATCACGGGTGCGGAAATCAAGGCTTGCTTCAGCAGGCAGAACGCTTCCATGAACTCGTCGTTGAAGATGAAAGGTGCGTCCTTCACAAGGAGTTGAGTCAATGGCCTGGAAATCTTGGAGAAGTCCTTTATGAAGCGGTGGTAGAATCCTGTGTGCCCTAAAAAACCACGGACCCCTCGAAGATTGAGTGGAGGCGGAAGCTTTTCAATCACTTCTACTTTTGCCTTGTCTACTTCGATCCCCCTCGAAGATATAACGTGTCCCAGTACAACTCCTTCTTGGACCATGAAATGGCATTTTTCCCAGTTCAGTACCAGGCCCTTATCTTGACACCTCTCCAAGAACTTGGTTAGATTGCGGAGGCATGAGTCAAACTCCGTTCCGTAGACGGAGAAATCGTCCATGAAAACCTCCATGATATCCTGGGAGTAGTCGGAGAAGATATCAGACATTAATCTTTGAAATGTAGCCGGGGCATTGCAAAGCCCAAACGGCATTCTCCTGTAAGCATATGTCCCGAATGGACAAGTGAAAGTCGTCTTCTCCTGTTCGTCGTTATGGATGGGAATTTGAAGAAAACCGGAGTACCTGTCCATGAAGCAGAAGTAGTTGTGTGTTGCCAGCCTCTCAAGCATCTGATCAATGAAAGGGAGAGGGTAGTGATCCTTCCTCGTGGCCTTGTTCAGCTTTCTGTAGTCAATGCACATCTGATACCCTGTGACGGTCCTCGTAGGTATGAGCTCGTCTTTCTCGTTGCGAATCACCGTCATTCCACCTTTCTTGGGTACAACGTGCACCGGGCTAACCCAGTGACTGTCGGAGATAGGGTATATGATACCGGCATGTAGAAGCCTAACAATCTCCTTTTTGACCACCTCCATCATGATGTGATTTAGTCTCCGTTACGGCTCAATTGAGGAGGCTTTCTCATCCTCAAGCAGTATCCTATGGGTGCAGAGCCCTAAGCTAACTCCTTTCAAGTCTTCAATTGCATACTGCAGCGGGCGTGGTGTGAATGATCCCAGATATCGCCCGAAACGGCACACAACATCCCTGTCGGGGAGCAGAAAACCTGTGAGAAAAGGAGGGAGAGAGAACTGCATAGATAGAAAACACGTCAAAAGCACAGGTTGAATGAATGGGAGGCGAGGAGTAGCGATAGCAGTAAGGCGACTCAGTCGGCCAATTCTATACAACTAATATTTACAAAATGTCCAAGTAAAATCAAAAAGTGTAGAATGCCAAAATTATCGCGACATAGAGATGTGAGCTAGACTCAAGGGTTCAAAAGATCCAAAAAAAAACAAGCACGTTGCCTCCCCGGCAACGGTGCCATAAAGCTTGACGTCCCCCCGGTTTTGTGGCGCAAGAGTGCAATATGAGATTGGGGGCGTGAGCTTTAAATATTTATAACCGCAAGCGCACGGTGTTGTAGTGTGGCTTGGGGGTCGAACACAGGGAGGCGTGGTTGTGCTTGTGTCAGAAATGACCGAATTCACCCTATGGGTGAGCTAGCCCGAATCGATGGATGGGTTGTCACGGTATGTAAAAACGGGGTTAAACAATATAAAGGGAAACCCGGGACTTCGGTTTCCACCCTATCACGGTTCTCGCTAATACGACCGACGGATAGGATAACGATCAGAATTAAGGTCCAGTGGTGAGACGTTGCCTCTAGGAGTGATACCAGCGTCCCATGGGCTCGATATTCCGGTCGGCGCACAGGATGATACGCCAGACTACCCGGGTTCGGTCAGTGGGCATTCCCATGTCCATTTACACTGACCGACTCCAGGAGCACTAAGATTGCAATGATAACTCCCAACATCTCGTACTGCCACTCCCGCCCGCTAGGATTCGATGTCTACGCTAAGGGCGTGAGCTATGGTTAGGGAGTCAACCGCCAAGTTTATTCCCCCTTGGCCTAACGGTCAAAGACGGTCTTTTTCCCACCGATGAAAATGAAACACCCCACGTAACCAATAGATTCCTAATCCCTATCGATTTCCTAGTCCCATGGACGCATTAGGGAGAGCCCACGAAGGGGTTTCCAACAAAATCCCAGATTTGGGAACTACTCACACATTTTAGGTAAAAAGCAATCTAAATGAAAATCAATCGTTAAAAACATAATCCGACAATTGAAAAGCAGTAAAAGCAATGCAAATAACACTATATTAAAGTTTGGTAAAGATCAGACAACTTACAAATTTCAAATAAATTCCAGCCGTCACAAAATGGAGAGAAAACAGAAAAATACAACAGCCCAAAAAACACAGCTTACGTTTCTGAAAACCTAGGGCTAATATATATAGAAAACAACGTCACCTGATCGGGTGAAGAATCTACCAATCCGGTGACCTGCTGCGAACTTCGGCAATGATTTTCAGAAACAACACCCGGTCACTCGACACGATCGGTTAGCGGAAGCTTCTAGCCGTTTGGATCTTGAGCTCATCAGGTGAACCGATCGGTTGATAAATCAACCAATCAGTTGGAAACGTCGCCCCAAAAGACAAAAGCTTCAGATGTTTTGGCACGGTCTGCTGGCGATCGGGTCAGCTCTCCGGGTCGCCTCTTGAAGGAATCAGCTACAGATGAACCGATCGGGTGAAGGTCACCCAATCGGTTGGAATTCAGCTTCAATTTCCAGAGAAGACAGTCGGGCTGAACCGGTCTCCGACCCAGTCGGTTGATGCTCACTTTGCTTCAGTTGCTGTCTAGGTCGTGCACGCGTGCATCACCCGATCGGCTGGCTGTATCCAACCGATCGGGTGGGAGGCTGAAAGATAGAAATCTTTGTCGTTTGACCCCCGGATCACGCGTGACTCTTCCCGTTGCTCCAGGGACATGTGATATCTTCGTTATGTGTCCCATATGCTGGTAAACTCCTGTAAACACGAAAAAACACGGTGAAAAGAAAGAAAACAAGAAAATACGAGAAAACGGATACGAGACAGCGGAAAATAACGGAAAAAACACAAAAGAAGACGTGCATGGATATATGAAATATAAACGCATGTCAGCTTTCCCCTCACAGTGGTGTCAGTCGCCACTCTTTTCAGGATACGAACTTCATCAGCTGTGAGCCCCAAGTGCTCTTTTCCTTTGCTCTTCGTTGGAGCAATCTTCTTAAATCCAGGAGGAGTCGTCCGGGAGACACGCACTTCTCGAGCTACTACTTCTTCTTCCAACTCAATGTGCTCCTCAAGGCCCTCCAAGCTAACCGGGGGGGGGGGGGTTCCTTGGAAGAACTTCCCAAGATCCAGCCTCAACGATTCTTTCTTCCTTGACCTCCAGTAGATTGCATCTTTGTTCCTCCGGTGGATGCTTCATTGACAGTCCCAAATCAAACTCTACTTACTGATCCCCGACATTCAGGGACAGCTTCCCCTTCTTCACATCAATGAGTACGCCCGCGGTTGCCATGAAGGGCCTCTCGAAGATAATCGGGGTATGATTGTCCTCCGACATGTCCATTACTATGAAATCGACCGGCACATGTACACCGCTGACGTTGATGGGCAAGTCATCAACTACACCCACCAGGTACTTCACCGATCTGTCTGCCAGTTGCAAAGTCATTCCGGTGGGTGTAACGACCGGGTTTTATAGATACGTTTATCTGCTTCTCTCTCGTATATCCTCAGTATCCGTTGTTGGACGTTTCTGTCCCCGTACACGTACACGTACCAACTTTTCATATAAATTATTACTAGCATTATTTTTAAACCACTTAGTTAAGTCTTTTATCTTTATTATTATATTTTTAAAGTATTTCTTGTTAAATTAATTTAAATTCTCAAATTCAAGATTCGAATTTCATTTTTTAAGTCAAATGAAACTTACCATTTAACGTCCATTTAACCTAATTGATGAGCCCTAATTTCCTTGATTAACCGATTAAATACAAATTCCTTTAAATGAAAATTCAAATTCTCCCTCAATTGAACCCATTAATACTAATCTCATTAATGAAAAATTCAAATCTTTTCCTAATTTAAATTCTAGCCATTTGTTTGGACACAGGCCGAAATCAATACAAACACACGCACCCAGCTTAATGCACTCACGCACACAATTTGTAAGCACACACTTATATTTTTTGAAACTTAGACTTGCTCCTACTCCCTTTGACATTATAAACTAGAACCTATAAGCCTTCCCTACTCACGTGCAGCCCTTGCCAATCTCATACAACAGCACATTTCTTTATGACCCTAAGGCTACAGCTAGTCTTCATGTGCAATTCTTTGCAACCCCTTCACACAAACTCATTTTATAAGAGACTTTAAATCCTAGGGCCAAAACTATTCACATGCTGCTCTTCATTTTTCCACACCCGTACTGTCCTTACCCTTTCTCACCCTACAACTTCATACATCACCCTACTCCATATACTATATTAAACCCCTTAGCCTCCACGTGCTGTGCTTCAAGCCTCTCACAATTAGTTTTTAAAACCCTATAGAAGCTAAAACAGCCTCTCACGTGATGACATATAAACCCTAGGTGTTTCTTGTTTCTCCCAAACAACAACACACGCCGCCACTACGGTTTCTCATCCACGCAAGGGCGAGCCCGCTGTCCCTCGTCCATGCACGCGTAAGGCCACCTCGCGACTCATCCCCACGGCCTTCCCTCTCCCTCCCCCTATCTCTTCTCCATCCGACGCAACGCCGGCGCCTCCCCCAGTCCGAACGGCGACCTCTTCCACCGAGCGGCGATCTCAACACTCGCGAGCCCTTCCACCTCTCGTGCAGCTTCTCCGGCGAGCCCAGCCACCCACCGGAGCCACCGCACCCTCAGCCTGAGCGCCACGCCTCCCATCGCACCTCCCAGCTCCTCGCCAACACTCCGGCAGCCGGCATCACAAACCCGCGGCCCAACTTCACGCCACGACGGCCCTCTCTTCGCCCAGCACACGCCGTCAGGCCGCCGGCAAGCGCCGTCTTCACCCCTACCCAACGCCGGCCACCATCTTCCTCGCGTCGCCACCATCTCCGATCAGCACGCCCCTCCGATACATCACCGGTGCATCTGTTCATTCGAAGCCCACCGCTATAACAGCGTGAAGCAACCGCCAACGCCATGTAAGTTTTGTGTGTTAAGTTTTGTGGACGGTGCTACATATATGTGGTATATCTAAGTGAGTGAATGCAATAGGTTACCCATGCACATCTATAGTAAGTTATAATAGGGCCTTCTTTGTTAGCAGAACCATAGGACCCTATATAGCAGCATGAAACAATTGAGTTGTAAGGCTGACGTGCAAACAGTACCCTAGCTTGCCTATATAATATTTATATAACTATATAAAATAAGTGCAACATGTTATTATTTGTATTATTTAACTATGCAAAAGCTTGGTCCTTCCTTTCAAAAGTAGATCATGTGATTTAGATATATATGTGTGTGTTAGCATGTGTCACATTTTATATATGTTAATATTAAAGTTGGTCTATAACTGAATGTGTTAAGATGTTATAGTATACCTATGATTTTCTAAACAGTGTTATGATAGGGGGCGGTGCTTGTTAGGTTGCATAGGGAACGTACCCCATGAATGTATGAAGTCAGTTTGGAATGTAGTATATATATATATCATGTAAGAACAGTACCATGCATGTTAGTGATTAGCCATATATGTGCATATATGGTGGAGAAATGTTAACTATAATTAACTTTGTTGATTTAAGACTTTTAAATCTATACCGTAAATTTAATGATGCAGATATATTCGTGTTTCTCCTCGAACCAGTGGACCATCATCACTGTAGAGTAGTACCAGTCGAGACGTTTCCAACGACACCAAGAACGCCAAAATCAGGCAAGTATATAATTTGTTATGATTTTCTAGAAGTTTCGGCACGTTTACGCCGCCTTCCTGTTTTGCTGTGTAACTCAAAATTTAGAAGTGAAATGACGTACAAAACTGACACCATAATGACTAGGACGAAAATTGGGATCCAACGGTATATCATACGATATATCCCCAATTTAAACAACTAGAGAAAGAAATTGTTTCTGTAGCAACTTGAACAAAAAGGACAAAATCGTCATTATTTGAAATTACGAAACCGGTCGTTCAACCCGTTTCCGCTTTGCAGAACTGTCACCATAAAACACTAATATTGATAACAATGAAATTCAGTGAGTCCTGACATGATTAACAATATGGACATCGTGAAATCGTGCGCCTCGAAGGCGGTATCGTGAAATCGTGATGTCGTGTGAGTCGACTAGGCCGGCTCGTGTTCCGGCAAAACTTTTGGGTGGGGTTAGGGTTGAGCGGCCACTGGGCGTATGAAAGGTACTCTCCTCAAGAACACCACCCGACGCGGTGGGTTAGTGTCAATCACGGTAAGCCCCCGTGAGAGGAACGACCTTCTCATCACGACCTAAAGGCGAGAACCCTAGATTAGATGTGAATTCTTGACATGGTCATTGTAACGCTAACTTGGTCATCGTGAATATTGAAAAGCTAACAAACTCGGAGAATCTAACTTTAAACTTGCCATCGACTAGAACTGCATGCTAGGATTGTTTCTTTCTGCTATGTAATTGTTAAATGTTAATTGCTGCAGTCGTTACTTTTAAATTTAATGACGCTTCTAAAATTTCATATACTTGTTATATACTTCGCCTTGGGATGCTAACTCTTTCTTGCAGACCCCTAGCTGACATACATTCATGTTTGTGGATGTATGTCAGGTTCAGAGCTTGAGTACCACCTGACTTGGAGAGCCAGAGTTGTCGAAGACGTCGAGACGTCTTCTGCAGAAGACTAGAGTCTCTTTTCCGTCATTGCTTTGAGTTTTAGTTTAGTTCCTTGTAGTAGGATTAGTGTTTGGTTGTAGTTTCCTTTGGCCATGCTGAGGCCCTGTTGTTTTATTTTCTGTACGAACAATTCTGGAAGTGCCCTTTTAATTTAATGAAATGTTTTCTGATTGTTCTGATACGCAAAATGCAAGGACCCCTTTTCTGTGTTTTTATCACAGACGCTTATTGAACTCGAGCTTCACCGCTCCAGTTCAAGCGGACCGCGTAACGCTCTCGCTTCCGGTGTCTTTTGGGAAGCGGGGCGTTACAGGTTTTAGTGGTGGCCCATGCAGGTCTTGCAACTGCGAAATTCAGAACAATGAGGACACTTGTCATTAGCCAAAACATCCAGAATAGTTCGTACACAAAATTACTCGAATACCCTGCCTCGGCACTATAGGAAACCAATACCAGGATAATAGGAAAAGATAGACGCTCGTGATCGTTAGTTAGACACCCTTGCCATGGCATAGAATTATCATCTTCGGAGTCACCCTATCGATTGATCATCCAGCTCTGACCTTTTTAGACCTTTGAATTCGTTACTCGTTCGCTTGGATTTATCGGACCTAGGGCCCAACCGAACGTAGCGATCGTCGCCAAGCCAGTCGAACCTGATACGCCTGCTAGGAGTAGACTTCAAGCATTAGGTGTTCCAAATCTATAGATAGGATCTTGATCTAGATCCCTAACGAACCCTTACCTCGGTTTTCCTATCGCAGTCTAGTTCGTTGATGAACCTTAGTGCTAAACCCTAGACGACCCAATGATTAATTCCTCCCTGATTTTACTATTTCATAATCATTGCACTTCCTCATTAATGATTGTCGAAGTCCATCGTAGCGTAATTACTGAGTTACTTCTTAGTCGTCCTTACGTTTCAATTGTCAAACCTATTCCTTGTCTTAGATTCACATAAACTCTTCAGGTCCGCCATCTTGTAGATCCGAGACCTTCTAAAAAGTCTTTTCGATATCTTTTTAAGTTTAAAATCCTTTCGAAAACTTTTACTTAGATTTTCTACTTATCAGTCGACTTAAACCCAACCGTGACTATGAAACTCTTCTGACACGATTCTTAGCTACTATCTTATAGCGATTTTCTAACTTACATTCTCCGCACTTCTATTTCACATAATCTTGCATAGCTACTCTATTTTCTCATGTAAAGAACTTTTAAAAATTTTATTTCTATTTCGCTAGTTCAAAATATCATCTCCTCTTCTTATTTACATATTCAAAACAATCATTCACACATACTTTTAAAATACTTTACTAAGTTAAATTGAGCTTCAAAATCTTGTGTGTCAATTTTATAATCACTGTCTTCACATTTATCATTAAAATATATATATATATCTTTTTACAAATCTACTCCCAAAGCAAGCACTACGACACTATGACCATATTACTCTTCACCTATTATTTGACTGATCACATTTTACGTTTTAACTCCTACCGTATGCTCGCTATTTTACGTAAGTTATGACGATATTGTTATTTTTACACATATCCTTATCTTCTTACTTTTGTTCATAAATATTTTTTTTGTCACCCAACCAAACTACTCTCTTAACCATACCATCTTCGAAACCGTCCATCACAACATCAACTCGTTGCCCCTTTCCTGCACCTTGCTTGGTTATCACAATAGAGCTTATCTTTCCCTATGTCAGCTTTAGTTTAAGTATAGTGGGACCATTAGCTTGATTGTGGTGTTGTGGTGCATGTATGTAGATAGTGAGTGTGGACCCGTGTATGCAAATCTCTATATGCCACCCATGTATGAGTGTGCTTATCCGGAGTATATTAGTATAGTGTGATTACCTATTGTGTTATATGTGCGTGTGCGGTGATATGTGACATATATGTATATAATCGAGTATAGAGTAGGAAATGTTATATTTATACTTAGGCAAGCGATTAGTTATATCACTATAGGAATATCTGTGCGTGATAGATTTAATGTTGGCTAATTATTAGAAGTATATGTACCTTAGTCATACTTGTTAATGATTGTAATTGTGTGCTAGTACAGTGATATGCATGTCAGGTGAAATGATAATGGGTGTACGTGTAGTTATTTGTACAGATTTATTATGTGTTCTATATTTTAGTATGTCTGGCGTGTGCTCGTGTGTATATGTATGTGGTTAGTTATAGGTGTATATATGTACATTGTATGAATAAGTGTTTTATATGTATAGTAGGATTATAATATTTCCCCTACGGGATGATGTGTGAGCATGTGTATACCAGGAGGTATGCATATCTGTATGTTTTTGATTACGTATATGTGGATGTATGAAATAGTATAGTTACCCTATGTAGATTACCGTGGTTGTGTATGCCGGTGTGTGTACATATGTTCTATATGGATATGAGATAGGCGTGTCGTAATGTAAGTATGTGTATGTATGAACGTATGTATATGTAATTGAAATTGTGTGATATATGAGTAAGTGTAGGCATATGAATGTATATTGTTTCATTATAGTGTATGTATGACTGGGGTAGAATGACCTGAGTGTCTAAGTCCGCTCGCCCCTATGTCGGCCTATATAAGCAAGTCTAAGGACGAACTTGATCTTAAGGTGGGTAGATTACGATGACCCTAGTGCTATGAGTAGGGCTTATATAAATCTGTGTATGGTGTAAGGTATTACGTGCATGTATATACGATATGTATTATAATGTGTATATGGTGATAAGCGGAATGTAAAAGCGATTGTACGATTGAAGTGTTAATTGACTAAGAATGGTTATATTTATGTGCTAGTGGTATGTTTAAGTGACATGTAATACTATATCATTATAGATTATGAGTGTGCATGGTGATGGCACACTTACTGCTAATAAGTTGATGTGGTTGTGTAGTAGCGTGTTATTATAAGCCCGAGTATAATATTGGTTGGATTGTATTTGTGGGATGATATTATATTGAACGTGTTATGTTAATTCGTAATTACTAATGTGTGTATGTGTATTGCTATTACTATTAGCATGGGCGCTAATTGGTATTTTCAGTAGTACTACAATTGGTGTTGATATTAGTATTAGAAATACTATTGGGATATGACATGATGGTATTTATAGTGTGTATACTTTAGGAGAGGAGATACGAGTGTTACCCTTATGTTTTCCCGGTGTCTTAGCCGATAAGATTCCAAGGACGGAATCGACCTTAAGGTGGGTAGGATGTAACGACCGGGTTTTATAGATACGTTTATCTGCTTCTCTCTCGTATATCCTCCGTATCCGTTGTTGGACGTTTCTGTCCCCGTACACGTACACGTACCAACTTTTCATATAAATTATTACTAGCCTTATTTTTAAACCACTTAGTTAAGTCTTTTATCTTTATTATTATATTTTTAAAGTATTTCTTGTTAAATTAATTTAAATTCTCAAATTCAAGATTCGAATTTCATTTTTTAAGTCAAATGAAACTTACCTTTTAACGTCCATTTAACCTAATTGATGAGCCCTAATTTCCTTGATTAACCGATTAAATACAAATTCCTTTAAATGAAAATTCAAATTCTCCCTCAATTGAACCCATTAATACTAATCTCATTAATGAAAAATTCAAATCTTTTCCTAATTTAAATTCTAGCCATTTGTTTGGACACAGGCCGAAATCAATACAAACACACGCACCCAGCTTAATGCACTCACGCACACAATTTGTAAGCACACACTTATATTTTTTGAAACTTAGACTTGCTCCTACTCCCTTTGACATTATAAACTAGAACCTATAAGCCTTCCCTACTCACGTGCAGCCCTTGCCAATCTCATACAACAGCACATTTCTTTATGACCCTAAGGCTACAGCTAGTCTTCATGTGCAATTCTTTGCAACCCCTTCACACAAACTCATTTTATAAGAGACTTTAAATCCTAGGGCCAAAACTATTCACATGTTGCTCTTCATTTTTCCACACCCGTACTGTCCTTACCCTTTCTCACCCTACAACTTCATACATCACCCTACTCCATATACTATATTAAACCCCTTAGCCTCCACGTGCTGTGCTTCAAGCCTCTCACAATTAGTTTTTAAAACCCTATAGAAGCTAAAACAGCCTCTCACGTGATGACATATAAACCCTAGGTGTTTCTTGTTTCTCCCAAACAACAACACACGCCGCCACTACGGTTTCTCATCCACGCAAGGGCGAGCCCGCTGTCCCTCGTCCATGCACGCGTAAGGCCACCTCGCGACTCATCCCCACGGCCTTCCCTCTCCCTCCCCTATCTCTTCTCCATCCGACGCAACACCGGCGCCTCCCCCAGTCCGAACGGCGAGCCCTTCCACCTCTCGTGCAGCTTCTCCGGCGAGCCCAGCCACCCACCGGAGCCACCGCACCCTCAGCCCGAGCGCCACGCCTCCCCTCGTGCCTCCCAGCTCCTCGCCAACACTCCGGCGGCCGGCATCACAAACCCGCGGCCCAACTTCACGCCACGACGGCCCTCTCTTCGCCCAGCACACGCCGTCAGGCCGCCGGCAAGCGCCGTCTTCACCCCTACCCAACGCCGGCCACCATCTTCCTCGCGCCGCCACCATCTCCGATCAGCACGCCCCTCCGATACATCGCCGGTGCATCTGTTCATTCGAAGCCCACCGCTATAACAGCGTGAAGCAACCGCCAACGCCATGTAAGTTTTGTGTGTTAAGTTTTGTGGACGGTGCTACATATATGTGGTATATCTAAGTGAGTGAATGCAATAGGTTACCCATGCACATCTATAGTAAGTTATAATAGGGCCTTCTTTGTTAGCAGAACCATAGGACCCTATATAGCAGCATGAAACAATTGAGTTGTAAGGCTGACGTGCAAACAGTACCCTAGCTTGCCTATATAATATTTATATAACTATATAAAATAAGTGCAACATGTTATTATTTGTATTATTTAACTATGCAAAAGCTTGGTCCTTCCTTTCAAAAGTAGATCATGTGATTTAGATATATATGTGTGTGTTAGCATGTGTCACATTTTATATATGTTAATATTAAAGTTGGTCTATAACTGAATGTGTTAAGATGTTATAGTATACCTATGATTTTCTAAACAGTGTTATGATAGGGGGCGGTGCTTGTTAGGTTGCATAGGGAACGTACCCCATGAATGTATGAAGTCAGTTTGGAATGTAGTATATATATATATCATGTAAGAACAGTACCATGCATGTTAGTGATTAGCCATATATGTGCATATATGGTGGAGAAATGTTAACTATAATTAACTTTGTTGATTTAAGACTTTTAACTCTATACCGTAAATTTAATGACGCAGATATATTCGTGTTTCCCCTCGAACCAGTGGACCATCATCACTGTAGAGTAGTACCAGTCGAGACGTTTCCAACGACACCAAGAACGCCAAAATCAGGCAAGTATATAATTTGTTATGATTTTCTAGAAGTTTCGGCACGTTTACGCCGCCTCCCTGTTTTACTGTGTAACTCAAAATTTAGAAGTGAAATGACGTACAAAACTGACACCATAATGACTAGGACGAAAATTGGGATCCAACGGTATATCATACGATATATCCCCAATTTAAACAACTAGAGAAAGAAATTGTTTCTGTAGCAACTTGAACAAAAAGGACAAAATCGTCATTATTTGAAATTACGGAACCGGTCGTTCAACCCGTTTCCGCTTTGCAGAACTGTCACCATAATACACTAATATTGATAACAATGAAATTCAGTGAGTCCTGACATGATTAACAATATGGACATCGTGAAATCGTGCGCCTCGAAGGCGGTATCGTGAAATCGTGATGTCGTGTGAGTCGACTAGGCCGGCTCGTGTTCCGGCAAAACTTTTGGGTGGGGTTAGGGTTGAGCGGCCACTGGGCGTATGAAAGGTACTCTCCTCAAGAACACCACCCGACGCGGTGGGTTAGTGTCAATCACGGTAAGCCCCCGTGAGAGGAACGACCTTCTCATCACGACCTAAAGGCGAGAACCCTAGATTAGATGTGAATTCTTGACATGGTCATTGTAACGCTAACTTGGTCATCGTGAATATTGAAATGCTAACAAACTCTGAGAATCTAACTTTAAACTTGCCATCGACTAGAACTGCATGCTAGGATTGTTTCTTTCTGCTATGTAATTGTTAAATGTTAATTGCTGCAGTCGTTACTTTTAAATTTAATGACGCTTCTAAAATTTCATATACTTGTTATATACTTCGCCTTGGGATGCTAACTCTTTCTTACAGATCCCTAGCTGACATACATTCATGTTTGTGGATGTATGTCAGGTTCAGAGCTTGAGTACCACCTGACTTGGAGAGCCAGAGTTGTCGAAGACGTCGAGACGTCTTCTGCAGAAGACTATAGTCTCTTTTCCGTCATTGCTTTGAGTTTTAGTTTAGTTCCTTGTAGTAGGATTAGTGTTTGGTTGTAGTTTCCTTTGGCCATGCTGAGGCCCTGTTGTTTTATTTTCTGTACGAACAATTCTAGAAGTGCCCTTTTAATTTAATGAAATGTTTTCTGATTGTTCTGATACACAAAATGCAAGGACCCCTTTTCTGTGTTTTTATCACAGACGCTTATTGAACTCGAGCTTCACCGCTCCAGTTCAAGCGGACCGCGTAACGCTCTCGCTTCCGGTGTCTTTTGGGAAGCGGGGCGTTACAGTGGGTTCAAGGTTGCCCATTTTTATCCTCTTGTATAATGAAAGAGGCATCAGACTGACGCTCGCACCTAAGTCAACGAGCGCTCGATTGATTTTCACCTCCCTTATTGAGAATGGGATAGAAAAACTACGGGGGTCCTTGAGCTTCGGTGGATTCGCTTGTTGAATCAGAGTGCTGCACTCCGTCGTTAAGACGACTTTCTCTTTCCTTGTACCCTTCGTTACCAAATCCTTCAGAAATTTTGCATATGAAGGGATGGTCTCTATAGCCTCCAGGAAGGGGATTTGCAAACTCACGTCTTTAACCATGTCAAAGGACTTGTCGTACTTCTCATCTATTTTTGCCTTGGCAAGCCTTTGTGGGAATGGCACCGCAGGCTTGAAGACCCTCGAGTTGCCTTCCTCATTCGTCTTCTTTTCTTCTTCAGAAACTCCCTCCGGAGTCATGATGTTTGATGTCGAAGCTCCATCATCATTTGCTTTTAGATTTGGTCTCCCATCGACAATGGAGCTTCAGGTTCTTTAGCGGCCTCTCTCGTCGGAATCTGTGTGCCGCTCCTCAAGACTATCACCGAGACATTTGCATGATCATGCGTCAAGGCCAATGTTTGATTGGGTCCCCTGGGATTGACCTCCGGCTGACCCGACAATTGCCCCTGTGTCTTCTGAAGATTTGCCACTTGCAACACTAGCTGGGTCACTTGATCGGCCAAAGTCTTCTGTCCAATCTACAGCTGCAAGTTAATCTTCTCCTGGTTTGATATACATTTGTTCAAGAGATTCTCGACCAGAGAGATGACCCATTGTTGGTTATATGTTGCTGCTATTGCGGGGGCTGCTGTTTCTGGGGGTACTGCTGATACATCTGCTGTTGAGGTTGTTGTTGCTGCTGTATAACTGCTGCTGCTGCCGAGGGGGCTGATACAACTGCTGCTGAGGTTGCTGGGGCTGCTGGTGTGGTGCCCTGTAGTTGAAGTTTGGGTGGTTCCGGTTGTTGGGAGAATATGTCGGATTCGAGCTTGTCCTCGGTGGATAAGGTGCATTACCCGTCGAGTTATAAAAGAGTGCACTAGCTTGGTCCAACGGTACCGAGTTATCACCCCCATCAAATTCTCCCATTACCTCAGCCTCTACTGCTGCCACTTGCTAAGTATTGGCACCACTGGCCCCTACCATGAATGCCGAGATCTGGGTAGATAGAAAATCAAATTTGCTAGACAGTTTGTCGACCTCCTCTACTCGGTGCATTCCTCCAGATCTTGGTGTGACGCGTTCATCGCTCCACCTTTCATTATTAGATGCCATATTCTCCAGAATGTTTTCGGCATCTACTTCGTTCCTTGCCATGAAGGACCCTCCAGCCGCGACATCCATCGAGGACTTTAGGTCATCCCTCAGCCCATTGTAGAATAAATTGATGATTTGCCATTTGGGGAGCTCATGGTGAGGGCATTTCCTTTGCATCTCTTTATACCTCATCCATGCCTCTTGCAAGGATTTGTGGCTGGCTTGGGAGAAGGAGGATATCTCGTTCCTCAGCTTCATTGTCGTTGGACAGCTTCTCCCAATTTGTAAAAGTATTGGGGTCCTTCCCCTTCAGCCATTGTTTGGCTTTGTCCCGCAGAGAGAATGGGAACAATCTAAGCCGGATGGCTTCAGCTGACACACTATTGATTCTGAAGGTGTCGCACTTCTCCAGAAATGAGTCCAGGTGCTCGATTGGGCTCTCCATAGGAGCTCCTGAAAACTGGTCCTGCTGGATCCAAGTCACCAATGACGGCTTCAGCTTAAAATTTCCTGCCATAATGGTCGGAGGTTGGATGCTGGACGTGGACCCGATGGACGGCATCGAGTACTCAAGCAAGGACTTCTGGGGAGTGGTATTTTCTCCCATGGTGGCAGCCTCTTCCCTTCTTCTTCTGTCAGCGTTGAGACGCCTCACGGTGGCGTATACCTCTGGATCTAGAGGAACTAACTCGTCAAGACTTCTTATGTTCCTGTGCATGAAAAATCAAGAAACACCCGTGAAGCACGTATGGTATAAAGCCAGATAAAAACAATTAGTAAGAAATAAAAAATAGAAAATAAAAAAATAAAAATAAAAGATAAAAATGTAGAATGTGAAAATTTACACAAGGTGAGGATGTGAACTAGTCTCGGGGGTTCACAGGGTCCTAACGTTGCCTCCCCTGCAACGGCGCCATAAAGCTTGACGTCCACTAGATTTGTCACTATATGTAGTCGGATCAGGGATACCAGATTTAATTATTTGTAACCGCAAGTGCACGGTGTTGTAGTATGGCTTGGGGGTCGAACTCAGGGAGGCGTGTGTTGTGCTTGTTAACAAGTAGGAACCGGATCACCCGATGGGTGAGCTAGCCCTATCGAACGGTTGGTTGTCACGAAATGAGCTACGAAGATTGTAAGATATAAAAGGGAAACCTAGGACTTTGGTTTCCACCCTATCACGTTGCCTATAAGAGTGATACCTAGCGTCCCATGGGCCCGATATTCCGGTCGATGCCCAGGATGATACTCTAGGTCTACACGGGTTCAGACGGTGGGCATTCCCATGTCCATTAACACCGACCGACTCCGGGAGCACTAAGCTCGCAATGATTACTCCCAATATTTCATCCTGCCGTTCCCACGTGCTAGAATTCAATGTCTATGCTAGGGGTGTGAGCTGTGGCTAGGGGATCAAACGCCAATTTTATACCCTTGGCCCGACAGTCAGAGGCGGTCTTTCTCCCGCCAATGACAATAAAATGCCCCGTGTAACCATCTAAATTTCTAGATCCTATCGAAATCCTAATCCTATAGTCGTTCTAGGGAGAACCCACGAAGGGGCTTCCACTAATGCCCTAGATTGGGGAACTACTCACGATTCATTGCAAAAATAGCAACACAACAAAATTTAACCATTGGAATCAAGATCAAGCAATAGAAATAAGGAGCAAATAGTAGTAAGAACGAAATGTTAAAATATCAAAACAATCAGAGAACTTACAAAACAAAATAAAATTACAGCCGCCAAAATCCCAAAAAGACAGTTTGAAAAAATGGGGATCGTTTTCTGGGAAAACCTAGGACAATATATATATATAAGCATCCACCCGATTACAAGGATAAAATGACGATGCCTCACCTCACCAAAAACTTTAGCCAATTAACTGGGTTTTTTAAAGGCACAATAAAGCCTCACCTCACCAACGCACAATAAAGCCTCGCCTCACCAACGCACAAAAAATTTAGCCAATTAACTGGGGTTTTAAAGGCACGATAAAGCCTTGCCTCACCAATGCACAGAACACGACGCCTCGCCTCACCAATGCACGACGCCTCGCCTCCTCAAGGACTCCTCGGCTACTCCACACGACGCCTAGCCTTCTACACAAAAAACCCATCAATTTCGCCATCATCAAGAGCAAGTGGAGATTTTCGATGATGCTAGAATTGATGGATTCTTTGATGTTAAATAAATGTTTTGCTAATTCTGATGGTCCAGGAGAATTTGTCACTGAGGTAACATGTTGAAATTATGTATGAATTCTTTTTTGTGTCTTACCTTCCATCCAGGTAAAATAAATATGGAGGCTTTGCTATTGTGGTGATGAAATTTTGAATTCGTGTACATGTTGCCTTTTGGAGATCGTTGCTTACTACATGTATCATTTAGTAGAGAAACATGATATCACTTTGTTATTTGGCTTTGCTATTTCAGAGAGATGGAGAGTATTCATGAGTTGGGTTGTTTAACTTGAGCTCCAACAGATTACCTCAAAATTTTTACATGTTCACTTCATGAAACCCTTATTAGTATCATTTATGCTATCACTTTTTTGAGAAAACACTTATACTATTACTTACAGATTGAGCAACATATCAATATTAGTATATGATATTAATCATTGTATAAATTTTAATGGGTTTTCGAGCACCGTCGTCGTGCATGACGTGTGTTTATATTTCATATATTCAAGCACGTTTTCTTTTGTGTTTCTCCGTATTTTCCGCTGTCTTTTATTCGTTCTCTCGTATTTTCTCGTTTTCTTTCACTTTTCTTTGTTTCTCCATGTTTGCAGGAGATTGCCCGCGTAGGGGACGTTTAACGACGATATATCAAGTCCCCGGAGCAACGGGATGAGTCACGCGTGATCCAAGGGGTCAAACGACAAAGATTACATCTTTCAGCCCCTCACCCGGTCGGTTGGTCATCTCCAACCGATCGGGTGATGCACGCATGCACCACCCGGTCTCAGCCGGAGCTCAAGTGGAAGTCACCCGACCGGTTCACAGGCCGGTTCAACGGGGGCCAACTCTCTGTCTTCTCGAGCCAAATTCCAACCGATCGGGTGACTCTCACCCGAACGGTTCATCTGTAGCTGATGCTGAGGAGTTGAGATACGGGCACTCAACTGATCCCTTCACCCGATGGCGCCAAGATCCAACCGGTCACTCCAAGAACTCAACCGACCGGTTCATATGACCGGGTGAAAGTCCGCCGTTTTCTGTTTATTATCTATAACGGATCACCCGATCGGTTGACTTATCAACCGATCGGGTGATACGAGATCCTATAAATAGGACCCCTAGGGTTCCAGAAACAGGGGAGCTGTTAGTTTTTACTGTTTTCTCCTATTGTGACGGCTGTAATTACTTTTCTATTGTAAGTTTTCATATCTTTCTTAAACTTTAGTATTATCTTAATTGCTCTATTTCCTTCGCATTCCAATCGTCTGATTATGATTTCAACGGTTCATTTTCGTTTAGAACGCTTTTTAATGAATATTTGTGAGTAGTTCCCAAATCTGGGATTTTGGCGGAAACCCCTTCGGGGGCTCTTCCCGATGCATCCATAGGGTTAGGAAATCGATAGGGATTAGGAATCTAATGGTTACGCGGGGTGTTTCATTGTCATCGGCGGGAAAAAGACCGCCTTTGACCGTTGGGCCACGGGGGAATAAACTTGGCGGTTGACTGCCTAGCCATAGCTCACGCCCTTAGCGTAGACGCCGAATCCTAGCGCGCGGGAGCGGCAGGATGAGACGTTGGGAGTTATCGTTGCGAGCTTAGTGCTCTCGGAATCGATCAGTGTTAATGGACACGGGAGTGCCCACTGATCGAATCCGGGAAGTCCGGTGTATCATCCTGGGCACCGACCGTAATATCGGGACCATGGGATGCCGGTACCACTTTCAGAGGCAACGTGTCACCATTAGACCCCAATTCCGATCGCTATCCTACCCGTAGGCCGTATCGGGGAGAGTCGCTCGTTGGAGTGGAAACCAAAGTCCCGGATTTATTTTCTTATTGTTCATACCTTGCATTCCTTTCCGTGACAACCCACCAACCGATTCGGGCTAGCTCGCCCACGGGGTGATTTTGGTCCTCCTTGACACAAGCACATCCTAGCCTCCCTGTGTTCGACCCCCAAGCCACACTACAACATTGTGCGCTTGCGGTTACAAATATCTAAACCCCCACAAGGGTCCCCCGGCCATTTACGGCCGAGCGAACCGGGGGCATCACCCACGTGACGTCAAGTTTATGGCGCCGTTGCCGGGGAGGCAACGTTCTTGTTATTTTAGGATCTCTTGAACCCTAGTGTCTAGCTCTTGTCCCTGCCTTGCGATAATTTTCGCATTCTTCCTTTTTCTTTTTATTTTCTTATTTTTATTTCTTATCTTATCTGTTTCTTTCCCACTTGTCGCTTCACGGGTGTTTGTTGTTTTTCATGCGCAGGAGTTCAAGAAGTCTCGACGACTTGATCCCCGTTGATCCAGAGATTAACGCCACCCTTAGGCGTTTGGCCGCTGAGAAGCGAAGAAGAGAGGATCCCGAATCCATGGAGGAGAACACCCCGCCTCGCAAGTCCCTGTTGGAGTACTCGATGCCATCTATCGAGTCCACTTCCGCCATCCGTCCTCCAGCTATTACGGCCCAAAGCTTTGAGCTAAAGCCGTCTTTGGTGACATGGATCCAGCAGGACCAGTTTTCGGGTGCACCCATGGAGAGCCCGATCGAGCATCTAGACTCCTTCTTGGAGAAATGTGACACCTTCCGGATTAATGGTGTCACGACTGAGGCAATCTGTCTGAAGCTATTCCCCTTCTCGTTGCGAGACAAAGCCAAGCAATGGCTTAGGGGGAAGGACCCCAACACTTTCAATACCTGGGAGAAGCTCTCCAACGCTTTTCTGACGAAGTTCTTTCCTCCGGGGAAGACCATGAAGTTGAGGAGTGAGATCTCCTCCTTCTCCCAGGCCAGCCACGAGTCCTTGCAAGAAGCTTGGATGAGATACAAGGAGATGCAGAGAAGATGCCCTCACCATGAGCTTCCGAAGTGGCAGATTATTAATCTGTTCTACAATGGGCTGAGGGATGACCTAAAATCTTCTATGGACGCTGCGGCTCGGGGTTCCTTCATGTCAAGGAGCGAGGAAGATGCCGGACATATTCTGGAAAATATGGCATCCAACAATGAGCGGTGGTGTGACGAGAGAGCCACACCCAGGTCTGGGGGTATACACAGAGTCGAGGACATCAACAAACTTTCAAGCAAGTTCGACTTGCTTTCGACCCAGATCTATGCACTAATGGTAGGAGCCGGTGGGGCCGGTGCACAACAGATTGCAGCGGTAGAATCCGAAATTTTTGGGGAATTCGACGGTGGTGACGTCTCACCACCGTTGGATCAGGCGAGCGCACTATTTTACAACCCCACGGGAAATGCGCCGTATCCACCAAGAACCAATTCCAACCCTGCCTACTCTCCAAACAACCGGAACCACCCTAACTTTGGTTACCGGGCACCATTCCCGCCCTCGCCGCCTCAGCAGCCGCATCAACAAACATATCAGCCGACTAGGCCACAGCAGAGTCAGTTTCAGCAGCAACAATATCAGCAACAGCCTCATCAACAATATTACACCCCTAGGAATCAGCAGCCAATCCAGCAGCAGCAGCAGTATGGCCAATAGAGGGCCGTCTCTCCGGTTGAGTCTGTCTTGACTCAATATATAACCAACCAGGAGAAGATCAATCAAAAGCTGGAAATGGGTCAGCGGGCCCTCACAGACCAAGTAACCCAGCTGGGGTTACAAGTGGCGAACCTTTCAAGGTCACAAAACCAATTACCGCCACAACCTGAGGTGAACCCGAGGGGAGCAACCCGAACGTCGGCACTCGTGCACGAGCACGCAAATGTGTCCGCTATCGTTCTGAGAAGCGGGACACAAATCCCTACTAGAGTGCCCACTAACAGACCGGAAGCACCGTTGGTCGTCTAGCGACCGATCTAAAAATCAAACGACGCCGGTGCTTCGTCATCAAATCCTACGACTCCGGAGGGAGTCTCTGAAGAAGAGAAGAAGAAGAACGAGGAAGGGAGCCGGAAAGTGTTCAAACCCGTTGTGCCTTTTCCACAACGGTTAGCTCAGGCCAAAATCGACGAGAAATATGGCAAGTTCTTCGCCATGGTCAAGGACCTGAGCTTGCAAATCCCCTTCCTGGAAGCAATCGAAACAATCCCCTCCTATGCGAAATTCCTGAAGGATTTGGTGACGAGAGGGTCTAGAAAGGAGAAAGTAGTGTTGACGGTGGAGTGTAGCGCTCTCATACAGAGGGCAAATCCGCCGAAACTTAAAGACCCGGGAGCTTCTCAATCCCTTGCACGATCGGGGCAGTAAAGATTCATCGTGCACTCGTCGATCTCGGAGCGAGTGTCAGTTTGATGCCCTTATCGATGTATACGAGGGTAGGAATGGGTGATCTGGAGCCCACTGGTATGACCCTACAACTTGCTGACCGGTCGGTCAAATATCCGGTGGGGATTGTGGATGACCTCCCCGTCAATGTAAAAGGGGTGCATGTGCCATGGACACGCCTGAAGACGCACACACCCCCATCATCCTGGGACGGACTTTCATGGCCACTGCTGGCGTTTTGATTGATGTGAAGAACGGAAAACTTTCGCTAAATGTCAGCGGAGAAAAGGTTGAATTTGATCTGGGGTTGTCCATGAAGTACCCCGATCCCCCAGATGACCCTCGGTGTAATTTGCTGGAGGTGGAAGAAGACAAATCTGCTGAAGAGAGCTCCTGGGAGATTCTCTTAAGAAATCCCCCCCGATAACTTGGGGGATTCAGAAGACCAAGACGGCCCCAAGAACAATGATGCTGCTGGGAAAGCAAGTGCAGCACGTACGACCCCTCCCGGGTTCCCCAAGGCTCCTCCAGCGAGGAAATCGGGGAAAGAACCCATGGACCTCACCAAAGACGAGGTCCGGATCCTTAAGAAGATGGCGATGAACGCCAATGCGAAAGAGAAGCCCCCGGATCCCAAAAACAAGGAGAGGGTGGTCGAGCAAATCTTTCTCCAGCCGCTGACTACTCCAAAGGCCGTAAGCTCCGACGAAGAAGAAATGCCGAACTTCGGGCATCACCCGTATCAACCACCGTGAACATCACTTACGGGCGTCGAGCCAACGACGTTAAACAAGTGCGCTTCATGGGAGGCAACCCATGCTCTAAACTTTTGCCCCACTTTTTAGTGTTATTTTTTACTTTATTTTATCTATTTTTATAAATAAAATCAGCCGCAAGAACATCCGTTCAGGGACTTAGACAATCTGTTGGTTTTTACAGGAAACAAAGCCCCAACCGATCGGTTGATAACTCAACCGATCGGTTGGGATGTATCAGATACAAGCCGCAACTGTCCCCAAATGAACCGATCGGTTGAAGAATGGAGAGACCGTGTGACAGACCGGGTGATCTGGGGAGGATTCTCGGGAACTTTTTGGGAACAATCAACCGATCGGTTGAGTTAGAGCGCGATCGATTGAGGCGACCGGGTGAGCAACCCTCAATTCTTGGGAAAATGAGTGGAGCGACCAACCGATCGATTGACAAATCAACCGACCGGTTCGCCTGTAGCACTTCTTCGGCAAGAATTTTCGGCCAAACAGTCAACCGATCGGGTGACAAGTCACCCGATCGGTTCGACTTAAAACCCTATAAATACCCTCGACCACCCGTTCGCATTCACCCTCGCCCGATCGCCCATTCCGACGTCGTTTGGCCTCCTCCTCTTGCGCCGGACAGCGATCTTCCCCAAAATCAACCCCAATCGACCTCCCCCCATTTCCCTATCCATCCCACCATCGATTTCTCTCCATTCTCCTAGATTTCACCCGCACCCAAAACCCTAACTTCCACCCATTCTCCTAAATTTCGAAACTTACTGAAGAAATCGCCGCGGCTTCACAACGTGCTCCTATCGAGTAGCATCGGGGCGTCTACGAGCAACGATCTTCATCTCATTTGGGTAAACTCGCTCCTTAGCTCAATTTTAATTTTGCCCCAAATATTCCATTTGCTCGTTGGTCGTGTTTCGAGTTTGTGTTGATTCATTGTATTTTGCATACTCACGCACACACACGACACCCGCACAATGCCTCCCCGCCGTGTTAAGCCCACCGACACCAGCTCTTCGAACCCTAGGCCCACCCGTCGTACTCGTCGCACACAGCCCCCCGTCCAACCCACCACCTCCAACCCATCTGTCCCCGCTCAATTCCAAGCCGACGACCAAGCCGACCGATTCACGGCCATGATCCTCCTAGCTGGACAGGATGGTCGGATAACCGAGGAGTCCGTCGACCAAGACCTCCCCTTTCTTCAAAGCTTCATTCGCCACATCCGTGAAGACCCACCCGATGTCTCCGAGCTCAACATTCCACCCCCCACGACTCCTGGACCCCAGCGCAGGCCCCCATCACCACCCCCAGAGGGTGGTGCCCCCGCTTGATTTTTCCCATCCCACCTTTGTCCCCCCTATGTTTGTGCCCATCTGTCCTTGCGGGGCCCTGCTTTGTCTCTGTCAGGGGGAGGACCCGTTCACGAGTCGCATCACTTCCTTTTTATTTTTCTTAATTTCACCTTGTTTGTTTTCGACTCCCCCCTCGCATATTTCTGCATCACATTGATTATACCCTTTTGCTAGCATTGTCATGTTCAGCTTGGGGGAAATCGACTTTTGTGTGCATGTTTTCATGTGTCGTGTCGTGTGGTTTTATTTCTATTTTCGTGTCATGTGGTTTGATTTTGATTTTTCTTTATTTTCAGTTCTATCTCTGTGTTTCTCTCGTTTTTATTTCTTTTTGTGTCGGTGTGTATCCCCCCATCTTTATTGCCCTCCCGTACTCACTCATAATGCATTGAGGGCAATGCAAGCTTCAGCTTGGGGGAGTCGCACTGTGTGCGCCATTTGAGTCTTTCTTTTTCGTTTTTGTGTCGTTTTCATCGTGTTTTTTATTTTTTTTCCTTTTTTCTCTTCTCTTCTTTTTATCTCTTTCTCCTAGAGATGAACCCTATGATGAATCGCCATAAAATCACACACACCTAGCATGGCATCGATAATCACATTCACTAACCCTAGGATTTCGAGTTCTCTTGCATTTCACGCATCGTGGGTCCACTTAGCTTTTTGTGAGTCGTGCGTTGTGCCTAGTTGTTTGGTGTGCTTCTACTTTGTGATTTTACTTTATATACCTATCCAGGAATGACCCCTAGATTATCATGCTTCGATTTGAAAATGCGGTATTTATTTTCCCTGTCTGCTTCTGCATGCTATATATATATCGTGTACTTCATTTCGCATGTGTCGGGATTCCACAATTAAGGACTAGGATAACCCATTTAGCCTATGCTCTGATTAGCAAGAAATATCTCCTTCGCCCAAGTGTTTAGAATCTGATTTCATTTTTATTTTACTTGGTGCAAATCCCCTCGTCGTGTACCGTTCTTCCACTTGGGAGAGTACACATGTGTATAGCCAAAACCCCAAAAATCCAAAAAAAGAGAAAAGAAAAGAAAAATTTTGTATAGCCCAAAATCCAAAAAAAAAATACAAATACCCAAAACCCAAAAATTTCAAGTGTGAATATTTTTCCTATCTACCGAGAATAAAGGGAAGGCGAGAATTTGCACCAAGTGTTCTACTCCACATCATCTCAACCCCCATCGTTTTCGAAAACACTTGGCATAGGGACATTCTAGCGATTATCTAGGCTATAGTGGTGTGATTTCCTTAACCCTAGTTGTGGAGTCCCCGATGCATGATACGCTTCTATTCTTTTACTCTTCTCATGCATGCTTGAACTAATATTCACCGCAATTTCAAATTTAAATCGGTATTTGGGTCGTTTCCTAGGTCCGTGTATATCGAGCTTTATTTCACATCGTAGATAGCGACACCGACTGCTAGCGCACGACCACACTCACTCGCGCTTCACCGCGTGGGCCCACAACACTTATTTGGACTCGTTTTCCTAGGTTTAGTGATGTGATTTGACGTTTGCTTGCTTGGTGTGTCGTTTTTGATTTTGTTGGCTCTGACGGACGATCTAGGATATAGAGTTTTCTTTTTCTCTCTTTCTCTCTATTTTTCCCCTCCGAGCTCCTACTCTCACTCGTCTTCCTCGAGGACGAGGAAGAGTTCAGCTTGGGGGATTTTGACGTGCGTTTATATTTCATATATTCACGCATGTTTTCTTTTGTGTTTCTCCGTATTTTCCGCCGTCTTTTATTCGTTCTCTCGTATTTTCTCGTTTTCTTTCACTTTTCTTTGTTTCTCCAAGTTTTCAGGATATTGCCCGCATAGGGGACGTTTAACGACGATATCTCAAGTCCCCGGAGCAACGGGAGGAGTCACGCGTGATCCAGGGGGTCAAACGACAAAGATTACATCTTTCAGCCCCTCACCCGGTCGGTTGGTCATCTCCAACCGATCGGGTGATGCACGCGTGCACCACCCGGTCTCAGCCGGAGCTCAAGTGGAAGTCACCCGACCGGTTCATAGGCCGGTTCAACGGGGGCCAACTCTATGTCTTCTCGAGCCAAATTCCAACCGATCGGGTGACTCTCACCCGATCGGTTCATCTGTAGCTGATGCTGAGGAGTCGAGACACGGGCACTGAACCGATCCCTTCACCCGATGGCGCCAAGATCCAACCGGTCACTCCAAGAACTCAACCGACCGGTTCATATGACCGGGTGAAAGTCCGCCGTTTTCTGTTTATTATCTGTAACGGATCACCCGATCGGTTGACTTGTCAACCGATCGGGTGATATGAGATCCTATAAATAGGACCCCTAGGGTTCCAGAAACGGGGGAGCTGTTAGTTTTTACTGTTTTATCCTATTGTGACGGCTGTAATTACTTTTCTATTGTAAGTTTTCAGATCTTTCTTAAACTTTAGTATTATCTTAATTGCTCTATTTCCTTCGCATTCCAATCGTCTGATTATGATTTCAACGGTTCATTTTCGTTTAGATCGCTTTTTAATGAATATTTGTGAGTAGTTCCCAAATCTGGGATTTTGGCGGAAACCCCTTCAGGGGCTCTTCCCGATGCATCCATAGGGTTAGGAAATCGATAGGGATTAGGAATCTAACGGTTACGCGGGGTGTTTTATTGTCATCGGCGGGAAAAAGACCGCCTTTGACCGTTGGGCCAAGGGGGAATAAACTTGGCGGTTGACTGCCTAGCCATAGCTCACGCCCTTAGCGTAGACGCCGAATCCTAGCGCGCGGGAGCAGCAGGATGAGACGTTGGGAGTTATCGTTGCGAGCTTAGTGCTCCCGGAATCGATCAGTGTTAATGGACACGGGAGTGCCCACTAATCGAATCCGGGATGTCCGGTGCATCATCCTGGGCACCGACCGGAATATCGGGCCCATGGGATGCCGGTACCACTTTCAGAGGCAACGTCTCACCATTAGACCCCAATTCCGATCGCTATCCTACCCGTAGGCCGTATCGGCGAGAGTCGCTCGTTGGAGTGGAAACCAAAGTCCCGGGTTTATTTTCTTATTGTTCATACCTTACATTCCTTTCCGTGACAACCCACCAACCGATTCGGGCTAGCTCACCCACGGGGTGATTTTGGTCCTCCTTGACACAAGCACATCCTAGCCTCCCTGTGTTCGACCCCTAAGCCACACTACAACACCGTGCGCTTGCGGTTACAAATATCTAAACCCCCACGCGGGTCCCCCGGCCATTTGCGGCCGAGCGAACCGGGGGCATCACCCGCGTGACGTCAGTGCACGGCAGGAATCCGTTGTAAGAATAAATTTTAATGGATAAATTACTTTCTTGGAAAATAAATGAAAATGTATAAATTGCTTTTTTCACATGTAAAACGATCGACTTTGGTTTCTTTCAGATATCTACTGGCATGCGCACTTATCTAGATAATCTCACATGCTGAGCTATACTCTTGACTGTTTTCATAGGTTCATGAAGCTGAGATTGGATAGGTTTATAACTGAGAGCTTTGAGGCAGACAATTTTGCGAGGCCATGGCATGTAATCCCGTTGATCTGCATTTTGAAAAACCAGAGAAATGGGTTGCACCGTATCCCAAATATGAGTTTGGGTAGTGGGAGCCCTTTCTACCAAAAGCAAGCAGCAAGACATGAGCATATGTGCAAAAATTCCAAGAACTTAAATTTTAAACCATTAGCATCTAGCAGTGAGTATAAGCGAATTCTATATTGTTTTCATGAGGAGTTTGAGTTTAGTGAAATGAGTCATATTTTCAATATTTTGAAAAAGAAAATTCTAGGTTTGTACTGTAAATTGACCCTCTGGGTTGCTAATTGATTTTCAAAGCTGTTTCATTAAGATTGCCCACATGGACTATCAATTCCTCAACATTTTCTGATTTATCTGCATTTTATATAGAAACTGCTATGGGATGCACCTTCTTATGTAACATATGCAAATACATTACAATTAACAACAAAAACATCTTGGTATTCTTGAAACATTTGATCAAATGAGCCATCTGATGCAGCCTTGCACCACTGCTAAGACAAGTTTCTTGCAAGAGCTACTTAAGATTCCGAAAAATAATGAGGTAAAGAACTCTCATTACAGAATACCAATGCTCAATACATGTGATCGTAAATTAGACAATTGGATACTGTCTCTCATTGAATTGTAATAAGAATCTCAAATAGGTTACCTGACTAAGCCTTTATCATTGCTGTCATGTGTGATTTTACCTACAAAAGAATTCAAGCTTTAGACCAGTTCTCTTTACATATTCTTGACTGGTAGAAGATTGACAAGCAGCAGCAGCAGCTCAATACAGAGGTTGATAGGAACCAGAATGAAGTTGGATTTCACTTCTTACAGTGATGCTCATCTTTTTTCAACCTACCATGGTTTATCCTTAAATAATGGATTCCAGTGAAACTTATCCTCCTATGTCGATGTACGCATCCTAATCCCCAAAATAGGGCGAGATCTGATTAGATGTGTAACAATTTCATTCTGATAGGATGAGATCTGATTAGATAACAATCCCAAAAAAAAATTTCTACCTACCATGTTTCACATGAGTGCCTTCTGATTATATGTGTAACAATTTCATTCTGATGAGATCTATAACTAATTCTTACCACATGCTCCTCTAATAGTGTCACAAAGTCTTTATATTAGATGCTAAAGAAATGCAGTCATGCCAAAGATAATATAAGACAATATTCTGAGAATGTCACGATAAAACCTCGGAAATCAGAAAAGAGACAATGTGCAAGGAAGCGGTAAAATTTGTCCATCAGCAAAATGAATCATAAAATTCCCAGATAAAAAGTACAGTTTCTAAAGCTCCCAAAAGGAAGGGAAGGGGGTCATGGTGAAGCTAGACATAGTTGGCATACCTACAATAAGCTTATGATCATTTAAACCAATGACCATTATCACACTTATCATCACCTGACTGCATTGACAGCAAAAAGCCTCACACAGTCATTATCGAGAATCAATATACATTTCAATCTACGTGCAAATTATATCTTCTATCCTCTTAGGCTAGATCCTTTCAATGTGTGCATGACAGATGATTTCCAAGAAGCAGCATGAAAGGGGAGACAAGTGCCTTGGGGCGTTGCTTTGTAGTTTGTTCCATATTCTGTATATAATTCCTGATTATCTTTGTAATTTGTTCAAAAAAGCTTGGGGTTTTTTATCAGATCATCTTTGTATTTGGTTCGAAAAATATGTTCTTTTTTGATCAGATCTGGTACACACCTCTGTATTTAATTCTTGGCATATTCTGTAGTTGTGGGGCTTTGTATTTGGTTCACAAAAAATAATTTCTATGTATTTTTGATCTAATCTGTTATGCTTCAATTTTTTGACTGGATATTTGTGTGGCATTGTATTTGGTTCAAAAAAAATTGGGGCTTTGTATTTGGTTCGCACAAAAAAAATTTGCATTTTGGCGAGGGATCCAACGTCGTCACCGCTAAATTTGTTGTTCCGCGTCGAATGCATCCGTGCCGCTAAATTTTTTTACACTAATTTGTTGTTCCGCGCCGAAGGTGCCAGCTAAATTTTTTACCCTAATTTGTTGTTCTGCATCGAAGAATATGCTTTGCGTCTTTATTGATCACATGTAAAATTTACAAGGCTCTCACGTGTGGAAGACGAATGTTTGTATGTTGGGCTAAGGCACATGCGCCATCACCCAAACCAATACAAAAACACCCTCCACTACTCGTAGAGCCAAATTAGAAAACAAAAGTACATGAGAATACAGACTAGCCTAATAGACCCATATATATACATACATACATATATATACATACATACATACATACATACATACATACATACATACATACATACATATATATATATATATACATATATATATATATAGGAAAATTTTCAAATGAGAACATTTCGCACCGTGCGAAAATGTTTTTATATTTTTTTTGAAATTTTTTTTTCAAAAATTCTTTTTTCCACCCTCATTATATGTTGTTATACCCCCCTCAAAAAATAATGGTTGAGAAATAATGTCATTTGGCCTTCGATCAAGCCATTTCATCAAATTCGCACGTTTTGAGACCGTTAAATTTGTAACGGGTGGATGGGTGCTCTAATGCCCAACGGGTTCACCCATTATTTTCCCTGGGGTATATAATTGTATGGATTAAACATCAAAAAAAAATTTTTGAAAAAAAAAATTTCAAAAAAATAAAAAAAAAGTTTTCGCACGGCTTTCGCACGGGATTTTTCGCACCCGAAGATTGCCCTATATATATATATATATATTCTTATAACAATATGCAGAAATAGCGAGCAGACGGTAAAATTTTAAAACACGGAAAAAGTGTTAGACGAATAAAATAATGAGTAAAGTGAGGTAGTGATTGTTTTGCAAATGAGAATAACTGTATACAAAAAAGTTTTAGGTATGAGCACGATGAATATAAAACAGATATACTAAAAAAATTGAAGTCCTATTTAGCTTTAAAATCATTCTAAAAATATGTACGATAAGTGGTTAAAAATAAATTTAGCAGTTTAGAAAAAAGGATGATATACCGAATTATCAAAATGGTAACTAAGTTTTAAAACTGAAATACGAAAGATATAGATTAGAAAATGGTTACGAGATAGTTGTTGAGTATTGATTTCCCGGATTTGGTTTTGATGATGAACAAACATAAATATCGTGAACTAACTTTTTGTGAGCGCAGTTATGGAGATCGTCGCCAAAATTCTATAAACATCAAAAGCGACGTCTCAAGACTTCTCAAAGCACGTGATCGTATGCCTGAAGCTTCGTTGAAGCTCTAGGATCATTATTGAAGTCAAGAGATTCGGATTGAAGCTTTGAAGATGGTTCGTCAAGTTTATTTTATAGTCTTCTAGCTTCTTTTCATAGAATGTTAAGCCTTGAGTAGGTCTTACATTATAATCTTCATAACGCTCATATCTTAGAGCTAGGATTATCTTAAAAGCCCATAGAAACTTTCCCGAAGCTTCACGCTTCATTTCGCAGCTTCTAATGCATGTTAGTTGGTTCAAGAAGAAGAACCAACCGACTAGATTGTCATCTAGTCGGTTAAGAATCCTTCTTGAACCGACTAGATCTCCTTGCTCAATTCAGCATCTTCACTGTTGACCAATTAGTCGGTCCAAGAAGGTTCACCGACCGACTAGTTGTCAAACTAGTCGGTTTGGAATCCTTCTTAGACCGACTAGTTATAACTTCATTTTCACAGCCGAGCTACTGTTTACTCGTTAGTCGGTCAAAGAACATTCATCGACCGACTAGTTGAGAAACTGGTCGGTTGGAATTTGTTCTTAGCCCGACTAGTTCTCCTTGAATTCAGCCTATTGAGTTTCAACTCTTAGTTGGTCAAAGAACACTCACCGACCGACTAGTTGTCAAACTAGTCGGTTGACAAGTCTTCTTAGACCGACTAGTTCTATATCTCCTGAACTTTCTTTCTTGGCTGTCAACCACTTAGTCGGTCCAAGAAGAATCACCGACCGACTAGTTGCAACACTAATCGGTCAGTGATCCTTCTTAGACCGATTAGACTGCTTCAGAATAGAGCCGTTGGAGCATTAAATGCTACGAATTTTCCCTCTCTCTTCTCTCTATCCTATATATACTTGTGATGCTTCTTCCTATCATTCAAGGCTGACATTTATTATGATTTAGAGATCAAAGAGAAAGCATTCAAATCCATTTCTAAAGCTTCCTCATTCTCACAAGAATCTCTCCAAACTCCTTGAGCCCTAATTTCCTCAAGAGAGATTCTCTTCATTGTGAGCCATTCAAGCCAAGGGCTTGATTCCAAGTCACCAACTCCTCCTTAGCCATCTATTGCTGTTCATCTTGGTGGAGCTAAGGTTTGGTGACTTCTTCTTCCTCAAAATCCTCCTTGCCCTAAAATCTATAAGTTTTACTCAAGGCATAGGATTTTGTTGGTAAGCATTTATTATTTCATTTACTTTGATATGGCAAGTTTTTCTCTCGGTTTGTGAGAGAAGTTTGTGATCCCGGTTTATGGGAGTCACATTTCGATTTGTGTATTATTTGATCTTGTAGAGGTTTTCTACAAGAATTTCATAGTGCAAACTTGGGTTAGAAGTTTCTAACTCAAGTAGCCGGAGGGGATCCGGGTGTTTGGGACGTAGGATAACCGGGAACAAGTCGGGGAGACTTGGGTGGATCCGAACCCGTTACATCGCTTGTTTGCGCTTGTCTTTTATTGTTGTCTATTTTCATTTCCGCATTGTTGGTTGAGTTTGCACGATAATTAGGAATTATACTCTTGATTATTTTAAAATACTATTCACTCTCCCTCTAGTACTTGTGCAGAAGCTATCAGGGCATTACATTTGGTATCAGAGCCAAGTTCATAGCTATGTCTACCAACGACAACAAGAACATTCGTCCACCTTCAGACTATAGCACCTTCAGGAACCGTGAAGGAGCTTCTTTGGTGATGGAAGGACACTCCTCAACTAGGCCTCCCTACTTCAACGGTGCCAATTATGGGTACTGGAAATGCCGGATGGAAACGTTCCTCCGGAACACTTCACTATGGAAAGCTACGTTGACGGAGTATGTCGAGCCCGCCGAACAAGACTTCGCGAAGTGGACTACCGCGGAGGTCGCCGCGGAGGTAAACAATGCCAAGGCAATGAATGCCTTGCAATGTGCGTTGGAGCCCGAAGACTTCAACAAGATATGCACATGTAAGAGTGCATATCAAATCTGGAACTCACTCCTCATCTTGCATGAAGGAACGAGTAGGGTAAGAGACTCCAAACTCACTGTTGTAAATAAAGATTACGAATTATTTCACATGCAACAGGGTGAGAAGATGAAGGAGTACTATGCTCGCTTCGTTGACATTACCAATGAGTTGGAGGCTCTTGAAAAGACTTACACCCAAAAGGAGAAAGTCTCTAAGATCATTGACGGACTTCCTTCTTGTTGGGAAAAGCATACCTTCTCCATCGAGGAAGGTAACGATATGAATAAATATACTAACATTCAACTAATGGGTACCTTGATGTCTTATGAGGTACGCAAGGACAGTAAAATAACGATGCAGGACAAGATGAAGTCGTACTTGAAGCAAGACGAGCCGAAGAAAAAGGCGATTACGTTCAAGGCTGCTCCATCTACTTCTACCGATGATGAAGAATCGGAAGACGAGTTGGACTTAGAATCCATTGCCCTCATGGCAAAGAAGTTCAACCGATTCTTCCGGAAAGGTAAATTCAAGAACAAATCTAAATTTAGTTCTACTAACGCCTCTGCTCCTTTGTATTTTAAATGCAACAAGCCAGGACACATCAAAGCGGATTGTCCTCAAAACAAACAAAAGGAGAAATGGAAGGCGCCCAAGTTCGACAAGTCAAAGAAGTATAAGAAAGGGTACAAGAAAGGGCTTGTCGGCACATTCACCGACTCCGAAGAGGACTCCTCAAGTGGAGAGTCGGACGATGAACAAGTGGAGAAAGCACACATGTGCTTCATGGCTAGAGAGGAACATGATCAAGAGTCCTCCTCTGATGAAAGCGAGGATGAAGGTGATGAGGTAACTATGGATGACCTTAGATTAGCTAACGAGCAAATTTGGTCTAAGTATTCTAAACTAGTAAATAGATATACTAAGACTAAAGATGAGTTAACTAGTCTCCAATCCTCACCTAAGCCTATCATCATCAACAACGACACCGTTGTTGAAGGTTTGAGAAATGAGATTGTAAATCTCAAATCTCAACTTGAGCATGTTCATATTGAGAATTCGGATGAACGCGAGATGGCGGATTTGATTTCTCGAAACTCAACTTTGAGTATTGAGAATGAGAATCTCAAATTTCGTGTTTGTGTACTCACAACTCAAGTGTCCACTTTGGATGCTTCTATACTTTCTCTCACCGAGAAGTATGAGTCCACATTAGGCCGAATTAATAAATTCAATAAAGGTAAGGACCATTTGGATAATATCCTAAATGACTTACTTCCAGCCAATCATCGTATTGGCTTGGGGTATAAAATGGAAAATTCATCCAAATCGTCCACCACCTTTGTTAGGCCATCTTCCGAAGCCTCAACGAGTGGGAGCAAACACCCCATTGGTAGTTCATCTACAAATTGTGCTTCCACTTCGTACACACCCCCATTTGGAAAGAAACCCACTTTGGGTGGACCTCCAAAGAAGGGTCATGTATTTATGTACACCAATACTATGCCACATAGGAACACACATCCTACTCCACCGGTTCACAATTATGATGATTTTTATGCTTCACGTCCACGAGCACGTGCACACCAAGTGAGACACCCTCACACACGTGTTCTTCCATATGCATATGTTCATCACATCACTATCTTATGAACAATTACCATCATACACCATATCATATGATACCACCACCATTTCATATGAAAAAGAAAAGGAGCAACAAATCCAAATTTAGCACCAAGAATAAGTGGATACTCGATAGCGGGTGTTCAAAACACATGACGGGTGAAGCTCAATTGCTCTCCGGAGTGGTGCCCATTGAGAATGGGAACCGAGTAGTCTTTGGAGGCAACGAGAGCGGAACCATCATTGGTGTTGGTAAAGTTGGTAACCCTTCTAAATCACTAATAAGTGATGTTTACCATGTCAAAGGATTAAATCACAATCTTATTTCAATAAGCCAATTTTGTGACAAAGGTTATAAAGTTAGCTTTGCGAAAGGAATGTGTCATATTTTTAGTAAAGATAATAATAATTTGTTATTTTCTGGCACACGCCATAAGGATATATATATCCTAGATCTTCCAAAATCACATGAACAATGTCTCATTACCAACACAAGTGAACAACACTTATGGCATCGACGTTTTGGTCATGTGAACTTTGGAATACTTTTTAAGCTATCTAAGTTAAATTCTATTAAAGGATTTCCTAAGCTTACTTTTCAAAAGAATAGCTTTTGTGACTCGTGTCAACAAAGCAAACTTCCAAAATCGTCATTTAAACATAAGAAAAGCATTTCATCTAAACGGTCTGTAGAGTTTTTACATCTAGATCTTTTTGGGCCAACTAGAGTTGCTTCATTAGGAAATGCACGATATGGACTTGTCATCGTTGATGACTTTTCTAGATTTACTTGGATAATTTCATTAAATAATAAAAATGATGCTTTTGAAAACTTCACAATATTTGTAAAGAAAGTATAAAATCTCATTGGAACCACCATTGTCACTATTGGTAGTGATCATGGAGGGGAATTTGAAAATGAGTCTTTCTCAAATTTTTGTGATGAAGTTGGTATTACACACACCTTTTCTTTCCCTCGCGCACCCCCTCAAAATGGTGTTATTGAGAGAAAGAATAGGACGCTAGTGGAATGTACTCGCACAATGCTTGATGATAGCCAACTTGGCCATCAATTTTGGGCGGAAGCGGTACATACCGCTTGCTATGTGTTTAATAGGATACTCTTGAGGCCCGGCACCAAACAAACTTGTTATGAATTGTTGTTTGGTAGATTGCCTCAAGTTAAACATTTTCGAGTTTTTGGCGCAAAATGTTTTATTAAAAACACGTATGGAAGTTTGGACAAATTTGATCCAAGATCAGATGAGGGGATATTTGTTGGATATTCCTCATGTAGCAAAGCCTACCGGATATACAACAAAAGAACCTCAACGATCGAGGAATCACTTCAAGTTTCATTCAATGAAAATTTTGTCCCGTCTAGAATTATCAATGATGAAGACTCCATGAATGTTTTATGTGATTCTATTGGTAATTCTAATTCTATTGATTCTATTGATACTAACCCTACTGATGAATCTTTTGAGAATGTTCCTAGTGATCAGGGATTTCCCAAACGGCTTCATACAGTTCGTGACCATCCCCATGAGCAAGTCATTGGCAACATACTTGATAGTGTCAAGACGAGATCTCAAGTCAACTACTTCGCTCATTGTGCCTTTGCCTCTTCAGTAGAGCCAAAGAATATTAACGAAGCGTGCGAAGATAGTTCTTGGATCCTTGCCATGGAGGAGGAACTCATTCAGTTTGAGAGGAATGAGGTTTGGGAGCTAGTTCCATTGCCTTCGAAGAACCACACCATTATAGAAACGAAGTGGATCTTCAAGAATAAGACCGACGAGAACCAAAACGTCGTCTGGAACAAAGCTCGATTAGTAGCTCAAGGCTACAGGCAAGAGGAAGGTATAGATTTCAAAGAATCCTTTGCTCCTGTAGCTAGATTAGAATCTATTAGGTTGTTGTTATCTTTTGCATGCCATAAAGATTTTAAACTCTTTCAAATGGATGTAAAAAGTGCGTTTTTAAACGGAGATGTCGTTGAGGAAGTTTATGTAACGGCTGGTTTTGTATGATGGTATTTATTTATATATATGTGACTGGTTGTCTTCCCTCTTTTCTTTTTCCGTATCTCTTTCCCCCCTATCTGGAGCTGAGCGCGCTTCATGACGCTCTCATCTTAAAGCCAGACTCACCTTAGAAGTCCCTAGAACCCATCCCGAAGCTTCGCACGTCATTTGGAGACTTGGTGTGCATTTTAGTCGGTTCAAGAAGGAGAACCGACCGACTAGATGACAATCTAGTCGGTCAGAAACCCTTCATGGACCGACTAGTTTCCCTTTGATTTTTCCACTGAGTTACTGTTTACGCTTAGTCGGTCTAAGTTCATCTACCGACCGACTAGTTGACGAACTAGTCGGTTACGTTTCCTTCGCTGACCGACTAATTTTCAAAACCTCTTGTCGACCACTTTCATCCGTTAGTCGGTCAATGAACACTGGCCGACCGAGTAGGTTGCAAATTAGTCGGTCGACGAGCCTTCACAGACCGACTAAATCTATCAACCATGTACTGACACTGTTCTCTGTTTGCTTTTAGTCGGTCTCAGTTAGACGACCGACCGACTAGTTCTCAAACTAGTCGGTCGACCGCCCTTCATTGACCGACTAATCACTTCCGTAACCCTAATTTCTGACCTAGTCGCCGTTTGTTTTTCTTATTTAAACGCGCAGCCTTCTTTCTTTTCTCCTCATTATTTTGAGCCATCTTCTTCCCCAACCCATCTCTTTCTCTTCCCCTACCTCTCCTTCCTCCTCCATTGCGCCTCCATCTCCTTCAAGGTTTCTTCCTTCTCCTTTCTCCTTTTCTCTTCTTTCTCCCGTTTCTCCTTCTTCTTCCGATTTTTCCCCCATAAACAGCCGACCACCCTAAACTTCTTAGATCTGAATCTTGCGGCCAAGCCCCGGCCGCCATCTCGTTTCCCTTCCGAGATCCATCTTCTCCTTGTGTGGCGATCCGATCTTGGATCTAGCGACGACGACCCCGGGAGACGCCAAGATCTTCGCCATCACCTACAAAGGCCAACGACACCACCAACGATCAACGTTCCTCGCTGCGCTACCCGCTGCCTAGGAACTTTCGGACGACGCAAAGCTTCCGCCCTTTTCCAGATTAGACGTCGGATCTCCGTTCAATCGCCTTTTTCAGGTTGGTCTCCTAAACTCGTAGAAACCCCCACCGTAAATAATCGAAACCTAATTAAAATCATCAACTTAATCAATTAAATTTATTTTCCGTGGATCCTTAAAATGTTGTACAACCGTAGATAAATCGACGAATGAACTTTATGCATGTGCACATAGGATAGATCGTCGATTAGGTTATATGCATTAAAAATGTGATTTTTGATGAATAGGATAGTCCCGATAACCTAGACACAACCATAATAGGAATTATTGAATCGCGATCTGACACCGTCGCCGTGTCACAATTTTAAGACGTTCTTTCGTCGACGAGACGTTTGGACGAGACGTTCTAGGGAGACGACGCACTCGCCACCGCAGGCAAGTGTACCACTTGCGTTCTTGGCCATGTTTAGGCCTTAGTCTTGTTAGAATTGTTATTTTAGAAACATGAGAACCGGACGTGAAATGATAGCGTCCAGGACGCCCTTGATGGCTCAGACTTGACAACGAAGTTTGAGTCCAATAACAACAATTTTGACATCATAGGATTGACATGTATGTGTGTGAGTTGTGGACACCCTAGTACAACCCCTCCTGTTTTGTCGTGTCATGTCCTTTCCGTCTTGCACAGCCCGATGGATAATAGGGCACTCGCCAAGCCAGAGCGAGTGATCCATTGTACTGATTCACAGCCCGATGGGCAATAGGGCACCTGTCAAGCTAGAGCAGGTGATCCCTTGTACCGATACACAGCTCAGAGAGCAATAGGGCACTTGTCAAGCTAGAGCAAGTGATCCCTTGTCCTGTCACGATTCTTGGGGTTTGGGGTAGGGTTGAGCGTGCACGCGGCAAGAGGGTCTGATCACCCTCGAACCGTAAAGGCGTGAACCCTTTTCGTGTCTTGTCTTGTCCTGTCTGGCTCTCCATGTTCCGTCTTGTCTTGACACCTGTAGGCTAGTCCCATAGTCGGTAGCACTCGCTACGACTACTACTTGTTGTGTTTTACTTTCCTGTTGCGTGCACTTTCGTTGTTCGTCTGTGATAACTGAAGGATCCTGACAAAACAGCGACGTTAGGATCGAATAATAAAGTAGAGACTTACGTTCACGTATGCGGCACCGTAATCTCTGAACTTTGCCCTCGGATTCGCCACAACGGTCGATACTTCGTCACGGAGGATCGAAGCAGAGTTTCACCCCCTAAATCTCTATTTAGAAGAGGATTTTAATGGAAGGGAGAAGAAGAACATAAGATGCCTTTTGCAAACTTATGGCATGGAAAGTGTGGAATGAATGCCTTACCCTTGGGTCCTATTTATAGGCTTTAGGGGTGGTTATTGTAGGAAATAACCAATTATAAGCTTATTAGCCTATATTAGCACATTCATTTATCATCTTCTTCTTTCAATTATCAAGTGCCTTTATGCACTTATAAAGTGACTTTTTCCACTTATCGAGTGGCTTTTTCCACTTATCGAGTGGTCCTTTTCACACGAGAAAAGGTTCCCTTCGTGCACGCTTTCGTGCACGCGACATCTGAGGTCAGTATACCCTCATACATTCCCTCATGGGTGTATTCATATCGACCATATCCAACATCTCACACTCACACTTGAGGGGATTGTAAGGAAACATCTTTCCTTCAACTCTTCTGTTTATCATACCGAGAAATAGGCCGTGTGACCGTCATGCGCTTAGAGTCCGCTGTTGTGCACTTGTTAGAGATACACAACACCCCTCGAGGTGCAAAGTTGAGTAGATCAACGCATGCTTTACCCTAGATTATTTCTTCACATTTCTTATACTTTACATTCAACAATTGAATCCCATCTGGATTACAATTGGCTGGCTAGCTTTGAATCTCTAAAGTCCAAATGTGAATATGAAATTAATCTTCCTCTTTTTGTGATCCTTTTGATCTTGACTTGACTCGCTTTTCTAACATGCCCCGCCGGACCGAATTGACCATAGTCCATAAGCAACATCCTAAGATAGCAATCACCCAGTCAAACCTAAAGGAACCAATTAGAGTCCATAAGGGTAATGAGTTAAGACCCATGTGGTCTTTGGGTCTCACATAATAGTAAACACAATTACTATTCTAACCCAATGGTCAAAATGCATACGTAGTATGAATACGTATTACAACATCACTCCTTTCCCAGGGAGCGTATGTCTTAATGATGTTGTAAGGATGATAACCAGACACCACAATGTCTGACTTTGAGTCCCTTTTACTACTCAAATAATCTTCTGGACCCACATCCCGCATAAGACAGATAGGATTTTAAAAATCCTCTTAGATCTTTTGAAAACATCCATATGATGCAGATCTTTCATACGACCATTTTGTTTAAGTCATGACTCTAAATCGTCCGTCTGACGATTTTGACTTTAAACAGGTCTCATCTTTATTTTACCCGTCTGATAAAATAAAGGCGGTTGCTCATGTGAGAGAGCCAACCTTAATCTATCCGACATACTAAAATTTAGCTGAGATTTCAAAAAATGTACAAAAAACATTTCTTAATAAATTCATATGCAATGTTGAAAAAGAACTTATTCTTTTATTAAATTTGATCATTTACAGACATGGGAATTTACATTGGTACAACTCAGCTCTTACGCAATCCTTGAGATGATAAGTGTTTGTAAAACACATCTCTGGGGATCGCCTTCGTAAGCGGATCCGCTATCATCTCATGCGTAGATATGTACCTTATGTCTACCTTCTTGGTCTTATCATAGTCTTTTGCAAATTTGTCCTCTTAACCGCTTTCCAGTGTGTTTGCCCTGGATTGGATTGGAAACGATTTACCATTCCAACAGCAAAACAGATGTCCGGTCTTGTACACATCATAGCGTACATAAGACTACCAACTGCACTGGAATATGGAACTTTTTCCATATTTTCCTTTTTCCCTTTGGTTCTTTGGACACGATTTCAGACATAAATTGTCGCACTTGCTTATAGGAGTATCAATGGACTTGCAGTCCTGCCTATTAAAACGTTCTAAAAACTTCTTTATATAAGTCTCCTGTGAAAGTGAAAGATGTTTCTTCGAACGATTCCTTGAAATCTTAACTCCAAGGATACATGCGGCTTCTCCCATGTCTTTCATCTCAAAAACTGATGAAAGCCAAGCCTTGATATCCATCACAAAGCCCTTGTCATTTTCGGCTATTAAAATGTCATCTACATATAGAGACATAATAACGTACTTGCTCTTAATCCTCTTGATATATACGCAGTTATCTTCATCAAGCATGGAAAAACCATTTGATAAGACAACTTCTTGAAATTGTATATACCATTGCCTCGAGGATTGTTTAAGACCATATATGGATTTACGAAGTTTACAAACCTTATGTTCGTTTCCTTCTTTTACAAACCCTGTTGGTTGTTCCATATAGATCTCCTCGTCCAATTCTCCATTGAGAAAGGCAGTCTTTACATCCATCTGATGTAATTCGAGGTCTAAGCAAGCTACCATTGCCAGAATCAGGCGAATCGAGGTAAAACGGACAACAGGTGAGAAGGTCTCTTCGTAGTCTATCCCTTCCTGTTGCGTAAAACCTTTCGCGACAAGGCGAGCTTTATATCAGTCAATAGAGCCATCAGCCTTATGCTTGATCTTGAGAACCCATTTGTTCCCAATAGCTCACGTCCTCTGGTTAAGTCAACTAAGTCCCAGACTTGGTTAACTTTCATTGATTCCAACTCTTCCTTCATCGCTTCTATCCATTTGTCTTTCACAAGGCATGATACGGCCTGTTTGAAAGTAGCAGGCTCGTCATCATCTTGTAGTAAAGTCATAAAGGTTTGCGGAAATTCATCCTTAAATCTTAGAGGAGCCAACCTTGTACGACTACTACGTCGTATTTGAGATTCTTCAAGTCCTTGTTGACTCGAATTTAGATCAATTCTAATATCACTCCCACTTGGAATGTCGTTAGAAATGCTCCCACTTGGATCATTATTCCCGTATGGAATAGGATTAGTGTCATTCGTATCATCCATTGGTGAAGTTTGAAACGTATTTTCTTCTTCACCAAGAATTCCCCCACTCAAATGAGGTAATCCTCCTTGATCATTAATCTCAAATAGAGATAAGTCCTGACTTATCTCGCCCTGTCTTGGAAACTCGTTTTCCAAGAAAGTGACATCCCTCGACTCAAACTCAATTAGACCTCCATTGTCTTCCTGACTAACGAAAACATAACCTTTGGAGTTTTCTGTGTATCGTATAAAGATACATTTCCTTCCCCTTGGCCCAAGTTTGCCATACTTATGGGAGGAAATATGTGCGTAGGATGCACATCCCCAAGGTTTTAAAATGTTTAACTCAGGAGACTTTTGGTTCCACAACTCATAAGGAGTGGAGCTAACTGTTTTCGAGGGTACGCGGTTCAAAATGAAAGTGGCCGTTAATAATGCATCACCCCAAAAGGTGATTGGCAAGCAAGCTTGCGCCATCATTGAACGGACCATTTCTATTAAAGTCCTATTTCTCCTTTCAGCAACACCATTTTGTTGAGGAGTATATGGCATAGTTACCTGATGTACTATGCCCTTTTCATCACAAAGTTCCTTAAAACTTGTTGATTGATATTCACCGCCCCTATCGGTTCGCAAGACCTTAATCTTGCGATCTAATTGATTCTCCACTAAACTCATATAGTTTTTAAAGCATGTTAATGCTTCACTTTTGTGGGATATCAAATAGATATGTCCGAATCGTGTGAAAGCATCAATAAAAGTGATGAAATAGGACTTCCCGCGTCTTGTCTTGAAATTCATCGGACCACATATGTCCGAATGGATGAGCTGTAATGGATCCTCGACCCTTGTGCCGGTTCCAAACGGCTTGCGACAAGATTTCCCCACAAGGCAATGTTCGCAGATCGACATTTCAATCTTTGAAACATTGGATAGAAGGCCACGTTTGGCAATTCTATCCATTCATGTTGGTCCAATATGACCAAGCCTTGCGTGCCAACAAATTATATCAGACTCATAAGTCGAAGAATTTGTAACAAGGAAATTTTCATTACAAAATGAAGAGTCATACATTGTATTTAATACAATAAATCCTTTAAATACATACCCAGTGCCAATTAAGGAATTATTACAAAACAAGTCCACTTTACAATTTTGAAAGAACCAGATATAACCAAGACCCATTAACACGACCACAGATATTATATTCCTTCGAATATCTGGAGCGAAGAGAACATCATGAAGTAGGAGAGTGCGGCCGTTGTCCAAGACTAGCTTGCAAGTCCCAACGCCTTTCACTTCAACACGTGTGTTGTTTCCTACATAGATCCACTTCGTTCCCTGGGGTATCCGGTGATACTCCACGAAGGACCGTCTGTCCCTTACTATGTGGTCGGTGGCACCTGAATCAATTATCCAAAATGGATTAGATTCTACAAGAAATATTGAACTAGAAACACATATGTAACTAGCATTACAAGTTACCTCGTTGCTTCCACTCGTACACGAACGAGCATAGTGACCGAACTTGTTGCACTTGAAGCACTTGATCTTCTTCAAGTCTTTCTTCTTGTGCCATTTCTTGTGCCCACACTTATGTTTGGGTTTCTTGGTAGACTCAGGTTGCTTATTACGTTCATTAGTAAACTTCAAACGATCTTTCCGTTTCTTTCCCCAGTGTGAGGAACTAGCAACCATGTGCACTTCTGCACTTGGCTTGGCGGCCGCAAGCCGCTCTTCCTCTAACTCGAGGTGCTTAGAAACGTCGCTGAAGTTCTTGATGCTCTCATTATGAGTGAGATGCATCTTCATTTGGTCCCACCCATTTGGTAGGGAACGTATGACTGCTTGGATTTGTTGCTCATCAGTGAGCACATGACCTGCATCCTTTAACTCTGAGATTAGATTCGCCATATGTCGCAGATGTTTCCCCATGGAATGATCTGGACATTTCTTGTATGAATCAAATCTTATAGTTAAAGAACGAAGTTTGGACACCGATGTGCCACCAAACTTCTCCTCAAGCTTGGACCATATGTCCATTGCTAAGTCATGCTCTCGGAAGATGCGCATTATGTCATCGGCCATACTGCTCAATAACGTAATGCGAGCTAGCTTGTTCTTCCGAGACCAAGCAACAAAAGCTTCCTTGTCTCGTCTGTGTTGGGCCGTAGTGCCCAACTCGGGTTCAATCATTACGTTCTTCAGAGTTTCGAGCACTTCTTGCTCCTCTAAAATGTATTGTATCTTAATGGACCATAGTTTGTAATTATCACCGTTGAGATTTTCACTTCTGTTTAACTCAGCGACGATATTCTTTGAAGCGGAAGACATTTTACTTTTAAAATGCTGCAAAAGACACAAAACCAAAGGTTTGATCAAAAACATTGCATTAAATATTCTTTAAAATATAATTCCCACTTGAAATGATAATAGAATATCTCATTTGGATAGTTCTAATTTCAACTCCCACTTGGAATGATATTTATAATTTGATAAGTTACTTTCGAAAAATATTGAAGATGTTACTCTAGAATCGGAAAGGTCATTACGTTTCCAATCACCATCTAGAGTAACTTTCAACATTTCCCCATCACTTTATCAAATAATAGTACTCTTATAGTACTTTGCAGCGGAAAAGCGTTTTTGAAAACGTATTTTTCAAAAATATTTTTCAAACGTATTTTGCAGTATTTTGAAAACGTATTTTTCAAATGCATTTTGCAAACGTATTTTGCAAGGCCTATACCCCATTATACGGTGTCATAGCCAAAATATTTCAACAATTCCCCGGCCATTGCCGGGGTCGTGCCGTGCCAAGGCCGAATTCATCTTCCTTCTGAAGTGAGATTTGCCATCGCAACTTGGCCAAAGCCGGATCCCCCCTTTGGGAAAAATGCGATATTCCAACTTAGCATCCTTATGATACTAGTGAAATGTACGGTAATCCCTGGCCATTTTCCGGGATAAGTCGTACTTGTACCAAGGCCGAATCCCCCCTTTGGGGATTTTTCTGCAAGCCATCGTTGCCGGCTCCCGTATGGATCCAGGCGTTTCCCCCCCTATAGGAGAATTTTGCCGCATGACGACTGTCGTTGGCCCCGTATGGGCTAGTCGGCATGTTCGTGTTACATCGACAAAGGCCTCTCGCCGAAGCCGACCAATGCGACCAAAAATCCCCGATTGGTCGACCAGGGCCTCTGCCCTGGTCGGCCAAGGACCCCGGCACCCCCGGCCAGGGCCTCTGCCCTGGCCGGCCAGGGGCCCTGGCCCCTCGGCCAGGGCCTCTGCCCTGGCCGAGGCCGGCAGGGCCCTGGCCCCTGGCCAGGGCCGGCCAGGCCTTGGCCTGAGGCCAGGGCACCGGCCCTGGCCTCTGCCAGGGCCGGCCAGGCCGGCCAGCCTGGCCCTGGCCTCTGCCAGGGCTGGTCGGCCCTGGCAGAGGCCAGGGCACCGGCCCTGGCCCCTGCCAGGGCCGGCATGGCCGGCCCCTGGCACTAGCCGAGGCCGGCCAGGGCCTCCTGGCCCTGGCCTGGCCCTGGCCCCGGCCAGGGCCCCCTGGCCCTGGCCGGCCAGTGCCGGCCATGGTCCTTTGGCCATGGCCGGCCATGGCCCATATGGCCATGGCCGGCCACCCCCTTGTATGGGGTTGCCGCATACACTTCCCCCCCTCCGACGGGGCGGTTTTCGTTGTCATTTGGCCATAGCCAACCCCCTCTGCATGGGGAGGGGGAATGCATTGCCTCCATAGCCCATTTGGCAATGGTGATCATGCACCAAAAAGTCATCTTCCCCGATGGGAATAACTACCATCTTCTTCCTCGATGAAGCACCCGTTCGTCGATGAAGCACCCGTTCGTCGACAAAGTAGTTATTCTCTAATGGCCGTGTGCCAAAATGAAAAAATAACATACTTTAAAGTTCGTAAACTACACGCTCCACATGAAGAGAGTTCACATTCCCTATGAATGGAGACTCAACATCCATGAAGAGTGCGAGCTTGACGATATGAACGGTCGGTTCTTCCCGTCACGGAGAGTTCCTGCCATATCCGTAATGATAGAAGACCCTAACGTGAAAAGAACAACCGCTGTGTTCTCTCCGTCACGAAGCGTTCCTACCATATCCATAATGGTAGGATACCCATTCGTGAAAAAGACAACGCCTCGTTCATCGGTTCGACGGGGCGACGGTTTGACCGGGGCGAACCCGTATGGCTCTGATACCAATGAAGGATCCTGACAAAACAGCGACGTTAAGATCGAATAATAAAGTAAAGTCTTACGTTCGCGTATGCGGCACCGTAATCTCTGAACTTTGCCCTCGGATTCGCCACAACGGTCGATACTTCGTCACGGAGGATCAAAGCAGAGTTTCACCGCCTAAATCTCTATTTAGAAGAGGATTTTAATGGAAGGGAGAAGAAGAACATAAGATGCCTTTTGCAAACTTATGGCATGGAAAGTGTGGAATGAATGCCTTACCCTTGGGTCCTATTTGTAGGCTTTAGGGGTGGTTATTGTAGGAAATAACCAATTATAAGCTTATTAGCCTATATTAGCACATTCATTTATCCTCTTCTTCTTTCAATTATCATGTGCCTTTATGCACTTATAAAGTGACTTTTTCCACTTATCGAGTGGCTTTTCCCACTTATCGAGTGGTCCTTTTCACACGAGAAAAGGTTCCCTTCGTGCACGCTTTCGTGCACGTGACATCTGAGGTCTGTATACCCTCATACATCCCCTTATGGGTGTATTCATGTCGACCATATCCAACAATAACCTCAGCATGTTAATCGACCAGTAAAACGTTATTAAACAATTGGTACACTTGCAGTTTGGTCTAACTCTTCTTGTAGACCTTACCTGACGTACAGTTCCTTCTTTTGGTGATGTACGTCAGGGATCGAGCCAGAGTACGTTGAGGAGTCTGACTTGCCAGCTGACGTGGAGCCAGAGAGCGTCGATCCTGAGTACGATCCTGAGGAGGACCAGAGCTAGAGACTTCTCGTTGTAGTTTCTAGAGTTATTCATTTCTCATAGTTGGGTGCGTAGCACCTTTGGTTTCCTTGTTTAGGTCGGGTGCTTGCACCGTTAGATTCCCTTTTCTGCAGTTGTAGCCCTTCGAGCGTTGTGTCACGCCCCGCTTCCCAAAATGGACGGAAGCGAAACGTGACGAGGCCCGCTTAGGCCAGAGCTGAGAAGCTCGGACCCAATAAGCGTCTGTAGAGGTACCATTTAAAAAGATTTCAGGTTCTTGCATTTATAAAGTTTAGGAACAACAAAAGTACAGAAAGGAAATGGCATTCATTTATATGGAGAAATAATATCCAACTGGTACAAAGTCTAAAAGAAGCCTAAGCGTGGCAACAAATTATCTAAAAGAAAACTGAAAGTAGTAACCTCTGAAAGTGGCGACTAAAAGACCTCAAGGTCTGGTCCTCGTCAGGTACGTACTCTGGTGACGACGTCCTCGGCTCCACGTACTCCAGCGAGTCTGCCTCGTCCACGATCTCTGGCTGAACACCTGACGTACAGCACCCAAGAAAAAGGAACTGTACGTCAGGTAAAGTCTACAAGAAGGGTTAGACTTTACTGCAAGTGCACCGAACTTTAAACAACGGTTTACTGGTTGATTAGCATGCTGAGGTTCTTTTACAAAACAGTTTACTGGTTGATTAGCAAGCTGTGGTTATAACAGAGTAACACGACAGGAAGTAACGCAGCAGGAAAGTAAAACAGGACAAGTAGTAGTCGTAGAGTGTGCTACCAACTACGGGACTAACCTACAGGTGTCAAGACAAGACGGGACGTAACGGAAACAAGGCAGGACAAGACAAGTGAGACACGAAAGGGTTCACGCCTTACGGTTCGAGGGGGATCAGACCCTCTTACCGTGCGCACGCTCAACCCAACCCCAAACCCCAAGACAAGACAAGACATGACACCAGTACAAGGGATCACTCGCTCTAGCTTGGCGAGTGCCCTATTGCCTGCAGGCTGAGAATCAGTCCAAGGGATCACTCTCTCTAGCTTGGAGAGTGCCCTATTGCCCTCGGGCTGTGTATCAGTACAAGGGATCACTCTCTCTAACTTGGAGAGTGCCCTATTGCCCGCAGGCTGTGAATCTGTACAAGGGATCACTCGAAGAGTGCCCTATTGCCCAGCGGGCTGTGCAAGACGGGACGGAACGTGACAAGACAGGAAGGGTTATTCTAGGGTGTCCACACACACGCACACACATGATAGCCCTACAGCATCAAAAGTTGTTGTTGTTAGGCTCAGACTTCGTCGTCAAGTCTGAGCCTTCAGGAGTCATCCCAGACGCTATCATTTCACGTCCGGTTCTATACATTCACAGTCTAACAGTTATAGCAATCTAAGACCAAAGCACGGTTAAAACGCAAGTGGGTACACTTGCCTGCGGTGGCGAGTGTGTCGTCCGTCCGGGGCGTCTCGTCCAATCGTCGCGTTCGCGGTAGTCCGTCTGCAACAGTGTCACGTCGATGGTGTCAGGCCTCGTTTTCATCAAATCCTATAAAGTTTCGTTTCTAGGTTTTCGGGACTATCCTATTCGTCAAAAGTCACTTTTTGATGTTTCAGCCTAATCGACGATCTATCCTATGTGCACAGTCAACAAAGTCCGTTCGTCGATTTTCTATGTTCGTACAACGTTTTACAGGAGCTGGAAAGTAAATTTAGTTCAAGTTGACGGTTTTTAGTTTAGGGTTCAGTCAGCTATTGTGGGGGGGGGTTTCTACGAGTTTCGGGGAACCAACCTGAACCGAAGTTTGCTGTAGATTGGATGTCGGGTCTGATCGGAGAACTCCTCAGCTTCAGATCTGGTCCTCGTACGATTTCCCAATAGTTCGAACTTGCGATGAAGGCCTACGACGTGTCGCAACGTTGTAGACGGCAAATTCACGAAGTAGCACGTCCAAGTGGGGCGCACAGCAGTGCTAGGGGTCCAAGGGGGGCCCACAACACCTCTGGAGAACTTGGAGGGCCCACCACAGGAGTTGGTGTGGGAGAAACAATGTTGCGACGAAGTTCTGTCGGTCGGGCACGGTCGGTGCGAGGGTTTCTCTCGGTCAGACCGAGGGAAGCTCTCGGTCGGACGTTGAGCAGTGCAGCGGAGGCGGGGGCTCGTGCTGTGCGAGGGGATCCTTCGGTCTGACCGATGGATCCCGTCGGTCGCAGCGGGGCGGGCCAAGTTGCAACGTTGCAACTTGCAACGAAGTGGAGCAGCGCGGGTGCGGGGCGGCCTCACGGTCGCTGCGGGCGAACCCACCGGTCGGGCGCTAGTGGGTGCTGCAATGGTGCAGCGGAGCGGGCGGAGCGGCTGTGCGGAGCGGGCGCTCGGTCTGACCGAGCGATGCTCTCGGTCGGAGCGGGGCGACAGTGGGGACGGTGCAGCGGGGGCGATGCAGCGGCGATGCGGAGCGGAGCGCCGGTCGTGCGCTGGGAATTACGAGGGCGGCCGTCGGTCGTGCACTGGGCGATCGTCGCAACGTTGCGACGAACGTCGGGAAGGTGTTTTTGACGGCTAGGGTTTTTGTAATGCGGAAATAACCTATCCTAGGGCTAATATAAATAGGTTAGAGCTAGGGTTAGGGTTAGGGTTTAAGAAAACGTAATTAAAATAATAAAAATAATTAATATAATTTAAAATTACTATCCTCTCCCTCACGCAAGATGGGTGCGGCCAAAAATTCTGAAACTTGGTCTAAAAATTCTTTAAAGCATTATTATATTATAGGTATTTTATTGTAATTAAAACTCTTATAAAAATAGGTTTTAAAATTATTTAAAACTTTCAAAAAAATGGAAAATAGGTCAAATTAAGTCCAAAAATTGTAAAATAATTATGGGGTGTTCGGGACGACTAAAGAAAGAGAGTGGAGAAGACGGATCTAAATTTCGACGTCGAGGGACGAAACTAAAAATAGAAACGTCTCACGTCAAAACAGAAAGTCGCGACGTCATGTCAATTAAGTTAGTATCGCGGAAGAACGACTCGAGATATGTCGTTACAAAATCGTTCTGCAATCTAATACTTTCAGAGACGATCACGACGACATATCACACAAAAACGTTCAAAAACAATTAAAGTCTAAAATAAACACGTGCACGATCAAAAGCACGTGCACGAAGAAGGTACGATAGAAACAGGCCGTTACATTCTACCCACCTTAGAAATGATTCCGCCCTCAGAATAACTCACACTAATAATAACATTACCCATATAACCTTATACCCGCAACTATCATATCTACTCATAAAGATTTCTAATCCTGTAACTTCGGACAACGTTCCTCAATAATCTCTCATAATCCATCTTTTCGCTGGGCAAGCCACGACTAAACTCACCTCCTAATAATATAGTTCCATCACTACCGTTCCAATTTCCAATCTCCAAGTTCTCATAAAAATAATAATCATCTTCTCAATAATATCTTTTAAATTTCTCAATCTCCTCCCAATGTTAATCAATCTCCAAGGAAAAATGAGATTCTAGTCAACTACCAATCCAAGGCAAAAACTTTTGTCTATCCTATAATACCTTTCACAACTTGATAATCGTCGTGTCCCCAATGCATTCTTCGTCATATCTCCCCATAAATTCATCCACCAAATAATTTGATCTGTCAGAATTACCCCTCATCCTGCTCACTATAACTAATCCCAACCAATATTAAGTCCGGCTACCTGAACATCCATTAATCTCATCACGTCGTGTTATTCTCAAAGTCTTCTCACATCAACTCATCAATCAAGTCTCGATGCTAATAAAACTCTACTCAATCTCATGATCACCCTAACTCATACTATTCTCCGCAGTTACTCCTATCTACTACCCGTCTAAGCCTTAAGTCTGATGAGTCATCATCTCCTCGCATATAATTTCATCCGGCCAGAATTTCCCATTGAGTCCGCCTCACTCCGGTTTTATAAACAAGTCTTGGACAGTCCATTCTTTTCATCCAAAAAAATATTCTAATCCATCATCCTTGTGTTCCCAAAATCAATTAACATTGCCATAATAAAACTCATCTCACTCCAAGCCTACCTACAAACAAAATCCTATAACGATAATAGCTAGTCCCAACTAATATAACAACCATAAACACGAAAACTTTCTTTAAGGGAGAAGAAGAGGAGGGAAAGAGAGACTTAAGGCCAAGGAAATTATATAAAACTTTTGGAAAAAACGTGTGGTGTTGCGGTAATGGATGAGGGAGGTTAAGTGATGTGTGATCTTGTGAGCTAGTTTTAAAACTTTAAAGATTTGGTTTAAAGAAAACAAAGTTTTGATACAGTCACATACAACCAAGATAAACCATTCATTAAAACTAAAACTAAGTCTAAGGATCTGCCTGCGATGACGCCATTCATATAAGTATGAATACCGTCATTCAGACAACTTCCAGCATACCATGGTTAACACTGAGTACACATTCAAGACACAAAAGGCAATCATCGGGATCCTAAAGAACACACATTCATACAGGTCTACACACTCTACCTATACTCAGGCACTGCAACGACATCACCTACCAAAGGGCCTACTCCTAAACTGGAGATAGCATGGATAACTACAAGGTCTAATGTCTAAATAATAGAAGGAAGGAAAACTAAGTCAAAAGCGGAACGAAATAAGATCGGAAAGAACGAGTTCAAATAAGACGGGTGTAAGGAGATAGTTGGTTGGATGAGACAAAATATTCTTCAAAATAATTAGATTGATGACAAGAGAATTACATGTAGAATATGGTATCATATACTTTTATATATATATAAATGTAGGAGGAAGTGAGCAGATGGTAGAATTTTTTTTATAAAATTTTTGGAAAAGTAAGACGAAGGAAGGATGGGTAGGGTGGAAAAACGATTGTTTTGCACATGAAAATAAGTTTACACAAAGATTTTAAAATGTGGTCACGAGGAACATAGAACAGATATAATAATAATAATAAAATAATTGAAGTCCCCCTAGTTTAGAAAATATTTTAAAAGTATGCAAGGTAAGTGATTTAGAAATAGATCTTGTAGCCCAAAAAATATAATTTGAATCATTAAAATGTCAACACGGTTTTAAAAAAAATGAAAATATGAAAGATACCGATTTGAAATAATTTCCAGACAGTAACTTGCAAATTGACGACTAAGGAGATTTCAAAATCTCAGAAGGAAACTTTCATCCGGAAAGCAAGAAATTTTAAATATATATACTAAAGGGTTTTCAAGGGAGTTAAACCGAGCGAAAAATTTAGTAATGAGTTTCGAAAACAAGAAATAAAAGAAATTAAAGTAGGATGAGATAGCGATTGTTTTGCAAATGAAAATAAATTTAAACAAAGGTTCTTGAAGTATGAGCACGATGAACATAGAGATGTTTATATGTAAAGAAATTTAAAATCCCCCTTTGTTTTAGAAAAATATTCTAAAGTACGTACGTAAATGGTTAAAAATAAATTTCGTTGGTTAGAAAAATGATATATTGAATTCCTGAAATGGTAACAAAGTTTTAAAACTAAAATACGATTGATACTGATTCGAAAATAAGTACGAGGCCGTAACTTAAAACTTTTACGACCGAAAGGTTTCAAAATTTGCGAAAGAATTTTAACTCAACCGAAAGTAAGAAATTTTAAATAATTAATAAAAGTTTTCTAAGAAGTCAAATTGGGCGGAGAATTTAATAATGAATTTCGAAAATGCTTTTAAAGGAAGCAGGTTTTGGGAAAGGGAAAAATTCGAAAATAAGTACAAGATAGTAGAAATAAATTGTGTAGTTTATAAAAGTAATATATATATTTTGGAAACAAGGCAAATAATGTGAGATGTTGACTTAAAACATTTACGTCCAAGAAAGCTCCAAGTCAATTAAAAGTTTTAACTCGATCCAAAACAACAAATTTTAAATATATAATATAGGGGTTTTCAAAGAAATCAAGCCAGAGCGAAAACTTAATAAGGAAAGTCGAAAATAATTTTAGAGGAGGTAGAATTGGTCAAGGAATGGATTCTAAGGATCGATGATAATCGTCAGGAAACGATCACGAGAATCGAGAGAAAGGAAAAAATGATCGCATGAAGAGTACGCGTAAGATATGAATCGTAAAGAGCTACGATGGGACTCTATGGTCGATAGCACCAAAATTTGCAAGGATCAGAGGGATGCTAGAGGACAAGGGTTCTAATCATCGGGTCGTCTAAAGATTAGGATAACTCAGCACTAAGACTTCCTAGTGAACTAGACTGTAACCAGGATCTAATGGGAAGGTTCCTAAGAGAGTCGAGGTTAGTTTGCTGGGCCCGAAGTCGATGGACCCGAGCGAACGACTAAAAGAGAAGGGCTCTAGGAATCTAACACGGTCAGAATCAAATGGGGACGCTAAGGTATCCTAGGACGAGGATGACTAATTCCTATCCAAGGCGTCAGACTATCAAACCTGGGTGTCTAGTTAAGTCTTCCTACCATCTAAGACTGGGAAACTAATTCAGACTTGTACGTGGATATTAAATGAATGCGATACTTTTATTGCTCCGAACTTTTGCATGACCTACATGGGCCACCACTAAAACCTGGCATGCCCCGCTTCCCAAAATGGACGGAAGCGAAACGTGACGAGGCCCGCTTAGGCCAGAGCTGAGAAGCTCGGACCCAATAAGCGTCTGTAGAGGTACCATTTAATAAGATTTCAGGTTCTTGCATTTATAAAGTTTAGGAACAACAAAAGTACAGAAAGGAAATGACATTCATTTATATGGAGAAATAATATCCAACTGGTACAAAGTCTAAAAGAAGCCTAAGCGTGGCAACAAATTATCTAAAAGAAAACTGAAAGTAGTAACCTCTGAAAGTGGCGACTAAAAGACCTCAAGGTCTGGTCCTCGTCAGGTACGTACTCTGGTGACGACGTCCTCGGCTCCACGTACTCCAGCGAGTCTGCCTCGTCCACGATCTCTGGCTGAACACCTGACGTACAGCACCCAAGAAAAAGGAACTGTACGTCAGGTAAAGTCTACAAGAAGGGTTAGACTTTACTGCAAGTGCACCGAACTTTAAACAACGGTTTACTGGTTGATTAGCATGCAGAGGTTCTTTTACAAAACAGTTTACTGGTTGATTAGCAAGCTGTGGTTATAACAGAGTAATACGACAGGAAGTAACGCAGCAGGAAAGTAAAACAGGACAAGTAGTAGTCGTAGCGTGTGCTACCAACTACGGGACTAACCTACAGGTGTCAAGTCAAGACGGGACGTGACGGAAACAAGGCAGGACAAGACAAGTGAGACACGAAAGGGTTCACGCCTTACGGTTCGAGGGGGATCAGACCATCTTGCCGTGCGCACGCTCAACCCAACCCCAAACCCCATGACAAGACAAGACATGACACCAGTACAAGGGATCACTCGCTCTAGCTTGGCGAGTGCCCTATTGCCCGCAGGCTGAGAATCAGTACAAGGGATCACTCTCTCTAGCTTGGAGAGTGCCCTATTGCCCTCGGGCTGTGTATCAGTACAAGGGATCACTCTCTCTAACTTGGAGAGTGCCCTATTGCCCGCAGGCTGTGAATCTGTACAAGGGATCACTCGAAGAGTGCCCTATTGCCCAGCGGGCTGTGCAAGATGGGACGGGACGTGACAAGACAGGAAGGGTTATTCTAGGGTGTCCACACACACGCACACACATGATAGCCCTACAGCATCAAAAGTTGTTGTTGTCAGGCTCAGACTTCGTCGTCAAGTCTGAGCCGTCAGGAGTCGTCCCGGACGCTATCATTTCACGTCCGGTTCTATACATTCACAGTCTAACAGTTATAGCAATCTAAGACCAAAGCACGGTCAAAACGCAAGTGGGTACACTTGTCTGCTGTGGCGAGTGTGTCGTCCGTCCGGGGCGTCTCGTCCAATCGTCGCGTCCGCGGTAGTCCGTCTGAAACAGTGTCACGTCGATTGTGTCAGGCCTCGTTTTCATCAAATCCTATTAGGTTTCGTTTCTAGGTTTTCGGGACTATCCTATTCGTCAAAAGTCACTTTTTGATGTTTCAGCCTAATCGACGATATATCCTATGTGCACATTCAACAAAGTCCGTTCGTCGATTTTCTATGTTCGTACAACGTTTTACAGGAGCTGGAAAGTAAATTTAGTTCAAGTTGACGGTTTTTAGTTTAGGGTTCAGTCAGCTATTGTGGGGGGGTTTCTACGAGTTTCGGGGAACCAACCTGAACCGAAGTTTGCTGTAGATTGGATGTCGGGTCTGATCGGAGAACTCCTCAGCTTCAGATCTGGTCCTCGTACGATTTCCCAATAGTTCGAACTTGCGACGAAGGCCTACGACGTGTCGCAACGTCGTAGACGGCAAATCCACGAAGTAGCACGTCCAAGTAGGGCCCACAGCAGTGCTAGGGGTCCAAGGGGGGCCCACAACACCTCTGGAGAACTTGGGGGGCCCACCACAGGAGTTGGTGTGGGAGAAACAATGTTGCGACGAAGTTCTGTCGGTCGGGCACGGTCGGTGCGAGGGTTTCTCTCGGTCAGACCGAGGGAAGCTCTCGGTCGGACGCTGAGCAGTGCAGCGGAGGCGAGGGCTCGTGCTGTGCGAGGGAATCCTTCGGTCTGACCGATGGATCCCGTCGGTCGCAACGGGGCGGGCCAAGTTGCAACGTTGCAACTTGCAACGAAGCGGAGCAGCGCGGGTGTGGGGCGGCCTCTCGGTCGCTGCGGGCGAACCCACCGGTCGGGCGCTAGTGGGTGCTGCGATGGTGCAGCGGAGCGGGCGGAGCGGCTGTGCGGAGCGGGCGCTCGGTCTGACCGAGCGATGCTCTCGGTCGGAGCGGGGCGACAGTGGGGACGGTGCAGCGGGGGCGATGCAGCGGCGATGCGGAGCGGAGCGCCGGTCGTGCGCTGGGAATTGCGAGGGCGGCCGTCGGTCGTGCAATGGGCGATCGTCGCAACGTTGCGACGAACGTCGGGAAGGTGTTTTTGACGGCTAGGGTTTTTGTAATGCGGAAATAACCTATCCTAGGGCTAATATAAATAGGTTAGAGCTAGGGTTAGGGTTTGGGTTTAAGAAAACGTAATTAAAATAATAAAAATAATTAATATAATTTAAAATTACTATCCTCTTCCTCACGCAAGATGGGTGCGGCCAAAAATTCTGAAACTTGGTCTAAAAATTCTTTAAAGCGTTATTATATTATAGGTATTTTATTGTAATTAAAACTCTTATAAAAATAGGTTTTAAAATTATTTAAAACTTTCAAAAAAATGGAAAATAGGTCAAATTAAGTCCAAAAATTGTAAAATAATTATGGGGTGTTCGGGACGACTAAAGAAAGAGAGTGGAGAAGACGGATCTAAATTTCGACTTCGAGGGACGAAACTAAAAATAGAAATGTCTCACGTCAAAACAGAAAGTCGCGACGTCACATCAAATAAGTTAGTATCGCGGAAGAACGACTCGAGCTATGTCGTTACAAAGTCGTTCCGCAATCTAATACTTTCAGAGACGATCACGACGACATATCACACAAAAACGTTCAAAAACAATTAAAGTCTAAAATAAACACGTGCACGATCAAAAGCACGTGCACAAAGAAGGTACGATAGAAACAGGCCGTTACACGTTGAGACTTGGTACTTTTGATATGTTGGAATAAAATGATTTGTCTTTCCCCTTTCTTGTACTCTTATTGTGCTGTACTAATATGCAGGGACATGTACCTTCGTCTTGGTACCACACAGACGCTTATTGGGTCAGGGCTCCTTAGCTCTGGCCTAAGCGGGCCTAGTCACGCTTTGCCTCCGATGTTTTGGGAAGCGGGGCATGACAGGTTTTAGTGGTGGCCCATGCAGGTCCACGTCCCAATCTTTCTGCAAGTACAGAACAGTAAGAGTAAGGACATTCATTAAGATATTCAAACATTGTACGAGTCTAACCTGTGTTTTCGTTCCTGAACACAGGATGGCTGGGCGACGCATTACTCGTTCCTCGAATTCGAGTGATGACGGTCCGGAGGACCAGGGTGAAGAGTTCCGCCAGTTTCTTGGCGTGATACGAGAGATGCTTGAGGTGCAGCATCAGCTGGTGCAGCAGTCCAACCGTGCTGCCCAGGCCCCACCTGCTGCACCACCTCCACCTCCGCCTGCTCCGCGAGCTGCTCCAGGAGTGAAGCAGTTCAACGAGCTTCAGCCGAAGACCTTCTCTAGGAAGGAGGGACCTTTGGGTGTCGATGAGTGGATCCAGAGCACTGAGGAGAAGTTGATAGCTGCCAAGATTCCAGATGATACTCGGGTGGAGATCGTGAAGATGCAGCTGACTGAGATTGCCCGGAACTGGTGGCGTATTGAGGAGAGGCATCTGCAGAAGCCTGTGGAGTGGAAGACTTTTCGCCACATGTTCAAGGAGAAGTACTTCACCAAGGCAGCTAGGAGAGAGCTGATGGGCAGATTCGTGGATCTGAAGCAGGTGGACATGACGATCGACGAGTATGAGGCTGAGATCGAGATGCTGAGCCGTTTTGCTCCGCACATGGTGAAGAAGGAGGAGAACCGAGCTGAGCGGTTCTGTCAGGGACTTCGTCCAAAGGTCCAGGCTTCCATGTCCTCTACTAGTTTCTCGACTATGAGGGAAGTGTTAGATGATGCGAAGAATCATGAGATGATTTCGCACCTGCCTGACACTCCAGCGGACAGAGGGAAGCGCCCTATGGAGCAGTACCGGCTACCTGCCAGGCCGGCGATGAGGCCAGTCCAGACTGTGCCATTCAAGAGACCTGGAGCACCAGTGCAGCAGCAGAGCAAGGGTCCATGCCATTTCTGCGGCAAGCCCGGACATGTTCAGACCAACTGTAGGAGGAAGCTGGGTCTGTGCCTACTTTGTGGAGATGCTTCGCATGCTACGAAAGATTGTCCGAGAGCCCGCAGTGCTGTTGTTGGAGCGCCAACCCCGTTGCAGATGAGGGCGCATGCCTCAGTCCAGAGAGGACATGCTGTTCGTGGACCACCCTTGGTGCCACAGCGGTAGATGTACCAGCGAGTAGTGCAGCCTCAATGGCCGGCCTATACCATGACATCTATTGAGACTGAGGAGCTGGATGGGGTTATTACATGTAACTCCTTGACCTAGTCTTTTCATTTCATAGTTAGACCTTATTGCCAGTTTTGTTAGCGTTGCTTGGTTGTTTGATTGCTAGAGTAGTGTTGTGACCTTAGACCCTTTGTTTTCCTAGGCACCATTCTTGTGTTCTCTCACCCTGCTTTGGCTTTGTTTGACTCTGGTGCATCCATGTGCATCATATACCAGAAGTTCATAACAAAGCACTCCATCCCTACCCACACACTCCCTAAGTGTTGGGACATCACCACAAGGAACGGAGTGGTGACTGTGAGCATGTGATGTCGATCGATTTCTCTAGTGGTCAGTGGACATGAGTTATATGCAGATTTCATCGTCCACGATCTGCCGCATTTCGATGTCGTCCTCGGCATCGACTGGCTAGGAGATTTCCATGCTTCGATCGACTGTCATAGTAAGAGAGTGGTTTTCTGGATTCCAGGCCATCCGCAGTTCGAGTTCCGCAGCAGAGATGAGTCGCTTGGGCCCATCAGATTTCGGGCCAAGCCGGAGGTGCGAGTGCTAGTAGCGATGGAGATGGAGTTAGACCGACCAGCGGTTGTCAGAGACTTCGACGACATCTTTCCGGATGATATCTCGGGTCTGCCACCCGACAGGGCTTTGGAGTTCGGCATCGATCGGATGCCGGGTGCGCAGCCGATATTGAAGGCGCCGTATAGGATGGCTCCCGCGAAGCTAGAGGAGCTGCGGAAGTAACTAGATGAGCTGTTGCAGAAGGGTTTCATCCACCCTAGTGTGTCACCGTGGGTGCACCAGTGTTGCTTGTGAAGAAGAAGGATGGGTCCCGTAGGATGTGCGTGGACTATCGAGGATTGAATGCTGTCACCGTGAAGAACAAGTATCCACTGCCGCGCATCGATGACATTTTTAATCAGCTGGGAGGTTTGAGAGTTTTCTCGAAGTTGGATTTGAGGAGCGGATATCATCAGTTGAAGGTGAAGAAGGATGACATTCCGAAGACAGCTTTCCGGACGAAGTACGGGCACTATGAGTTCGTGGTTATGCCATTTGGCGTAACCAATGCTCCAGATGTGTTCATGAATTTGATGAATTTGATTTTCTACGATTTCTTGGATAAGTTTGTTGTGATTTTCATCGACGACATTCTTATTTATTCGAAGTCTGAGGAGGAGCACAGCTGTCATCTGAGGACAGTGCTGGAGACGTTGAGGCGACACAAGTTGTATGCCAAGTATAGCAAGTGCGAGTTTTGGCTGGACAGAGTCGCATTCCTGGGACACGTGGTGCCCGGTGATGGCATATCGGTAGATCCGGAGAAGGTCCGAGCAGTCAGAGATTGGCCGACTCCACGGTCAGCGTCAGACATCAGGAGCTTCCTTGGTTTAGTAGGCTATTATCGGCGGTTCATCGGGGATTTCTCGAAGATTGCTGAGCCGATGATGAAGCTGACAAGGAAGGACGTGGAGTTTCGATGGTCTGATGCTTGTGAGGAGGCTTTCAGTATCTTGAAGGCGAGGTTGACCACGGCACCAGTTTTGGCAGTACCGGATTGGAGCGGAGGCTTCGAAGTATATTGTGATGCATCAGGGAAGGGCCTAGGATGCGTTCTGCATCAGCATGGCCATGTGGTCGCGTATGCTTCTCGTCAGCTGAGGACGCACGAGAAGAATTACCCGACGCACGATCTGGAGTTGGCACCGGTGATCTTTGCATTGAAGATTTGGAGGCACTTCTTACTGAGTGAGAGCGTGAAGATCTTCACCGATCATAAAAGTTTGAAGTACAGATTCACGCAGAAGGAGCTCAACATGCGTCAGAGACTATGGTTGGAGCTCATGGCTGACTATGAGATAGATCTGCAATATCATCCGGGGAAGGTGAACGTAGTGCCGGATGCCTCGAGTAGACTTCCTACTGCGATGATGCTTACTGCTGACTGGAGGATTCAGCAGGAGCTGAAGGAGATGGATTTGGAGGATGTCCTACCTTGTGTAGCTTATTCTTTCATGAATTTGCAGATTCAGTCCACGATTGTGGATCGAATCAAGGCAGCACAAGCAGGAGATCCGAAGTTGCAGAGGATCTGGAGGCAGGTTGAAGCTGGGCTGCGAGCAGAGTTCGTGATTCATGAGGATGGTTCGCTGCGGTACGGCAGCAGACTCTGCGTACCTGCAGGTGATGTTCGGGAGGAGCTTTTGAGCGAGGCTCATAGCTCGCCATATTATATACATCCTGGTGGCAACAAGATGTATAAGGACCTTCGATTGAATTACTGGTGGATTGGCATGAAGAGGAGTGTGGCATGGATCATTGCCAAGTGTTTGATATGCCAACAAGTGAAGGCTGGGCACCATCGTACGGCTGGATTGCTACAACCGCTTCCTATTTCGGAGTAGAAGTGGCAACTTATTACGATGGATTTCGTGACTGGTTTACCTCGGACCCTGAAACAGAACGACACAGTCTGGGTGATCGTTGATCGGTTGACTAAGTCTGTGCATTTCATTCCCTTTCGAGTGGGCCAGTCTACGGAAGCTTTGGCGAGGAAGTTCTAGAGGAGATTGTACGCTTACACGGAGTCCCCGTGAGCATCGTGTCTGACAGAGACTCGAGGTTCACATCTCAGTTCTGGAGAAGTCTGCAGGAGAATTTGGTTACGAGTCTGAGTTTCAGCACGGCGTACCACCCGCAGACCGCTGGCCAGTCCGAGCGGACTATTCAGATTCTGGAGGATATGCTGCAAGCATGTACGCTCGATTTGAAGGGATCTTGGGAGGACCATCTTCATTTGGTGGAGTTTTCTTATAAAAACAGCTACCAGGCGAGCATTGGCAAGGCGCTGTTTGCTGCCTTATATGGGAGGAAATGTCGATCGCCACTGAGCTGGGATGACGTTGGAGATTGGGAGCTGTTGGGTCCGGAGATGATAGTAGAAGATGTGGATGTCGTGAGAGACATCAGGGAGAAGCTCAGAGTTGCACATGATCGCTTCAAGCATTGGGCGGATGCCAAGAGGAGACCTTTGGAGTTTCAGCCTGGAGACCACGTCTTCTTGAAGATTTCTCCAAACCGTGGAGTTATCCGATTCGGGAAGAAGGGGAAGTTGAGTCTAAGGTACATCGGACCTTTCGATGTGCTGGAGCGTGTGGGAGCAGTGGCCTACCGCCTTGCTCTGCCACCATCTTTGGTGGGAGTTCACGACGTATTCCACGTATCTCAGTTGCGATGATACGTCAGTGATCTGTCACACACGGTGGATTTCTCGGAGATCACGGTCCATCCGGACCTGACCTATGACCAGCAGCCCATGCAGATTTTGGACCGTCGACAGAAGCAGTTGAGGAACAAGATAGTCGACCTTGTGAGAGTGATGTGGCGTCATGGATCACCTGGAGAGTCCACTTGGGAGAGAGAGGATGAGATGAGAGAGCGTTACCCTCACCTATTCTGATAGAAATTCCGAGGGCGGAATTTTTCTTAAGGTGGGTAGGATGTAACGGCTGGTTTTGTATGATGGTATTTATTTATATATATGTGACTGGTTGTCTTCCCTCTTTTCTTTTTCTGTATCTCTTTCCCCCCTATCTGGAGCTGAGCGTGCTTCATGACGCTCTTATCTTAAAGCTAGACTCACCTTAGAAGTCCCTAGAACCCATCCCGAAGCTTTGCATGTCATTTGGAGACTTGGTGTGCATTTTAGTCGGTTCAAGAAGGAGAACCGACCGACTAGATGCCAATCTAGTCGGTCAGAAACCCTTCATGGACCGACTAGTTTCCCTTTGATTTTTCCACTGAGTTACTGTTTACGCTTAGTCGGTCTAAGTTCATCTACCGACCGACTAGTTGACGAACTAGTCGGTTAGGTTTCCTTCGCTGACCGACTAATTTTCAAAACCTCTTGTCGACCACTTTCATCCGTTAGTCGGCCAATGAACACTGGCCGACCGACTAGGTTGCAAACTAGTTGGTCGACGAGCCTTCACAGACCGACTAAATCTATCAACCCTGTACCGACACTGTTCTCTGTTTGCTTTTAGTCGGTCTCAGTTAGACGACCGACCGACTAGTTCTCAAACTAGTCGGTCGACCGCCCTTCATTGACCGACTAATCACTTCCGTAACCCTAATTTTTGACCTAGCCGCCGTTTGTTTTTCATATTTAAACGCGCGGCCTTCTTTCTTTTCTCCTCATTATTTTGAGCCATCTTCTTCCCCAACCCATCTCTTTCTCTTCCCCTACCTCTCCTTCCTCCTCCATTGCGCCTCCATCTCCTTCAAGGTTTCTTCCTTCTCCTTTCTCCTTTTCTCTTCTTTCTCCCGTTTCTCCTTCTTCTTCCGATTCTTCCCCCACAAACAGCCGACCACCCTAAACTTCTTAGATCTGAATCTTGCGGCCAAGCCCCGGCCGCCATCTCGTTTCCCTTCCGAGATCCATCTTCTCCTCGTGTGGCGATCCGATCTTGGATCTAGCGACGACGACCCCGGGAGACGCCGAGATCTTCGCCATCACCTACAAAGCCCAACGACACCACCAACGATCAATGTTCCTTGTTGTGCTACCCGCGGCCTAGGAACTTCCGGACGATGCAAAGCTTCCGCCTTTTTCCAGAACAGACGTCGGATCTCCATTCAATCGTCATTTTCAGGTTGGTCTCCTAAACTCGTAGAAACCCCCACCGTAAATAATCGAAACCTAATTAAAATCATCAACTTAATCAATTAAATTTATTTTCTGTGGATCCTTAAAACGTTGTACAACCGTAGATAAATTGACGAATGAATTTTATGCATGTGCACATAGGATAGATCGTCGATTAGGTTATATGCATTAAAAATGTGATTTTTGATGAATAGGATAGTCCCGATAACCTAGACACAACCCTAATAGGAATTATTGAATCGCGATCTGACACCATCGCCGTGTCACGATTTTCAGACGTTCTTTCGCCGACGAGACATTTAGACGAGACGTTCCAGGGAGACGACGCACTCGCCACCGCAGGCAAGTGAACCACTTGTGTTCTTGGCCATGTTTAGGCCTTAGTCTTGTTAGAATTGTTATTTTAGAAACGTGAGAATCGGACGTGAAATGATAGCGTCCGGGATGCCCTTGATGGCTCAGACTTGACAACGAAGTTTGAGTCCAATAACAACAATTTTGACATCATAGGATTGACATACGTGTGTGTGAGTTGTGGACACCCTAGTACAACCCCTCCTGTTTTGTCGTGTCATGTCCTTTCTATCTTGCACAGCCCGATGGGCAATAGGGCACTTGCCAAGCCAGAGCGAGTGATCCCTTGTACTGATTCACAGCCCGATGGGCAATAGGGCACCTGTCAAGCTAGAGCAGGTGATCCCTTGAACCGATACACAGCTCAGAGAGCAATAGGCCACTTGTCAAGCTAGAGCCAGTGATCCCTTGTCCTGTCACGATTCTTGGGGTTTGGGGTAGGGTTGAGCGTGCACGCAGCAAGAGGGTCTGATCCCCCTCGAACCGTAAAGGCGTGAACCCTTTTCATGTCTTGTCTTGTCCTGTCTAGCTCTCCATGTTCCGTCTTGTCTTGACACATGGAGGCTAGTCCCGTAGTCGGTAGCACTCGCTACGACTACTACTTGTTGTGTTTTACTTTCCTTTTGCGTGCACTTTCGTTGTTCGTCTGTGATAACCTCAGCATGTTAATCAACCAGTAAAACGTTGTTATACAATTGGTACACTTGCAGTTTGGTCTAACCCTTCTTGTAGACCTTACCTGACGTACAGTTCCTTCTTTTGGTGATGTACGTCAGGGATCGAGCCAGAGTACGTCAAGGAGTCTGACTTGCCAGCTAACGTGGAGCCAGAGAGCGTCGATCCTGAGTACGATCCTGAGGAGGACCAGAGCTAGAGACTTCTCGTTGCAGTTTCCAGAGTTATTCATTTCTCATAGTTGGGCGCGTAGCACCTTTTGTTTCCTTGTTTAGGTCTAGTGCTTGCACCGTTAGATTCCCTTTTCTGCAGTTTTAGCCCTTCGGGCTTTGAGACTTGGTACTTTTGATATGTTGGAATAAAATGATTTGTCTTTCCCCTTTCTTGTACTCTTATTGTTCTGTACTAATATGCAGGGACCTGTACCTTCGTCTTAGTACCACACAGATGCTTATTAGGTCAGGGCTCCTTAGCTCTGGCCTAAGCGGGCCTAGTCACGCTTCGCCTCCGCTGTTTTGGGAAGCGGGGCGTGACAGTTTATGTTTCTCAACCTCCGGGTTTTATAAATGAAAAGTTTCCAAATCACGTTTCCAAACTTAAGAAAGTACTTTATGGTTTGAGACAAGCTCCCAGAGCTTGGTATGACCGCCTAAAGAACTTTCTTTTAGATTTGGGTTTTAAAATGGGTGAAGTTGATTCTAATCTATTTGTTAAGTATTCGAATCATGATATTATTTTAGTTCAAATTTATGTTGATGATATCATTTTCGGTGCTACTAACTTCACTCTTTGCGAAGAGGTTTCTAATGTCATGAAGGACCAATTTGAGATGAGCCACAGGCGTGAGCTCAAATATTTCTTAGGTCTCCAAATTCGCCAAATGAACGATGGCATCTTCATCCACCAAACCAAGTACATGGTGGAGTTGCTAAAGCGATTTTGAATGGAGAATGCTTCTGGCAAGACGACTCCAATGAGCACTACTACACATCTTGATAAAGATACGGCCGGCAAAGATGTAGACATTCGTTTATATCGAGGTATGATAGGTAGTTTACTATATCTTACTACCAGTCGGCCTGATATTATGTTTGCTATTTGTGTAAGTGCTCGTTATCAATCTCAACCTAAGGAATCTCACTTAGTAGCGGTAAAACGTATTTTCCGTTATTTAAGTTACACCCTCGACTACAGGTTATATTATCCAAAGTCTTGCACATATGAGTTAATCTCATATAGTGACGCAGATTATGCTGGATGCAAATCCGACAGGAAGTACTAGTGGCACTTGCCATTTTATAGGAAATTCTCTTGTCTCTTGGTTTTCCCAGAAGCAGAATTCCGTATCACTTTCAACCACCGAGGCAGAATATATTGTCGTCGGTGCTGCGTGTGCTCAGGTTCTTTGGATGAGACACACACTTAAAGACTTTGATATAAACTGTGATACTTGTCCTATCATGGTGGATAACCAGAGTGGAATATGTCTCTCTAAGAATCTGGTACACCATTCCCGATCAAAACACATAGATGTCCGTCACCATTTCCTAGATGATCATGTTGCTAAAAAGGACATCATTTTAGTGTACGTTGAAACCCAGAAGCAAATCACCGATATTTTCACGAAATCACTCAAGGAAGACTCCTTTGTGCGGTTACGTCGAGAATTGGGGATTATGTGTGAATCCTAGATTTAGGATTCATATTTTCGTTAATCCCACATGATAATGTTATTCTTATATGTTCATGCTAAGATTTGTTGTGATATTCGGGATTTGTGATTGGTTTTTCGATTTTGTGTCGTATTTAAGATTTTCTATGTTTTATGGGGTAGAATAATGATGTGTGAGATTATTACGATGTTTCGTCCAAGTGTGCTTAGGAGAGAAATCAAATTTCAAATTCTCAATTTTTGGACTTTTTTAGTCGGTCCCAGTTCATTAGCCGACCGACTAGTTTGAGTTCTAGTCGGTCAGTGATTGAACTCAGACCGACTAAATCTTGCCCTATTTTTGACCTCAGTTACTATTTTCAGTTAGTCGGTCTAAGCTCATTGGCCGACCGACTAGATTGGATTCAGTCGGTCAGCGCTTTAACTGTGACCGACTAAATGCGTTAGGGCATTTTTGTCTTTTGTCTCCGTAAGTCGACTTATATCTCCCCGCACCGATTAGAATTTATTCTAATCGGTGCAATCCCTCTTCTCAAACCCCCTAACCCCGCGACCCTTCGTCTTCCTCCGTCGTGCTCCTCCGTCTCCAGCTGCCGTCAGTCGCCGCCGATCCTCTGAGTCCCTCTCCTCCTCCAGTCGACCTAGGGTATCACTATCTCTCAGTTTTTAGGGTTCTTTTCTGTTTGATTTCAGTTCAATTTCGTATTAGGGTTTCACTTTCTAGTTCAATTTCGTTCGATCTCGTGCGTCGTTTGTGTGTTGTCTCGTCTTGATATCATGGTGAGAACACGAATCCCTATCCGTCCTACCACTCTGTCTCCCATGACCGTAGAGTCTCCTCCTACCGACCCTCCTCAACCCAAATGTCGTGCTAAGACCACTCATCCCTCCTCTTCCTCGTCTCCCCTCAAGAAGAAGAGGACTTCCAAGCCCAAACCCCAATCCCAATCTCAATCCAAGCCCCGGACCAAGACCAAAGAGAAAAATTTCGACTCCAGGACCCTTAATTCCGTGCTCCCACTCCTCCCGATGACTCCGACGAAGAGTATTTTCCAGAGACTGAGCCTACCGATAGGGCTCCTACCCCTCCTCCTCGTACTTCGTCTCATCCGTCTAAGGGGAAGGCTCCCATGCCTTTAGGTGGTGTTGATATCTCGTTATGTCGCGATGACCCGATGTGTCTAACGGCATGCAATCGTATTGAGCATTGTCCTTTGATTCTGGAGCACTTCGTCCAGTTTTCTGACTTTCCTCAGCTTGCAGATCTCCTCTCCTATAGCGGCCTACTAGACTATCTTCGCCATGACCCCAAGGCGAGCCCTCATCCGTATCCCCGACTCGTCAAATTGTTCTATGTCAATCGAGTACGAGGTGAGTATGATGACACTCACTGCATTGAGACCACTGTCTTGGGGACACCTATTGTCCTCACGGCAGAGATTTTATGGCAGTTGATCGGTGTCTCATCCTCTGGACTGCTCCCTCTGATATCTCCGTGGATAATATCCACGATCTTGACCAGACCATGCTTGCCGAGATGTTCCATGTCATCCCTCCCGCCATGATTGGCGTTCCTTCGAAATCTTTTAAGCCGAATGCGTGGGTCCTTAATCTCATCCTGAAGTCGTGTCTTCTACCGAAGTACGGCTCTTCTAGCTTGCCCTCCCAGCCGTTTCACAAGCTTATCTACGCTCTTTTCATGGGGCGCGAGATAAATTAGGCTCGTATTATCCTTGACAAGATGGATTCCTTTGAGTGTATAAGGAAAATCCACCAAGTCTACTCACATTCCTTATCCTTGCCTATTGACTCTCGTTTTTCGTCACTTCGGCGTCCCTCTCCCTCCAGATGATCAGCGTCCTTTGGGTCCTCCTCTGAATGCGACTGCCGTCAAGAAGTCTCTTGCGACCTTGCGTCAAGTTCAGAGGACTACCCCTTCTACCACCGAGGGTACCTCTTCAGCTGCTGCTCCTCCTCCTCCTTCACTCCCTGAGTTTTCAGTTTCATTGAGACGTCAGGAGTCTCGTATTTCTCGTTGTGAGGAGATGCTGGCTCGCATCTGCGAGTATCTGGAGATTGAGGTTCCTACTACGCTTTTTGATGAGGAAGCTATGGACGTTGATGAGGATATTGAGCACGATGATTCTCCAGCTCGTGCCCCTGAGGGTACTTCTGTTGGCACTTCTTCTACTGGTGCTCCCGAGAGCACTCCTGTTGCCACCATCCCTTCGGTGGACACTTCTGTCGCTCCTGAGACCACCCGTCTGCACAGCCTGCTGCTGGTGCTGATCCTGCCTCCGCCACCTAATCTTGCTTTGGAGGACTTTCCCATGTGTATTTGGATGATATATTTGTCGTGAGAGAGTGGGTTAGGATAGTTTGGGTGGTTATGTTTTTATGATGTATTTTTGGATGTTTTGTCGATACATTTTGATGTATATTCGTTTTGATGTCTGTTGAGACATATGTTGTATTTTGTGCACCGGTCTGATGACTGTTTCTATTTTTGTTGGCGGATGTATACTTTATGATGTACCATGTTATATATTTATATATACATCGTGTTGCCATTTACTTCAGTGTGCACATTATATTTTTGTCTCTGATGTTGATTTCGTCGTTCGACGATTATATTGATTAAAAAGAATTCTTTCTATGAAAACATAGAATTGTTTTCCATGCACTACATTCATTAAGAATGTTGATATTGGAGAGTATGTTCCATAACTCAATATGTGAAATTGATTTGAGTTTTGATGATTCCTTTTTTCTTCGATTTTCGACTATGGTCTCGTTGGCACACTTTGATTATCTTCGTGATTTTACTTTGGTGTCATTTGAACCGTGGTCGTATTCTATGACTCTCGTGCTTTTATTTTTTAGCCATTGTTGTTGTCGTTGATCTCCTCCCACACTTTTTGCTAATGCCAAAGGGGGAGAGAATTAATAATGACGATGAGCTAAATGATAATTCTAAGCAATTTATCGTGAATCTAATTTGATATGTTAGATTCAGAGGGAGTTAAGATATAAAAATGGATTTAGATCCTAAATTTCAATAATTGGGTTCATATTTTATACTTTCCTCGTCTGCTTGATGCGTATGATTATTATTTAATACGGAATTAACGTGTCATCAATGCAGGGGGAGTAAGTAAATTTCTTTTGGCTCATTATTATTGATTATCATTTATGTTGGTTTGTCATCACCAAAAAGGGGGAGAATGTTGAGTATTGATTCCCCGGATTTGGTTTTGATGATGAACAAACATAAATATTGTGAACTAACTCTTTGTGAGCGCAGTTATGGAGATCGTCGCCAAAATTCTATGAACATCAAAAGCGACGTCTCAAGACTTCTCAAAGCACGTGATCGTATGCCTTAAGCTTCGTTGAAGCTCTAGGATCATTATTGAAGTCAAGAGATTCGGATTGAAGCTTTGAAGCCTGTTCGTCAAGTTTATTTTATAGTCTTCTAGCTTCTTTTCATAGAATGTTAAGCCTTGAGTAGGTCTTACATTATAATCTTCATAACGCTCATATCTTAGAGCTAGGATTATCTTAGAAGCCCATAGAAACTTTCCCGAAGCTTCACGCTTCATTTCGCGGCTTCTAGTGCATGTTAGTTGGTTCAAGAAGAAGAACCAACCGACTAGATTGTCATCTAGTCGGTTAAGAATCCTTCTTGAACCGACTAGATCTCCTTGCTCAATTCAGCATATTCACTGTTGACCAATTAGTCGGTCCAAGAAGGTTCACCGACCGACTAGTTGTCAAACTAGTCGGTTCGGAATCCTTCTTAGACCGACTAGTTATAACTTCATTTTCACAGCCGAGCTACTGTTTACTCGTTAGTCGGTCAAAGAACATTCATCAACCGACTAGTTCAGAAACTAGTCGGTTGGAATTTGTTCTTAGCCCGACTAGTTCTCCTTGAATTCAGCCTATTGAGTTTCAACTCTTAGTCGGTCAAAGAACACTCACCGACCGACTAGTTGTCAAACTAGTCGGTTGACAAGTCTTCTTAGACCGACTAGTTCTATATCTCCTGAACTTTCTTTCTTGGCTGTCAACCACTTAGTCGGTCCAAGAAGAATCACCGACCGACTAGTTGCAAAACTAATCGGTCAGTGATCCTTCTTAGACCGATTAGACTGCTTCAGAATAGAGCCATTGGAGCATTAAATGCTACGAATTTTCCCTCTTTCTTCTCTCTATCCTATATATACTTGTGATGCTTCTTCCTAGCATTCAAGGCTGATATTTATTGTGATTTAGAGATCAAAGAGAAAGCATTCAAATCCATTTCTAAAGCTTCCTCATTCTCACAAGAATCTCTCCAAACTCCTTGAGCCCTAATTTCCTCAAGAGAGATTCTCTACATTGTGAGCCATTCAAGCCAAGGGCTTGATTCCAAGTCACCAACTCCTCCTTAGCCATCTATTGCTGTTCATCTTGGTGGAGCTAGGGTTTGGTGACTTCTTCTTCCTCAAAATCCTCCTTGCCCTAAAATCTGTAAGTTTTACTCAAGGCATATGATTTTATTGGTAAGCGTTTATTATTTCATTTACTTTGATATTGCAAGTTTTTCTCTCGGTGTGTGAGAGAAGTTTGTGATCCCGGTTTGTGGGAGTCACATTTCGATTTGTGTATGATTTGATCTTGTAGAGGTTTTCTACAAGAATTTCATAGTGCAAACTTGGGTTAGAAGTTTCTAACTCAAGTAGCCGGAGGGGATCCGGGTGTTTGGGACGTATGATCACCGGGAACAAGTCGGGGAGACTTGGGTGGATCCGAACCCGTTACATCGCTTGTTTGCGCTTGTCTTTTATTGTTGTCTATTTTCATTTACGCATTGTTGGTTGAGTTTGCACGATAATTAGGAATTATACTCTTGATTATTTTAAAGTACTATTCACCCCCCTCTACTACTTGTGCAGTAGCTATCAGGGCATTACAATAGTAACTAAAGATTACGACCAAGAAGGTTTCAAAATTCAAGAATGAATTTTAACTCGACCGAAAAGCAGTAAATCTAAGTATATAATAAGGGGTTTTCAAAGAAGTTAAACTGAGCGAAGAATTTAGTAAGGAATATCGAAAATACTTTTAGAGGAATCAGGATTTGCAACGCGGAAGATTCGAAAAATTAACGATAATCGTCAAGAAGCGATCACGTGAATCGAGGGCAAAGAGTATGATCGCATGATAAATACGCCTAGGATATGATTCATGAAAAGCTACGATGGAATTCTACGGTCGATAACACAGAAGTGTAATGATTAGGAATAATGATAAAGATCAGGGGTTCTAATTACCCGGCCGACTAAAGATTTGGAGGAACTTAGCACTAAGACTTTCTAATGAACTAGACTGTACTAGAGATCTCAGGGAGGGGGTCCTTAGGTAAACAAGATTACGTTCTGCTGGCCCGAAATTGATGGACCCAAGCAAACGACTAAAGGGAAAACTCTTAATATGGTCAGTGCTGGGTGAGAGGCTACTAGAGTATCCTAAGACGAGCACGACTAAATCTTAATGAAGGCGCCTGACTATCAAACCTGGACATCTATCTAAGTCTTCATACCATCTAAGACAAGGAAAACATTCATATTAGACTCAAGTTTTATGACTCAAATGTTTCGAATGTTTCAATGATGTTTTTATTATTATCGTTGTTTCGTTATTTCACAGGTGCAACAACCTACATGGGCCACCACTAAAACCTGTCACGTCCTGCTTTCTAAGTATGGAAGGCGAGACATGAAGAGGTCCGCTCAGACTTGGAGCTGTGAAGTTGCAGTCTGATACGCGTCTGGTAATTAAATCCATTAGTAGGTTCTTGCAATGCGACGAAACAACAACAATAATAAATGAAAAGCAGACATAAGATTATCCACTAAACAACATCCAAATAATATTCCAAACATGCAGAGATAGTCATAAAGAAGTAAATAGTCTGAACGAAGGCCTAAGCATGGCCGAAATAAAACAAGTAATGGTGCTACGCATCGAACAACCTAACAACAGCTACTAGGAAAGACAAATACCAACTAAGGAAAAACCTCCAGCTGAGACCAAGACTGGTCTCTGGTATCCTCGAACTGGACGTCAACAACCTGGTCGTCCTCGGTAACTAACTCAGGCTCAAAACTTGACATGTGACCCTATAGAGAAAAGGGCACATGTCAGCAATAATCTCCAAAGAGGGAAATGGAGACTTTTGTGCAAGGAAACATAAAGTATAAAGAATGCAACTTAGCAGTTCTAAAATGAGATGACATGGCATAATAATTCAATGAATGCAGCAGTTAAAATAAGATGACATGTTATATTATTTCAATGAATGCAGCAGTTGAAAAGAACATGATAATTGCAATGCATGACACATCGTAGCGAGAGCTACTAAACAATATTCACAATTTCACGATTAACTTATACACGATGTACACAGGGTTGTCGTGTTTTGTTCGAGTGGAGGAGGAGATCTCAGCTAGGTTCTAGGGGATGGGGGTGCGGCATGCGGCACAAGGTGGAGGGCTGGCTTAGAGCATGGGAGGTGGCCGGATCTGGGCCGGCAACAAGTTCTTGGAGGGGTCTGCATGGTAAGAAAGGGGGTGCGGCAAGAGATGAAGGATGATCAGTATTCGAAAGTCCAAGGGGAGTTGCTGCTGGTTTTGTGGAGAAGGAGGGAGTGTGCGGCAAGAAGGGGGTGGCCGGCGGTGAGGGGCAGCCGGAGATGGTGGATGTGTGGCTAGGTGGTTGGCCGTGGGGTGTTTTATTGGAGGAGGGTGACAATTCTTGGTGTTGGGTACGGCAGATTGTGGGCTAGGGGAGGGTGGTTGTTGTCGGATCTAGGGTGGAAGATGGCCGGAGAAGGGAGCTTGGCCGGAGGGATGGGTAGCCGCAGGGAGGAAGCCGGTGACCAAGGGACGGGGGCTGCGGGTTTGTGGCGACTGCGTGAGGGTTGGAGAAAACCCTAGGAAGTGTTTCGTATGTTAAAACAATTGGGTTGGTTTGCTAAATAGGGTATGATAGGAGTGAACTTAAGCTTGATTGGAGAGAGAGTGGGTGAGAGGGGGAGGGTAGAATTAGGGTGCCAATAGCTAGGGTAATGTTAACATGTGATACGTATAATCCTAATGTTTAGATTAAATCAGATTTAATTAAGATTTGAATTAGGGCTAAGCTTGGGTTAATGATGAGCCGAAAGTGATTATGGTGAAAGGAGGGTCTAACGATGTCTGATAAATACAAGAAAAATATCGGGACGACCGTGTCAACGGGAGGGTCGAGACTAAGATGATCGGTCACGAGCTAGGGTACCGGAAAATGGAACTAAAAATAAAAAGGTCAAATGTCGAAGTCTAAAGTTACAACACCCCTTCAAACAAAGTTGTTTTGTGGGAGAATTAGCTGTGAAACGACGTTCACGAAAAATCCCACAAATAAGTACTCTCCCAGAGGGTCACAAGGACATATCACATCGTACGTTTGGGGTACAAGAAGTGGCAACTAAAAATACGCGTACGAAAGGAAGGTACGCGTACGAAAAACGTACGATCGAAAAGCGACCGTGACATTTAGGCTCGAGTGTTAACATTTTGCCATATAGCTTGTATGTGCACTTAGGACTTGGAGAATTGAAATCTACAACCATCATTCTCAAATTGGTCGATAGGTCCATTAAAGTCCCCAAGAGTAGCATTGAGGATGTGCTTGTCCAAGTGATAGGTCCGTTAAAGTCCCCAAGAGTAGCATTGAGGACGTGCTTGTCCAAGCGGAAAAATTTTACTACCTGGTGGACTTTGTCGTTTTAGACATTCTCGGTCCACAAACTAAGACACCAACCCCTATAATCTTAGGTAGACCATTCCTAGCCCCAAGCAATGCAATAATCATTTGTAGGGATGGTCAACTTAAAATCTCTTTTGTCAACATGACCCTAGATTTAAATATTTTCAATGCTTGTAAGTTGCCATCGGGGGATGGTGAGTTTGAGGACCCTTCCATGATTGAAACTCTCGTTGAAGAGCATTTTGACTCAAAATTTATTTAAGTGCTTAATTTTGTTAAACATTTTTGTGAAAATATTGATACCAAGTGTTTTTCACAGAAAGTTGGCACAGTGACTAAGTGGGCATCATCTTTGAGCTGCTACCGTTGGACACACCATACCAAAGGCCATCGAAATTGGAGAATCCATCCTAGGACTTGAAGCCGTTGTCGCCATATTTGAAGTATGCATTTCTTGGGGAATCCGGCACATTCCCCATGGTAATATCATCCAAACTCTCTATAGAGCAAGAAATACAATTATTAGAAGTGCTTAAAATTCATAAGGGTGCAATTGGTTGGACAATTGCTGACATTAAAGGTATTGACCCCCTAATTTGTAAGCACCACATATACTTAGAGGATGACACCAAATCCACTAGAGAAATAAAACATAGGTTAAATCCTAATTTGAAAGAAGTGGTGACGGCTGAAATCCTTAAGATTCTTGATGCGGGTATTATATACCCAATTTTCGATAGTAGATGGGTTATCCCCATTCAAGTTTACCTAAGAAATCGGGGCTAACGGTAGTAAAGAACGAGAACAATGAGTTAGTCCCCATGTGAGCCACCACAGGGTGGCACATGTGCGTTAACTATAGGAAGCTTAACTCTAAAGCTCGTAATGACTACTTCCCTCTCCCAAATCTAGATCAAATCCTAGAGAGGGTGGCCAAACACGAATATAATTGCTTCCATGATGGCTATTCCGGGTATTACCAAATTGAAATAGCACTCGAGGAACAAGAGAAGACCAGCTTCACTTGTCCCTTCGGCACTTTTGCATTTAGGAGGATGCCATTTGGCTTATGTAATGCCCTCACAACTTTTCAACGTTGTATGCTTAGCATTTCCCATGACATGGTTGAAAAGATTGTGGAGGTATTCATGGATGATTTTTCTGTGGACGATATCTCATTTAATAAGTGCTTATCTTACTTGGATTGTGTCTTAGATCGATGTATCGAGAAAACCATTCTCTTGAATTGGGAGAAATGTCATTTCATGACCACCGAAGGCTTAGTCCTTGGTCACATCATCTCCAGAGAAGGTATGCAAGTTGATAAAGTCAAGATTAAGGTAATAGAAAAGCTACACACTCCTTGTTGTGTAAGAGATATTCGATCATTTCTTGGGCATGTCGGTTTTTACAGGAAGTTCATTAAAGATTTTAGTTCAATATCTCAACCTCTTGTATGCTTTTGAAAAATGATATTGATTTTTCTTGGAATAATGATTGTCAACTTGCTTTTGAAAAGTTGAAAATTTTGCTAACATGTTCACCTATTCTTCAGGTGCTAGATTGGACGTCACCCTTCGAGATTTTGTACGATGCTAGTGACTATGGGGTTGGCACACGTACTTGAACAACACAAGGACAATGTTGCTGTGGTGATTTATAATGCGAGCAAGAGCTTAGATGAAGCTCAACGAAACTACACCACCACGGAGAAGGAGCTTCTAGCTGTTGTCTTCGCATTGGAGAAATTTAGGAGCTATATATTGGGATGCACATTTACAATCTTTACAGATCACACAGCTCTTAAATATCTCCTATCCAAGAAAGACGCCACGCCTAGAATAATCCGTTGGATTTTGGTTTTGCAGGAATTCAACATCGCCATTAAGGACAAGAAGGGAATGGAAAATCATGTTACTGATCACCTTTCAATGTTAACGGTGAACATGGATCCGGCAACCATCCCATTGAAGGATTCGTCTCCCGACGAGCATCTTTTTGTGGTCTCCCACACACTACCATGGTATGCCGACATTGTAAACTACTTGTGTTGGATCTGGATCCTAGCCTAGAGGGGGATGAATAGGCTAATAAAAAATTCTCGTGCAACCCACGAGAAATTACACACAGTTAAAAGCACAACCAGAGTAAATAAGGGACAATCACAGAGTACACACAGATTTACCCTGGTTCGGTCGCATCAATGACCTACGTCCAGCCCCCAAGCATATACTAGCATTAATAAGCTCCTTCTGTATACCTACAATGTGGTATTAGCTCCAACTCCCCACCTAGACTGTACCACACTCAACTAAGTGCAGAACCCTATCAACATAGTAAATGCGTATCTTGACTGCGACAACATGTCAAGACCCTCTTGTCTTGCCCCAACCAGACAAGTCCAAACTAGTCACGAATATTGGTAAAAGTTTTCCTTACAGAGATCGTTACACTAAGACACAAATATAAAGCGTAAATGGTTTAGAAATGCCCAGTTCGTGTTTGTGTAGTTGTCTCTGTCAATCAGCACGTCGTCAGCTCCAATCTGACGCAAACGATGTCTCGATCCGACTCCTGGATCTCAATCAGGCTCAAATAGCACTCTGGTCTGTGCGTTAAGTAATCCCAGTTCAACTCAAATTATAAGAGGTCTGTGCGCACAGCAATTCTCAATAAGCCACGTCAGCTAAATTTCGATCACTTTGCTTTCGTTCGCCATGCGCTCTCCGACTCAACCTAGGGCATGCAGCAGCATCGAGCGATTCCTCTTCGACCTACAGATCTCTTCACCGGTGGCAAGCAACGGAAAGCAGCTCTCCAACTCCGACAACGTCGTCTTCGTTCACAGCTCAGGCATGCAACAAAATAATACATCGCCGTCTGACTTTGTATTCACGCAGACCTCTTGATCTTCTCCAATCGCTCGTTGGCAGCGGTGACAACTTGAAGGCACAACGACGGCGGCGACCTCCTCTTCGGCGGTGAACTCCGAGTGACAGCAGCTTCTTCGACCTCGTCCTCTTCTTCTTCGACTCGACGAGAGCTGCAACTCCGGTGAGATGAAGCGAGTGGCGAGGGCTTCGAATTTTGCACGATGGATTTGAACAGCGGCGGTCTTCGACAGCTCTCGACGACGAACGATGGAAAGCTCCGATGACTCTGACTTCGTTGAGCAGCACTCCAAGAAATCCAACCTCGACGGCAGACATCGTCGTCTTTCCGACAGTGAACGACATGTTTCACGGTGATTCCTCCAACTGCTCCTTTTTGACGTAGACTCCGATGGCGCGTTACAGCGCTCCAACGACATGAGGCTTTGGCAGCAGTGTTGATCTCCACGTCTCGGCAGCGAGATCTTCGACAACGAGATTATTAGCTTCGACTTGTGAGATCTTCGATGGGACGGCGATAGCTCGATGTCGAAGGTAACTCCGACTTCTCTGATATCTAGACATCAACGGCAACTATCTCGTTGGACAACACTCGCGAGGATAACGATGTCGGAGAGCTGTTGTGTGAGTTGTTGTGTGACGAATGAGATGTGAACAGCAGCGTGATGATGCTTGAGGATATCTCGAGGTTGCTTGTTGCTTGCGACAAGGTGATGTTGCCTCTGCACACCTTGAACTCCTACTCCTTGAAGATGATGTTTCTTAGAGATGTTGAAGGGGTTGGAGTCTTGGGCTTGAAGGTGATAGCTTGGAGATGTAGATAAATATAGGCCTTGGAGATGATAGTTGCGGCTTAGAAGGTGATACATATGGTTTTTTTTGACAATATATGGCCGCTCCCTTTTTTTGTGTTTTGATGCCGCACCCCGTTTTTTTTGTGTATCAGTCGTGTACCTCTCTTCAAGGGGATGATGGCTTATATAGAACATTGGCTAGGGTTTTCTAATAAGCTTTGACAATTCGACAATAGGAAATAAAAGTTTGAAATATGGTTGTATGGGATTTGATTTGATCTCATTGGAATATGATTAGTGTTGATTTGGGATTTGAAAAGGATACTAGTTGGGATTTTGGGAGGATTTGATTAGGTGTTTGAATAGGAGTTTGGTAGAATCAAATAATTGCAAATCTAGCTAAATGATTTGATCAAATCCCTTTTGAACTCAAATTGGCCTCCATCTCATCCCATATTGGACCAAGTCCAATTTGCTTTGTGTATGGCACTTTGACCAAATCCATTAGCTATGTGGATAGTAATTCCTCCAATGCTTAGAATAACGACTTTGCCATTCCTGAAACACACTTAGCACACACGTTAAATTGTTCGCACATGTTTGTCATCATCAAACTAGAGTTCCTAGATCGTTGAGTCCAACAATCTCCCCCTTTTGATGATGACAACCCAATGAAAGATTTGTGCAATTAGATAGGTGTGTGTGAAATGTGATGATGGGTGTAATGCTGATGATGTATAGAATGAGACAAAGCATTACTAGCATGCACACAATATAGCAATGATGAAAAGCATGCTCCCCTATCTTCAAGCTCCCCCTTCATCAGACAATACCATATTTTCAAGCTCCTTCTTGAACAATACCAAATCTTTTGTCTTTCTCCCCCTTTGTTATCATCAAAAGTGGACTAATGAAGTCATTAAATATCACATGCAAAAATAAAGTATTATAAAGTATAGCTAGCACTTGCATGTATTTTCTTCAAAGTAGACAGCTCATATTCATGAAAATCATAATTTAGACTTCACCACCAATGTGTAAGTGTGATAATACAAACATTGAAGTACAATGGGAGATTCAATTTAGAACATCAACCAAATCAACCCACATTTTCCATTGAACATGAATTTCACTAGGATTGATTTTTTCCACCTCATTAAAAATGAGTTCAAGATACCAAACCCCAAAACATAGCCTATAAGGACTCTTAGATGCGGGGTGGCATTGCTTGACGAGTAAAATACACCAACGCTAAAGATTACCCATAAAGCATATGTTGGATACTCGTGGGTAGTGTACTTGCCAAGAATTGTATCCATTTTTCATACGGAGCAATTTCATGTATTTTTTTCATTTACAATTCTTTTGTGCTCAATTTTTATTCATGACAATTCACGTCATATCCCTTACAACATTTAGTTTTTATTCATCCTTCATTCACTTTCCAACATTCATCAAAAGAATCTCCAAAAGTACTAAAAGTTTAGTATTCAAGTGCAAATGTAGGTGTAGAAATCAAACTAATCATTTTAAGAAGCATGTCATGGCTACCAAATAGATTCTAGCATGCGAATGTAGCAATAACAATAATACAATGATTTCTACAAAGGATATGATTGAACCTTCAATAATAGCACTTATAAAGATTCATAAAGAGGTATTCATTAAGCACATTTTTTTTATTTTTGGTTTTATAAAGAACTAAAACAAGCCTAAAAAGCAAACAAAAAAGCATAAAAACAAAAATTAAATCAAGCACACACACAAAAACTATGAAGGTATGCAATGAATGCAAGGAGGGAAAGGAACTATACCTTCGCGTCGCTATTTGACTAAGGAGCTAAAAGAATGAAACTTTCAATTTATTGCTCCTCGTCAAATCTCCATCCCACCTACATGAAAGGTGCTAAGTGTGACCTTGAAATCCAACAAGGTCCACTAGTATTAGTCATAAAAGTTTTAGGAACCCACACTTCTTTGAACTTTATGTTTGTGTTCCAAAACTTACAATAATAGGATGTGTGACCAACATTATCACAAGTAAATCACTTTGCATGCATATTTTTCACAATAGAAGGCACATTGTGGAATTTCTTAAATTTGGGTTTTCCAACGTTTTTCAAATCAAATCCAAGTCCTCTTCTATTGTTGCCATATAATTAATTTTCAAGTATGGTATCCAACGAATGTTTACCAATTGAAAATTTTCTTAATGACAATTCTAGATTGGAAACTTTGGATTTGAAACATCTATTTTCATCCATAAGCAAGGTGCATTTACTTATAAAAGCTCTCTTCTTTTCCTCTTCCTTCTTTTCAAACTCAATCATTTTTTAAGGTCATTATTACACATGCACAGTTTTTCATTAAGCTCCTTAATCACATTATCTTTTTCAGCTTCAAGCTTAAATAAGACCTGCTTAAGCATGCTAATTTCATTCAATAAGGAAGGACAAGAAAGACAATCAACTTATTCATTAAAGCATGACTTTCCTTTTTCATTATAGCAAAGGTAGAATCACGTTCATCAAGTTTTTCTTTAAGGATGTCAACTTCTCCAGAAATGTCACAGTTTTCTTTTTGTAATTTAAAGCTGGCATTTCTATAATCATTTAACGGAGTTCTAGCTCATTAATCTCATTTTGCATTCCTTTATAAACATCTAGTAATTCAAATTTAGTAAAGGAATTTACCTCATCGCTCTTTGTCATTAAGCAGACGAAGGAGTGAGCCACATTCTCCATAGGCTCATCCTCAGCTTCGCTGTCCATGTCCCATATTAGCACCTTGGCTTTTCCTTTATCTTTAGCAACCTGAGTAGTCTCTTGTCTGCACTGCTTCGTGAAGTGCCCCTTTTTCCTGCATTTAAAGCATTCAACTCTATCAGCAGAATCTTGTTTAGAAGAATTTCTATTTGAATTAAAAGTGTTAGAGCGAATGAACCTTTTATGCATTTCTAATCTTCCTTGAGGAGTCCTGATGTACTTTCTGAAATTTCTGACCATCAGCACTATCTCCTCCTCATCTTCTTCATCTTCGCTAGCTTTCAGAGCAAGTAGCTTTGAAGCTTTTTTCTTCTCCTCGGGTTTCTCTCTATCTTCAATATTTTGCAATTCAAGCTCGTAGGACATTAAATTACCTATCAAGTCCTCCACCCTCATCTGTGACAGATCTTTTGCTTCTTGGATGGCAGTGACTTTAGGCCTGAAAGAGCTTGGCAGTGCTCTTAATATCTTCCTCACCTGTTCAAGGCTAGAATATGGCTTACCGAGCAAGCTAGACTTCTAGACAATGTTGGTGAACCTCACAAACATATCTGATATGGTCTCTGATGGTAGCATGCGAAATCCCTCGTACTCTGTGCTCAGAAGTGCAAGTCTAGACTCCTTCACCTATGATGTTCCCTCGTGCGTCACCTCCAATGTATGCCATATTTCCTGTGCAGTTAGACAATGTGAGATACGATTGAATTCAGATTTATCTAATGAACAAATGAGAGCATTCATAGATTTAGCATTAAGAGAATAAAGTCTCCAATCATTATCATCCCATTTATCATCATGTTTAAGCATCTCAACATTTTCAATTTTAACGACATGTGGTTTATAGCCTTTTTCAACAATTTGTCAAGCTTTATAATCAATAGAAATCAAGTAAATTCTCATACGATTTTTCCAATAGGCATAATCTACTCCATTATATCTAGGGGACGTGATATGGACTGACCCTCAGCAAAAGCACTATCAATGTGATCCATGGTCAATCCTAGGCTAGATCCTAAAACTTGGCTCTGATACCACTTGTTGGATCTGGATCCTAGCCTAGAGGGGGTGAAAAGGATAATAAAAAATTCTCGCGCAACCCACGAGAAATCACACGTAGTTAAAAGCACAACCAGAGTAAATAAGGGACAACAGAGTACACATAGATTTACCCTGGTTCGGTCGCATCAACGACCTACGTCCAGCCCCAAGCATATACTAGCATTAATAAGTTCCTTCAGTACACCAATAATGAGGTCCTAGCTCCAACTCTCCACCTAGAATGTACCACACTCAACAAAGTGCAGAACCCTATGAACATAGTAATTGCGTATCTTGACTGCGACAACACGTCAAGACCCTCTTGTCTAGCCCGAACCAGACAAGTCTAAAATAGTCACGAATATTGGTAAAAGTTTCTCCTACAGAGATCGTCATACTAAGACACGAATATAAAGATTAAAGGGTTTAGAAATGCTCAGTTCGTGTCTGTGTAGTCGTCTCTGTCAATCAGCACGACATCAGCTCCAATCTGATGCAAATAGTGTCTTGATCCGACTCTTGGATCTCAATCATGCTCAAATAGCACTCCGGTCTGTGCGTTAAGTAATCCCAGTTCAACTCAAATTAGAAGCGGTCTATGCACACAACAATTCTCAATAAGCCATGTCAGCTAAATTTCGATCACTTCACTTTCATTCATCGTGCGCTCTCCGACTCAACCTAGGGCATGCAGCAGTGGGGAGCGACTACTCTTCGACCTGCGGATCTCTTCACCGACGGCGATCAATGGCGAGCAGCTCACCAACTCCAACAGCATTGTCTTCGTTCACAGCTCGAGCATGCATCAAAATACTACGTCGTCGTCCGACTTTGTATTCACGCGGGCATCTTGATCTTCTCCAATCGCTCGTTGGTAGCGGTGACAACTTGAAGGCACAACGACGGCGTCGACCTCCTCTTCGGCGGTGAACTCCGAGCAACAGTAGCTTCTTCAACCTCGTCCTATTCTTCTTCGACTCGATGAGAGATGCAACTCTGGTAAGATGAATCGAGAGGCGAGGGCTTCGACTTTCGCACGATGGCTTTCAACAGCGACGGTCTTCGACAGCTCTCAACGAGAACGATGGAAAGCTCCGATGACTCCGACTTTGTTATGCAGCACTCCGAGCTATCCAACCTCAACGGCAGACAACGTTGTCTCTCCAGTGGTGAACGTCGTGTTTCACGGTGCTTCCTCCGACTACTCCTCTTCGACGTAGACTCCGATGGCGAGTTGCAGCGCTCCAAGGGCGTGAGGCTTTGGTAGCGGGGTTGATCTCCACGTCTCGACAACGAGATCTTCGACGGTGAGATTATGACTTCGACTTGTGAGATCTTTGACGGGACGGCGATAGCTCGATGTCGACGGCAACTCCGACTTCTCCTATATCTAGACAGCAATGGTGACTATCTCGTTGGCAACACTCGTGAGGATAACGATGTCGGAGAGCTGTTGCATGAGTTCTTGTGTGACGAAGGAGATGTGAATGGTAGCGTGATGATGCTTGAGGATATCTCGAGGTTGCTCGTTGCTTGCGGCAAGGTGATGTTGTCTCTGCACACTTTGAACTCCTACTCCTTGAAGATGATGTTTCTTAGAGATGTTGAAGGGGTTGGAGTCTTGGGCTTGAAGGTGATAGCTTGGAGGTGTAGATAAATATAGGCCTTGGAGATGATAGTTGCGGCTTAGAAGGTGATAACTAGGGTTTTTTTGACAATATATGGCCGCTCCCTTTTTTGTGTTTTGATGCCGCACCCCAGTTTTTTTGTGTATCAGCCGTGCACCTCTCTTCAAGGGGATGATGGCTTACATAGAACATTGGCTAGGATTTTCTAATAAGCTTTGAAAATTCGGCAATAGGAAATAGAAGTTTGATATATGGTTGTATGTGATTTGATTTGATCTCATTGGAATATGATAGTATTGATTTGGGATTTTAAAATGGATACTAGTTGGGATTTTGGGAGGATTTGATTAGGTGTTTGAATAGGAGTTTGGTATGATCAAATAATTGCAAATCTAGCTAAATGATTTGATCAAATCCCTTTTGAACTCAAATCGGCCTCCATCTCATCCCATATTGGACAAAGTCCAATTTGCTTTGTGTATGGCACTTTGACCAAGTCCATTAGCTATATAGATAGCAATTCCTCCAATGCTTAGAATAACGACTTTGCCATTCCTGAAACACACTTAGCACACACGTTAAATAGTTTGCACACATTTGTCATCATCAAACTAGAGTTTCTAGATCGTTGCATCCAACAACTTGGTCACAGGTAAGACTCCCTACATTTGGTCTCGCCAAGATTACAAAAGGTTCATCTATGAGGTAAAATCTTTCTTTTTTGATGACCCTTACATTTACAAGTATTGTAATGAGCAAATAGTTAGGAGATGCATACCTGACCATGAGTTTGAGAGTGTTTTGCATTTTTGCCATGAGGGTGTGTGGTGGTCATTTTTCCGCCAAAAAGACCATAGCAAAAATTTTACAATGGGGTTTCTATTGGCCTAGCATGTTTAAGGACACTTATGCATATTGTAAGGCATGCTCAGCTTGCCAAAAGTTGGGGTGAATCACTAAAAGGAATATGATGTCGTTAAACCCCATTCTTGAAATAGAAATTTTAGATTGTTGGGGCATTGATTTTATGGGACCATTTTTCCCGTCCTTTGGGTATACATATATTTTGCTTGCTATAGATTATTTATCTAAATGGGTGGAGGCAATTCCTTGCAGGACCAATGATGCAGCTATCGTGCTTAAGTTCATGAAAGAAAATATTTTCGCACGATTTGGGATGCCAAAAGCTATGATCATATTTTTGCAACCGCCTCTTTGCAAGGTAGATAAAGAAGTTTGGGGTGAAACACAAGATTTCTACAGCATACCACCCCCAAAATAATGGACAAGCTGAGTTGGCAAATTGGGAGATCAAGAACATACTTCAAAAGACGGTGAATCCATCAAGGAAGGATTATAGCATGCGTCTTCCTAAGGCATTGTGGGTGTACCGTGTTGGATATTGGACTCCCCGGATTTGGTTTTGGATGATGAACAAACATAAATATAATATGAACTAACACTTTGTGAGCGCAGTAATGGAGATCGTCGCCAAATTCACATGAATATCAATAACGACGTCTCAAGACTTCTCAAAGCACGTGATCGTATGCCTAAAGCTTCGTTGAAGCTTATAGACCTATTTAGAAGTCATGAAGATTCGATTGAAGCTATTGAAGACGGTATCGTCAAGTTTATTTAATAGTCTTTAATCTTCTTTCGTAGAATGTTAAGCCTTGAGTAGGTCTTACGTTTTAATTCTTCATAACGCCCATATCTTAGCTCTAGGATCTTAGTAGAAGTCCATACAATTCTTCCCGAATCTTCGCGCTTCGATTCGGGACTTCTTGTGCATGTTAGTTGGTTCAAGAAGAAGAACTGACCGACTAGATGGTGATCTAGTCGGTCAGCCAAGCTTCTTGGACCGACTAGTTTCTGTCAGTTAATTCTTAGCTCTTTACTGTTTACAGTTAGTCGGTCTAAGTTGACTCACCGACCGACTAGTTTGTGAACTAGTCGGTCAGTGATGCTTCTGTGACCGACTAGTTGAGCTTTCCCTGAACATGCACATTTGAGCTTGAGCTACTGTTTATCTTTAGTCGGTCTGTGCTCATTGATCGACCGACTAGTTGATGAACTAGTCGGTCAACTTTCCTTCTTGGACCGACTAGTTTAGTTTACTGTACATGCCAAATTTTTCACCATACTTACTGTTTATTGTTAGTCGGTCTATGTTCATTTGGTGACCAACTAGTTGGTGAATTAGTCGGTCAACATTTGTTCTTGGACCGACTAAGTCTAATTCTTCTCAGACTTCAGTTTTATCTGTTAGTCAGTCCACTTTGAGTAACCGACCGACTAGTTGTGAAACTAGTCGGTCAGCTACTCTTCTTAGACCGACTAGTTCCTTAGTCTGTACTTTGATCTTTTCTCAGTTTACTCATTAGTCGGTTTACGTTAATTGACCGACCGACTAGTTGATAAATTAGTCGGTCGGTGGTTGTTCTTTGACCGACTAGTTGGGTTCAGAAAAGAGCCGTTGGAGCTTTAATGGAAACGTGTTTCTCTCTCTCTCTCTCCTCTATCCTATATATACTTGTTGGGCTGCATTCATTGCTGCCAAGGCTGATATTAATGCAAGTTTAGAGTTCAAGAGAAATCAATCCAAGCTCATTCAAAGCTCATTCCCTCCATTCAATAATCTCTCCTAACTCTTACTTCCAAAGAGAGATTCATTGAGTGTGAAGCCTTCCAAGCCAAGTGCTTGATTCTAGGTCACCAACATCCCCAAAGCTCTCCATCGCTGATCTACATCTTGGAGCTAGGGTTTGGTGCCACTTCTTCCCCAAAATCATCCTTGCCCTAATTCGTAAGCAATACTCAAGGCATAGGTATTTTGTTCGGTAAGAAGTTTTTCTTATTTCATTTCATATTTGATTTGTAAGTTTCACTCTCGGTTGTGAGAGTGTGGTTGTGATCCCGGGTTGTGGGAGTCATAAATTATATTTTGTATGATTTGACTTGTGGAGGTTTTTCACAAGTATTTCATAGTGGAAATCTTGAGTTAGGGTTTCTAACTCAAGTATCCGGAGGGGATCCGGGTGGTTGGGACGTAGGATCACCGATAACAAGTCAGGGAGACTTGGGTGGATCCGAACCCAGTAACATCTCTTGTTAGCGTTGTTAATTTTGTGTTGTCATTCAATTTTAGCTTCCGCAAATTGATTTGGTAGTTGTTTGCATTTTAATTTGGAATTATACTCCTTATTATTTTAAAGTATTATTCACCCCTCCCCCCTCTAGTACTTGTGCAGTATCTTGTAGGGCATTACATTTGGTATCAGAGCCAGATACTAAGCTATGTCTGCCAACGACAACAAGACCGTGCGTCCACCTTCCAACTATGACACCTTCAGGAACCGTGAAGGAGCATCTTCAGTGATGGAAGGACATTCCTCTACGAGGCCTCCATTCTTCAACGGTACCAACTACGGGTACTGGAAATGCCGGATGGAAACTTTCCTCCGGAGTGCATCCTTATGGAGGACCACAATGAAGGAATACATCGAGCCCAAAGAAGAAGATTTTGAGAAATGGACTACCGCGGAGGTCGCCGCGGAGGTAAGCAATGCCAAGGCGATGAACGCCTTGCAATGCGCATTGGAGCCCGAGGACTTCAATAAGATATGCACATGTAAGAGTGCATATCAAATTTGGAACTCCCTCCTCATTCTACATGAAGGGACGAGTCAGGTAAGAGACTCTAAACTCGTAGTTGTAAACAAAGATTACGAAATGTTTCATATGCAACAGGGCGAGAAGATGAAGGAGTATTACGCTCGCTTCGTCGACATCATAAACGAGTTAGAGGCTCTTGGCAAATCCTACACCCAAAAGGAGAAGTGTTCGAAGCTTATCGAAGGACTTCCTTCTTCTTGGGAAAAGCGCACCTTCGCCATCGAGGAAGGTAATGACATGAACAAGTACACCGTAGTTCAACTAATGGGTACTTTAATGTCATACGAGGTACGCAAGGATAGCAAGCTCAAATTGCAGGAAAAGATGAAGTCCTATCTAAAGCAAGACGAGCCAAAGAAGAAGGCTATTGCTTTCAAGGCCGCTCCATTCACATCCACATCAACCGATGATGAAGACTCGGAAAAGGAGTTGGACTTGGAGTCCATGGCACTCATGGCCAAGAAGTTCAACCGTTTCTTCCGAAAAGGTAACTTCAAGAACAAAGCTAAACATGAAAGCGGAGTGTCCTCTCAACAAACAAAAGGAGAAGTGGAAGGCGCCAAAATTCGATAAGTCCAAGAAGTACAAAAAGGGGTACAAGAAGGGACTTGTCGGAGCAACATTCACTGACTCCGAGGATTCTTCAAGCGGAGAGTCGGACGATGAGCAAGTGGAGCAAGCACACATGTGCTTCATGGCAAGAGAGGAGCATGATCAAGGATCCTCCTCTTCCGATGATAGTGATGACGAAGGCAACGATGAGGTAACTATAGACGATCTTAGGAATGCTAACTCTCAACTTTGGTCAAAATACACTAAATTAGTAAATAGTTATACTAAAGTAAAAGATGACCTAGTTAGCATTCAAACATCGCCTAAGACTATCATCACCAACAACGACACCGTTGTTGAAGAGTTAAGAAATGAGATTGTTAATCTCAAATCTAAACTTGAACATGTTAGCATTGAGGATGCGGAAGAACATAAGATAGCGGATTTAACTTCTCAAAACTCGACTTTGAGTATTGAGAACGAGAATCTTAAATCTCGTGTTTATGTGCTCACATCGCAAATATCCACCTTGGATATTTCTTTGCGTTCTCTCAAAGAGAAATATGAGGACACATTGGGCCGAATCAACAAATTCAACAAGGGTAAGGGCACTTGGATAATATCCTAAAAGACTTACTTCCGGCCAAATACCACATTGGCTTGGGGTATATGATGGGAAATTCATCTAAGTCGGTCACTACTTTTGTAAGGCCAACTTCCGAAGCCTCAACGAGTGGGAGCAAACACTCTATTGGTAGTTCATCTACCAATGGTGCTTCCACCTCGTCCACACCCTCTTTTGGAAAGAAACCCACTTTGGGTGGACCTCCAAAGAAGGGGCATGCTTATATGTACACAAATACCATGCCACGTAGGAACACACGTCCTACTCCACCATCTCACACATATGATGATTTCTATGCTACACGTTCACGGGCACGTGCACACCATGTGAGACACCCTCACGCACGTGTTTCCACACATGCATATGTTCACCCACCTCATCGTATGAATAATTCTCGTCATGCACCATTCCATCATGTCCCGTATGCATATCCACGTCATGCATCACGTAGAAATCAACGTAGCATGCATGCACCCAATAGGATGAGGGCTCCCAAGATTTTCACAATTTGGAGCCCAAAGGACACAAGCATGGACGAAAAACAAATGTATATGAATGCTTATTTTTCGGATGTTGTGCATAGTAGAAATTATATGGGGAAGTCTAAGTCCAATTGGACTTGGCTTCCAAAGGTCTAATCTTTTGGACCCAATGACCTTGGGTACCATGATATGAAATTCTCTATCTTTAGGTACTCAAGGAAAAGAAAAAGAAAAGGAGCAACAAATTTAAATTTAGCTCCAAGGGAAATTGGATACTCGATAGCGGGTGTTCAAAACACATGACGGGTGACGCTAGTTTGCTCTCCGGAGTGGTTCCCATAGCAAATGGAAACCGCGTCGTATTTGGAGGCAACGAGAGCGGAACCATCATAGGTGTTGGTAAAGTGGGTAACCCTTCTAAACCCCTAATTAGTGATGTTTATCTTGTTAGTGGTTTAAATCATAATCTTATTTCAATAAGCCAACTTTGTGACAAAGGTTACAAAGTTAGCTTTGCGAAAGGATTGTGTCACATTTTAAGAAAAGATAATGATAAATTATTGTTTTCCGGAACTCGTCATAAAGATATTTATATTTTGGATCTTCCTAAGTCATATGAACAATGTCTCGTTGCCAACACAAGTGAACAACACTTATGGCATCGACGCTTTGGACATGTGAACTTTGGAACACTATATAAGCTTTCAAAATTAAATTCCATTAAAGGTTTTCCGAAGCTTGTTTTTGAAAAGAAAAGTTTTTGTGATTGTTGTCAACGTGGCAAGCTTCCTAAATCTTCATTTAAACCTAAGAAAAGCATTTCTACTAAACGGCCACTAGAGCTATTACATCTAGACTTATTTGGGCCAACTAGAGTTGCTTCCTTAGGAAATGCAAGATATGGACTTGTCATCGTAGATGACTATTCAAGATTTACATGGGTATTTTCATTGTGTAATAAAAATGAAGCTTTTGAAAACTTCACAATTTTTGTTAAGAAAGTACAAAATCTCTTAGGAACCACCATTGTCACTATTCGTAGTGATCATGGAGGTGAATTTGAGAATGAGTCTTTTGAGACATTTTGTGATGAAGTTGGTATTACTCACACCTTCTCTTTCCCTCGTGCACCTCCTCAAAATGGTGTAGTTGAGAGAAAGAATAGGACGCTAGTGGAGTGTGCTCGCACTATGCTTGATGATAGCCAACTTGGCCATCAATTTTGGGCGGAAGCGGTACACACCGCTTGCTATGTGTTTAATAGAATACTTTTGAGGCCCGGAACTAAACAAACTTGTTATGAATTGTTGTTTGGTAGGTTGCCTCAAGTTAAACATTTTCGTGTTTTTGGTTCGAAATGTTTTATTAAGAACACGTATGGTAGTTTGGACAAATTCGATCCAAGATCCGATGAGGGGATTTTTGTTGGATACTCTTCGCATAGCAAAGCCTACCGGATATTCAACAAACGAACCTCAACGATCGAGGAGTCGCTTCATGTCTCTTTTAATGAAGGATTTGTTCCAACTAGAATTTCAAATGATAATGATTCTATGGATGTTTTATGTGATTCATTTGATAATTCTAAGTCTAATGATTCTATTGATTCTATTGAGACTAACCCAACTAACGAAATTGTTGAGAATGTTCCTAGTGATCAAGGTATTCCCAAACGGCTTCATACCGTTCGTGACCATCCTCATGAGCAAGTCATTGGCAATATCTATGATAGTGTCAAGACGAGATCGCAAGTGAACTACTTCGCTCATTGTGCCTTTGCCTCCTCGATAGAGCCAAAGAATATTAATGAAGCATGCGAAGATAGCGCTTGGATCTTAGCCATGGAGGAGGAGCTCATTCAATTCGAGAGAAATGAAGTTTGGGAGCTTGTTCCATTGCCATCGAAGAACCACACCGTCATAGGGACAAAGTGGATCTTCAAGAAGAAAACCGACGAAAACCAAGTCGTCGTCCGGAACAAAGCTCGGTTAGTTGCTCAAGGCTATCGACAAGAGGAAGGTATTGATTTCGAAGAATCCTTCACTCTGGTAGCTAGATTAGAATCAATTAGATTATTATTGTCTTTTGCATGCCATAATGATTTTAAATTATTTCAAATGGATGTTAAAAGTGCATTTTTAAACGGAGATGTTGTTGAGGAAGTTTACGTTTCTCAACCTCCGGGCTTCATAAATGAAAAATTTTCAAATCATGTTTTTAAACTAAAGAAAGCGCTTTACGGCTTAAGACAAGCTCCTCGAGCTTGGTATGATCGCCTAAAGAATTTTCTTTTGGATTTGAATTTTAAAATGGGAGAAGCCGATTCTACACTTTTTGTTAAGCATGCGAATAATGATATAATTTTAGTTCAAATATATGTTGATGATATCATTTTCGGTGCTACTAACTTTGCTCTTTACGAAGAGTTCTCTAATGTTATGAAGGAACAATTTGAGATGAGCCACATGGGTGAGCTCAAGTATTTCTTAGGTCTCCAAATTCGCCAAATGGACGATGCAATCTTCATCCACCAAACGAAGTATACGGTGGAGTTGCTAAAGCAATTTGGAATGGAGAGTGCTTCCGGGAAAAAGACTCCAATGAGCACTACTACGCATCTTGACAAGGATACGGGCGGTAAGGATGTAGACATTCATCTATATCGAGGTATGATAGGTAGCTTGCTTTATCTTACCGCAAGTAGGCCCGATATTATGTTCGCCGTATGCGTATGTGCTCGTTATCAATCTCAACCTAAGGAATCTCACTTAGTAGCGGTAAAGCGTATTTTTCGCTATCTAAGTTACACTTTAGATTTTGGATTACTTTATCCGAAATCTAGCACATATGAGTTAATCTCATATAGTGATGCCGATTATGCGGGATGCAAATCCGACAGGAAAAGTACTAGTGGCACTTGCCATTTTATAGGAAATTCTCTTGTCTCTTGGTTTTCCAAGAAGCAAAATTCTGTATCACTTTCAACCACCGAGGCGGAATATATTGCCGCCGGTGCCGCGTGTGCTCAAGTTCTTTGGATGAGACATACACTTAAAGACTTTCGTATAAATTGTGATACTTGCCCTATCATGGTTGACAACCAAAGTGCAATATGTCTTTCCAAGAACCCGGTACACCATTCCCGTTCGAAACACATAGATGTCCGACACCATTTTTTAGATGATCATGTTGCTAAAAAGGACATCATTTTAGTGTACGTTGAAACCCAAAAGCAAATCGCCGATATTTTCACGAAACCCCTAAAGGAGGACTCCTTTGTGCGGTTACGTCGAGAATTGGGGATTATGGGTGAATCCGAGATATATGATTCATGTTTCATTCAATAATTTTGCATGCTATTATATTTGGCAATATCTCATTCATGCTAGAATTATTGGATTTTTCGGGAATTTATGTGATATTTTGATTTTTCGTTCGATTTGTGCGTAATCGTCAAATTTTGAGTTTTCGATGTTTAATGAGGTAGTTTAGATGATTATTGAGAGTTTTGAGATATATCGTCCAAGCGTATTAAGGAGAGAAATTGATTATCATTTTTTGGACTCCTTAGTCGGTTCATGTTCAGTGACCGACCGACTAGATTGAGAACTAGTCGGTCAGTAAATGAACACAGACCGACTAAATCTTGTCAGTATATCTTGGATTCAGCCACTGTTTACAACTAGTCGGTTCAAGCTCATTGACCGACCGACTAGATCGTGATCTAGTCGGTCAGTGCTTGAACTGTGACCGACTAGTTGTGTCAGGGACTGTTTGGTCTTTTGCGATTTCGACCGACTTAAACTCGATCTAAACCGACTAATTCTCACTTTTGTCGGTTGATTTTCTTTTCCTCCAGCTCGAAACCCCGTCCTCCATCAAAACCCTTCGACTTCCGATCGTTCTCCGGCCATTTTCCGGCCGTCTCCGTCGATCTCTACCGTCGGCCCCTCCTTCTAGGTGATCTCTTCTCCTTCTAGGGTTAGATTTCCTTTCCTAGATCTTGGGCTTGCTCGGTTTTTAGGGTTCTTAGGGTTTATCTATTTTTCGACTAGGGCTTCTTCGTTTGATCTCCTTGTCCCGTGTCTTGCTTCGAATATGGCAAGAACACGTATTCCGATCACTCCGTCTAGCCCCTCTCCGATGACCGTTGATCCAAACCCTTCGGATCCCGAACATCCAACCCCTCCGAAACGTCGAGCCAAGACCACCCAACCTTCGTCGTCTTCGCCTCCTCTCAAGAAGAAGAGGACGACGACCGCTAAACCTAGAGGTCAACCGAAACCCAAACCCAAGTCAAAGGCCAAAATTCTTGCCTCTGCTTCTTCGTTCCATACTCCTACCGATTCCGATATGGAGTATAACCCCGAGACCGAGACTCATAGGGAACCCACTCCTCCTATCCATCCCGAGTCTAGCACCCACCCTCGTACGTCTACCCGAAAGCCTAAGGGAAAGGGTCCGATGCCGGTGGGCGGTGTCGATATTTCGTTGTGTCGCGACGACCCGTTGTGTCTCGCGGCATACAACCGTATCGAACATTGCCCGCTGCTTCTGGAGCATTTCGTCCAGTTTAGCGACTTTATAGGGTTAGCTGATCTTCTCTCGTCGTCGGGTCTCCTCGATTACCTTCGATTTGACCCGAAGGCGAATCCTCACCCCTACCCTAGATTAGTGAAGCTTTTCTATGCGAATAGGATCCGGGGTCAGTACGATCAGACCCACTCTGTTGAGACGACCGTTTTGGGGACCCCTATAGTCCTCACTGCGGAAATCTTAGGAGATATTTTGGGTATCTCTTCGTCTGGCCTTCTTCCCTCTGATATCTCGGTTGACGATATTTCTTCTCTTGATCAGACCATCCTTTCAGAGATTTTCCATCAGATCCCTCCTGCCATGATTGGCGTGCCATCTAAATCATTCAAGCCAAATGCGTGGGTCCTAAATCTGATTCTGAAGTCGTGCTTGCTTCCCAAGTACGGCTCCTCATCTTTACCATCCCAGCCATTTTTGAAGCTTATCTATGCGATCTTCATGGGGAGCTCGATTAATTGGGCTCGAATTATACTCGATAAGATTGACTCTTTCGAGTGTATTCGAAAGTCCAATAAATCGGCTCATATCCCATTTCCTTGCATGTTGACCCTCGTATTTCGTCATTTTCGTGTCACGTTGCCTCGTGACGATGAGCGTCCCCTTGGTCCTCCCCTGAATGCGATGGCCGTCAAGAAATCTCTTGCGACGCTTCGTCACGTTCAGAGGACGACACCTTCTGCGTCTGTCCTTGCCTCTGCCAGTGCCTCTGCTGCTCCCTCTGCCACCCTGGATGAAGTCCTACGGATACTTCGTCGTCACGAGTCCCGCTTGGCTCGTACCGAGGAGGTAGTCTGCCGTATGGCTCGTCAGATGGGTGTTGAGCTTCCTCCTTCTGTGTCTGAGGATGAGGAGTTTGATGAGATGGCTGAGGAGGACATTGAGGAGCTCTGTCGTGCTTCGACTCGTGCCCCCGAGGGCACTTCTGCTGGTACTGCTGCTGCTGGTGATACCTCTTCCGGTGCTGCTGTTACTGCTACGTCTGCTGGTGCCCCCGAGAGCACACCTATTGCCACCACTCCTGTGGTGGATACTCCGACTGGTGCTCCCGAGGCCACTACGGTTGCTGCTTCAGTGGTTCCCACTTCAGTCGTCGCTCCTGCTGATGCTTCGGACGTTCTTGCTGATCCAGTCACCTCCTCTGCTCCTGCTGAGCCTGCAGTTGCTTCTGATCCTCCCGCTGCCTCTTGAGTTTCTTCGAGGCCTCTCCTGATACTCTTTGGATGATATATCTAGTTGTGAGAGATGTTGGGTAGGATAGTGTGGGTGGCTATGTATTTTGGATCATTCTGATGTTTTGTTTTGATATCTGTGCTGATGTATTTTGCATTCCGAGATGATGTATTTCTTTTTGTGATGATGTATGATGTATTTTTGTGCCCCGATCTGTCGATCGTCGGTGTGTATATCGGTGATGTACTCTGCTTCATGCATTATATATATATATATCTTAGTTGACATTTCATTATTTTGTGCAATGTACAATTTTTTTTATGTCTCTGATGTTTGATTTCGTCGCTCGACGATATTCACTTGGTTTAATAGAACTTTCTTCTATGAAAACATAGAATTGTTTTCCATGCACTAAATTAACCAAGAAATGTTGATATTGGATAGTATATTCCATAACTCAATCCGTTAAATTGATTTGAGTTTTGATGATTTCGTTTTACGATTTTTCGACTTTGGTATCTTTGACACGCCTTGATTCTATTTGTATTTTTCTCTTTGGTGTCACTTGAACCTTCGTCGTATTCTACGACCCGTGCTTTTTTATTTGAAGCCATTGTTGTTGTCGTTGTTATCCTCCCGCTCTTTTTGCTTATGCCAAAGGGGGAGAGATATAATAATAACGATGTGCCAAATGAAAATTTAAAGCATTTCTCCAAGAATCTAACTTGATGTGTTAGATTCAGGGGGAGTTAAGATATATAAATGGATTTTCAAATCCGATATTTCAAGAACCTTCATTTGGTATTTCAATAATTCAACAATCGATTCTCATTTAATATACTTCACTCGTCTGCTTGATGCGTATCATTTTTGTTTAAATTGGAATTAACGTGTCATCAATGCAGGGGGAGTAAGTAAATTTCATTTGAATTATTATTTTTGATTATTATTTATGTTAGTTTGTCATCACCAAAAAGGGGGAGAATGTTGGATATTGGACTCCCCGGATTTGGTTTTGGATGATGAACAAACATAAATATAATATGAACTAACACTTTGTGAGCGCAGTAATGGAGATCGTCGCCAAATTCACATGAATATCAATAACGACGTCTCAAGACTTCTCAAAGCACGTGATCGTATGCCTAAAGCTTCGTTGAAGCTTATGGACCTATTTAGAAGTCATGAAGATTCGATTGAAGCTATTGAAGACGGTATCGTCAAGTTTATTTAATAGTCTTTAATCTTCTTTCGTAGAATGTTAAGCCTTGAGTAGGTCTTACGTTTTAATTCTTCATAACGCTCATATCTTAGCTCTAGGATCTTAGTAGAAGTCCATACAATTCTTCCCGAAGCTTCGCGCTTCGATTCGGGACTTCTTGTGTATGTTAGTTGGTTCAAGAAGAAGAACTGACCGACTAGATGGTGATCTAGTCGGTCAGCCAAGCTTCTTGGACCGACTAGTTTCTGTCAGTTAATTCTTAGCTCTTTACTGTTTACAGTTAGTCGGTCTAAGTTGACTCACCGACCGACTAGTTTGTGAACTAGTCGGTCAGTGATGCTTCTGTGACCGACTAGTTAAGCTTTCCCTGAACATGCACATTTGAGCTTGAGCTACTGTTTATCTTTAGTCGGTCTGTGCTCATTGATCGACCGACTAGTTGATGAACTAGTCGGTCAACTTTCCTTCTTGGACCGACTAGTTTAGTTTACTGTACATGCCAAATTTTTCACCATACTTACTGTTTATTGTTAGTCGGTCTATGTTCATTTGGTGACCGACTAGTTGGTGAATTAGTCGGTCAACATTTGTTCTTGGACCGACTAAGTCTAATTCTTCTCAGACTTCAGTTTTATCTGTTAGTCGGTCCACTTTGAGTAACTGACCGACTAGTTGTGAAACTAGTCGGTCAGCTACTCTTCTTAGACCGACTAGTTCCTTAGTCTGTACTTTGATCTTTTCTCAGTTTACTCATTAGTCGGTTTACGTTAATTGACCGACCGACTAGTTGATAAATTAGTCGGTCGGTGGTTGTTCTTTGACCGACTAGTTGGGTTCAGAAAAGAGCCGTTGGAGCTTTAATTGAAACGTTTTTCTCTCTCTCTCTCTCCTCTATCCTATATATACTTGTTGGGCTGCATTCATTGCTGCCAAGGCTGATATTAATGCAAGTTTAGAGTTCAAGAGAAATCAATCCAAGCTCATTCAAAGCTCATTCCCTCCATTCAATAATCTCTCCTAACTCTTACTTCCAAAGAGAGATTCATTGAGTGTGAAGCCTTCCAAGCCAAGTGCTTGATTCTAGGTCACCAACATCCCCAAAGCTCTCCATCGCTGATCTACATCTTGGAGCTAGGGTTTGGTGCCACTTCTTCCCCAAAATCATCCTTGCCCTAATTCGTAAGCAATACTCAAGGCATAGGTATTTTGTTCGGTAAGAAGTTTTTCTTATTTCATTTCATATTTGATTTGTAAGTTTCACTCTCGGTTGTGAGAGTGTGGTTGTGATCCCGGGTTGTGGGAGTCACAAATTATATTTTGTATGATTTGACTTGTGGAGGTTTTTCACAAGTATTTCATAGTGGAAATCTTGAGTTAGGGTTTCTAACTCAAGTATCCGGAGGGGATCCGGGTGGTTGGGACATAGGATCACCGGGAACAAGTCGGGGAGACTTGGGTGGAACCGAACCCAGTAACATCTCTTGTTAGCGTTGTTAATTTTGTGTTGTCATTCAATTTTAGCTTCCGCAAATTGATTTGGTAGTTGTTTGCATTTTAATTTGGAATTATACTCCTTATTATTTTAAAGTACTATTCACCCCTCCCCCCCCTCTAGTACTTGTGCAGTAGCTTGTAGGGCATTACATACCGTACCGCCTACAAAACAGTTTTAGGGATGTCCCCATATCGCTTAGTTTTTTGAAAATTTTGCCACTTGCCCATTGAACTTAAACACAAATCTTTTTGGTTAACTAAAAAATTTAATTATGAAGTTGACTCTTCTTCTCGAAATTGCAGTTAGTGGATCTTAAAGAGATAAGTAGGGAGGCATAAAACAATTCAAAGCACGTGAAGGAGAGGCTGAAGTGCACCCATGATCGAATCATTTTGAGGAGAGAATTCACCCCGGGGAAGAAAATGCTACTCTACAACTTAAGACTTCATCTCTTCCCTGGAAAGCTTCGTTCGAGGTGGATTGGGCCATTCATTGTTCGGGAGGTGTTTCCACATGGCATGGTAACCATTGCCAACCCACAAAACGACAATGAATTCAAGGTGAACGGCCAATGCTTAAAGCATTATCAAGAGCCATGGAGTAGGGACGAAGCCACCATGGAGCTTATGGAACCACCTCCGGGTGGAACCAACTAGGTGTGTTTGTTCCAACACTTTCCTCTTGTAATATGTAGTAAAGAATAACTCTTTCCCAAGCTTGCTTATCCTAGTTTATCCATTTTATGCATATATTTCATCTCACCCTTCAAACATTGACGACCAAGTTCTTAAGTTGGGGTGTGTGGACTAGGAAATAGCAATTTCTTGAGCATCTTTTTATTATTTTCATCTTTTTGTAAATAAATTGAATGAAATAAAAAATTTCCATGTATCACCAACATTTCTCCCATTTAGAGCTTTTTGTTAGTCCCATTGATTAAATGTGGTGATCCTTCCCAACTTGTTATGGTAAAAATGTATTCTTGAAGTGGATTTAGCAAATTAGGATGTGTTGTATCTTTATGTACTAGGGGCAATTAATTGTTTCTCTACATTTTTACACTTGACCCTTTAGCTTGAAGCTCATGACAATTACCACCTATATGAAACCCTATAGTGTTGTAGAAACCTTAGTATTAACAATCATCTGATTAAGCCTTAGAAAATTTAAAATTTCAGCTAGGTTTATATTCATGGATCCTAAGGAAGTAACTTGGAATTTGTAGTTGCTCAAATGAATGCTATCAAATCCTACAATAATAAGTGCACTTGTGCACATTTGAATAAGGCATAAACTTTTGCCATGGTACTTTGAATAAGGCAAAAATTGCCATGAAATTTGAGTAAATGCATAAAATTTGAACCCCAACTCATTTCTATGATCTTTTAAGGGAGTAAGTGTTATATCCATAAGCTCCAGAGTTCCTAAGAATCTTAAATCATAATATTGGGACATATTAAGGGATATACTACGCTTAGGTTTGGATTGTAGGGTGTGTAGGAGGAATGAGATTATAGGCATAAGGAAGAGTGCGTAGACTTGAGAACTTTGCCTAAGTAGATATGATTACAACACCCTTTAGTATTGCCAATAACCCATAAATGGAGTTAACATTATCTTTTGGGGGACTGGTCACTTATTTTTGCTAGGGACTAGCAAAACGCTAGTTGGGGGTGTGATTATGACTGAATACTGCATTTCCTACCCTCATAATCATCTCATCTTGTGCATATATTCCATTGAATCATGCTCTCTTAACCACATTTGCGTTAATTCATCATTTGTGATCATATGATTTTATTTTAGCACAATTTCACTTCCCAACACTTCATAAATGTCTACTATATTTTTAAGTATTTTCCTAGATTTTTCAGGGGTTCCGAAGGAGACATAATCAACTAATAGGAGAAGTGGATCTAGAGCCAGGACATGCAACTGTCCATACAACGACAGTCGCCTGCCCTTTGGAAGCCCAGCATGGAGTAAAGGGGAGTGCATAGCATGTGCCTGCAGAAAGAAAAACAAGCGCCTGGGCAATGGTGCAGTCACCTGCATAGACAACAGCAGTCACCTACCTCATAAGGGCTGGAGCTGGGAAAACTGGAGTGCAAAGACATGCGCTTGTAGGAGGATTGATAGGCGCCTGTATGGAGAATTGTCGTCTGCCATTTCCACAGTAGTTGCCTAAGTTTCTAGATGACTAGAGGACCAGAAAGACCAACTTACTGTTTGATTTGATATTTCTGCAGCAGGCGACTGTGGACCTCACATGCAACTGTAACCTTCAAGTCAGTCGTCTGCCTGGAGAACCCCCCCCAGATTTTGCAATGTTTTGCAAGGACCACACAGGCGCCTGCGCAGACAACGGCAGTTGCCTATCATCATGTGACTGGCCGTTGGCTGACAGTCACATGTGCAGGGTTTCTCAACCGAGATCTGGGTCGCGACTTGGGTTGTTTCTTAACCTAATTTTTATCCAGTCGTTAAAGGTCGTTTGATGATATTTTGGATGGATGAGATGTAACCCATATGGGGTATAAAACACTATGATTCTGTTGTTATAAATGGGAGCTTAATACTTTACTATTTTAGGTCTTCTTCTTCCCCAAGAGAAGGTTTAGGGTTTTTGAGAGTTTTGAGTGATTTGATCTCGTTTTTACTGATGCTGAGATTACTTCAAGATTGGAGAAGCTTTTATTTGGTGATAAACTCCCAACCCTTCGACTCTTGTTCATTTGCTTTCAATTTTGTATTGAAACTATGTTTATTTCAATGAATGCTTGGTTTGTGCTTAACATAGTAGGCTAAATTGATTTTGTGGGTGTTATGGATTGATGTAGAATGTTTAGATTGCATTGCTAATGTTAATTTCCAGCACCCCTTATTAATCCATGTTGCTGGGTGTATTAAGACTATATTTAATTGGCTTTAATACTATCTATGGAGGAACCGAAGAACGGTGGTGCATCGTAATTATAGCAACTATGTATTCAATGGGTATTGCATACCTTGAAATGGATGCAAACCCCATTAATCCATATTTCACAGTTTGGAGGCCTAATTCACAGAATAACCCAAGTTGGTAAGTGGGTTGTAACCTATTTATTGAAACGTGCATTACCTGAAAGGGGCCGTAGAACTGCGGTTGTGTGATGCGCAACATAACCTACATGCACTACTCTCACATACCTTGAAATGGATGTGAGAGTTGATTCATGAGCTTGAATTAGGGGAAGAACACATTTAGCAATTACTTTATGTGCATCCATATGTGCTTAATTGATTTATTTCCTGATCCTCATACCTTGACATCGATGTGTGATTGAGTTATCTTGGAATTAACATTTATCAAAGCAATAAAGTAATCCTATTGATATCCTATACACCCACATTCTTCATTTCCCTTGCATCCAAATCTTAGGACTTTACCCTAATTCTAGGGTAGGTAGATAATTCACCTTTTTAAACAACCATTCACTCCCAAATTGTGGTTAGAACCCTCATCATTTCTTTGCATGCTCTAACTCTTTGTATGAATTTGCAGATTATTTCAGTCTCTATGGATACGATCCCGTACTCACCGGGTATATTATTTGCTGATCTCGTACACTTGCAAATATCACCTTTCAGGTCGAGTCAAGCAGGTACCGGTCTGGAGTATGCTAAAAACACACCCCTAGAGCGGGAGTGAATAGGGTGTAGGCGCAAATTAAAATTCAAAGCACATGAACAACCAATCCAAATCTCAGAAATAAGCAAGCAATGATTTTTTTCAACTGAGTGGCTCCCCGCCTAGGCTCCCCGCCTCTATTCCGATGCCAATCACTTGAGGATTTTGATGGGAAATCTAGTCCCATCCCTAAGTGGTTTTGATGATGAGCACACTAAATGTTGTTAATATACTAATAACATTATTCAAGTGTGTAGGTTGTGCATTAAGCTAAGTGAAGCTCAAAGCAAACTCCGAAAAGAAGAAGCTCAACCACACTCAGAAGATGAAGATGAATTTAGTAGCTTGCATTCTATGCTAAAGCACAGATGAAGCTCAATACTGAAGCTCATAAAATGTGCTTAAGCTTAAGATAAAGAGGAGCTTAAATTCAAGAGAAGCTTGCATTTACTTCAAGATCTTATCGGCTTCAAAGTCTTCATTAAGTCTAGTGTATGAGTTAATTCTTTTTAGGAATACATTAAAGCCAAGAAAATTTACACACACACAAAATGTTTTTCGAAAACAATTTTTAAACTTGTTTTAAAAACTTCTTGAGAGCTAAAGCTATTGATTCAATTATTTTAGTCAATCTCCAAACACCCATGAGTTGATTACTATTTCTATAGTTGAGTTTCACTGAAAATCTGCTCTGGGAGTCGATTACCAAAGGAGGGAGTCGACTACCTGCTATAACAGAGTTTTCATTGAAAACTCTCTAGGAGTCGACTACCTTCCTTGTGAGTCGATTACCTCCTTTGGGAGTCGACTACCAGATGTATGTTTTAACTTCCCTGATTTCCTCTCCCATTTATTTTTTGCTTGATTTTGGGGGTTTAAATCAAACTCATTTGAAATTCGAATTCTCTTTTGAACTCTATAAATAGAGACCATATGAAAACAATTTTCTACACCAATTCTTTCATTCTTGAGCTAAGAAAAAACTCTTTTGAAATCTCAATTGTTCTCATCGCTCTTAAACGTTCGTCGTAGCCAAAAACAGTTTTTCATATTCTGTGATCTTATTGTTAATATTTAAGTTCTTTTTAAGATCATATTATTTTTGGGTATTGCAAATTGGTTTTTCAAAATCCTCTCTTTGATTTTCATATTCTTTAAAGAATTTTTTTTGAAACTCAAGATTCTAGGTCACATCGAATTCATTCATATTCTTTGTGTGATCTAAGAACGATTTTTAATTCTTTAGCCACATAAGCACAATTGCAATATTATCTAGGCTATAAGATTATCTGGGTGTAAACCAATCTCCACTAATCTTTGTGGTGAATTGGATTGTGATTTTTATTTGGAATCCCTTAGTGATAAGGGTGTTGTAAATCCTAGTCAAGACTAGGTGGTTGGAAATCCTGGTGGTGATACTAGGTAGTTGGAAATTCTAACGAGTGAAGTTAGGTAACTGTATTGCTAAGGGAATAGTGGATTAAATCTCGAGTAGTGTTGGTTGGGGACTGGATGTATCCAGGTTGCTGGAGACCAGGATAAATCGCTTGTCTCTCTCTCTCTCTGTGTGTGATTTTATGTGTTTGTATTTATTGTTTACTTTGTGCTAGTTATTCATTGTTGTTATTACATTCTCATTTGTAAATCTCTTGTTAATAATATTGTTAATTCAAAGATTACATTTTTATTCCGCTGTGAGATCTCTCTTTCATTATCATTGTTCATTTAATCTTTGTATTGTTCTCATCTTATATTTATCTTGAGATCATCATGCTGATTAAGGACCAAGCGTAGATCACTATACTTGGTTCCTTAGGCAACATTGGAAAGGATATTTGTTGTGTTCTAATAATCGAAGAAAAAGTTTTAACTTATACAATACTATTCAATCCCCCTTCTAGTGTTGTTTGTCATCCACAGGACCCAACACTTGGTATCAAAGCGAGGTCAAAGGCGATAGCATCAACAACATTCTATCCTTCCGGATATAGCACTCATAATCCACCAACCTTCGACGACACTACATATCCCCAATGGAAGAGAAGGATGGAAATCTACTTGGAAGCACAAGATCTAAAGTGATTTCTTAGAGAACCATATGAAATTTCTACCACTCCTCAAACTCAATGGAGTCCAGATCAAGAGGAAGCCTACTTCAGAAATGTAAACGTAATGCATCTACTTTATATTGGTTTAACTAATGAGATGCTAGACCTTGTAGAAGAGGTAGACACCACACATCAAATAATCAATATATTGGAAGAAAGATTCGGACCAAGTTCAAATGCAATCCAAACACCCAAGGAGACAACCCAATCTAACTACGAGAGCTTTGGAAAGGAAATATGCATGATGGATCATCAAAATAACAAGAATGAGGTATGTGAATGTAGTTTTGATGATGAAAATGATATTAACATCACTAGTGCATACGAAAATCTGTATAGAGAATATGAAAGATTGAAAAAGAAACACAAAAGTTTAAATAACATGTATAATGATCTGCATAATGAACATGACAACCTTAAGAATAAATTTGATTCTATTGCTTCATCAAAAAATTGTTATAATGAGTGTGAAAATCTGAAAACTAAATATGATAAATTAGCTTGTGATCATGATGCTTTGAAAAATGAACATGTTTTATATGTCTCTGCCTTGAGTGATAAGTTCAATATACATACCAATGATATTGTTTTAAGTAAGCTCAAACAAGCGGAACTTGTTCTAAGACTTGAAAAGGTTAAGAACAAACCAAATGCGAAAGCTACTTTATCTTGTATGCATACATCTACTTCAAAGAATAATTTCGTTCAAAATGGTGTGCATAAAGATGTAAAACAATTTGCTTTTATATATGGAAAAATGCTAAACATAATGTACATCATGCTACTCCTCACAATGTTATACATCACAATTATGTTGCACATAATACACACCATATACATGATTCCAAAAGATTTGTTAGAAATAATGTTATATGGGTACTAAAACATTTGAGTAACCATGAGAAAAATATTTATGAATCTAGCATGTTTAAAAGTATGCATATGAAATCAAATTCTAATCGAATTTGGGTTCTTAATAAGTAATCCTTACATGTACTCATCTTTTAGGGTATCCATATGCTTCATGAACATCTTCTCGATACCCAATGCTTAGGATTGCACATAAAGATAAAAATTATGGCTAACAACCCGGACCCAATCATTAGTGGGTACCAAATATATTTAGTTGCTTTCTTTTAGGACATATGTATAATGGACAGTGGATGCTTCGCACACATGACATGGAATGCAAAATTGTTGAGCGCTTTAAAGATGATTGACAGAGGAACCGTAACTTTCGGTGACAACAAGAAGGGAAAAATTATTGGCATCGGTAGTATCGGCTACCCTTCAAAACTCCTTATCGAAGTGTCAGTTTGGTAAGCGGGCTAAAGCATAACTTGATAAGCATAAGTCAATTATGCAATAAAGGTATGAAAGTTATTTTCACATTAGATTCCTGCTTAGTGTATGATAATGATATGAAGAACATTCTTGTTAAAGGTAAGCGAGTAGAAAATATTTATATGCTTAGATTAAAAGATTATGATTCAAATGTATGTTTAATTGTTTCAACAAGTGACACGTTGCTATGGCACAGACGTTTTGGTCATGTAAACATCAAAAACATAAGTAAGATATCTAGGAAAGAGTTGGTGCATGGTCTTCCAAAATTAAATTTTAAATTGGACAAAATGTGTGATTCGTGTCAACTTGGGAAAATGCATAAAAGTACATTTAAGAGTATTGGAGCTCTCGGCTCGAAAATGCCACTTGAACTAATTCATATGGACTTGTTTAGCCCGGCTAGAACTTCATCTCTTTATGATTCTAAATACGTATTTGTTATAGTTGATGATTTCACACAATACACATGGGTATTATTCTTAGTCAATAAGAATCATGCCTTCCGTGAATTTAAAATATTTTTCAAAAAATTGAAAGATTATACTATTTGAAAATTATTTCTATAAGAAGTGATCACGGTGGTGAATTTAAATACGAACCTTATAAAAGATTTTGTGAAAAAACGAGGTGTTTCTCATACTATTGCTTTTTCCTAGAACTGCTCCTCAAAATGGGGTAGTTGAAAGGAAAAATAGAACACTCCAAGAGTGTGCATGAACAATGTTGTGCGAAAGCAACCTTCCAAAATATTTTTGGGTGGAAGCTGTAGCAACCGCGTGCTTCAAAACAAAGTTTTAATTAGAAAACCTTTTGAAAAGACACCTGATGAGTTGTTGCTCCAAAAAATTCCAAAAGTATCTTATTTTAGAGTTTTTGGTTGTAAATGCTATATTCTTAACACAAAAGATACCTTAGATAAATTTGACTCCAAAGAGAATAAATGAATATTTATCGGTTACTCTTTTCGTAGTAAAGCATATAGAATCTACAATAAAAGAACCAGAGATGTTGTTGAAACTATGCATGTAACATTTGATGAATCTCTAACTAGCAATATACGCATTAATATTGATGATGATGATGCATCTATTTCTAATTTTGCACCTATTTCTGATGTTAACACTTCCACTCCTTTACCAAAATCTTTTCCTAAAGTTACACATCACCCACACACACAAAAGTTATTGGTGATATTGATGTAGGTGTTAGAACTAGATCTCAAATAGAACACGTGACACATGTTGCTTTTGTTTCTAACATTGAGCCGAAAAAGGTAGATGAGGCTTTTGCAGATGAAGCATGGATTAAAGCCATGCAAGAAGAACATCTCCAAATTGAGAGAAACCAGGTATGTGAGCTAGTCCCAAGACCAGATGATCATCCCGTCATCAGCACAAAATGGGTGTACCGAAACAAATTAGGATCTTACTTGCTTTTGTGTCATATAAAATTTTTAAATTATACCAAATGGATGTAAAGAGCGCATTCTTAAATGGCTATATAAAGGAGGAAGTTTATGTTGAACAACCTCCTGGCTTTGAACATGATAAGAAAGTAGGACATGTTTATAAGCTAAATAAAGCATTATATGGCTTGAAACAAAATCCAAGAGCTTGGCATGAAAGACTAAGAAAATTTCTAATCAACTCAGGATATAATGTTGGAAAATAGACACTATATTATTTGTTAAGAAAATTCATGATGATAACATTCTTATTCAAATCTATGTAGATGACATTATTTTTGGATCTACTAATGAAGATCTATGTCAAGTGTTTGCTAAGATAATGCAGGAAGAATTTGAAATGAGCCACATGTGCGACCTTACGTACTTCCTCGAACTACAAATAAAGCAGTCAAAAGAGGGAACCTTCATTCATCAAACGAAATATGCTAAAGATCTACTCAAAAGGTTTGGGATGGAGAATGTGTTAGGAAAGAATATACCTATGGCCACATCCACCTCTTTAGGCAAAGATGAAGCAAGAAAAAAGGTCGATCAGAAAATGTATCGAGCTATGATCGGCTCTCTACTTTATTTAACTACAAGTAGACCTGATAAAATGTTTAGTGTATGTGCTCGTGCACGATTCCAATGTGACCCCAAATGAATCACTTCTTAAAACAGTAAAATATATATTTAGATATCTTAAGACCACTTCTGACTTTGGAATGTGTTATCCCAAAGGTAGCACTTTTGATTTAATTTCATACAGTGACTCAGACTATGCTGGTTGTAAAGCCACTAGAAAAAGCACAAGTGAAAAATGTCATTTTCTTGGACATTCACTTGTTTCGTGGTAAAGAAAAAATCAAAGCTCAGTCTCCCTATCAACTACCGAGGCAGAGTATATAGCTGTCGGACTTGTTTGTGCTCAGGTACTTTGGATGAAACAAGTTTTAGTAGATTATGGTAGTAATACATCTACTTGTGCAATTTATTGTGAATATAAAAGCGCTATTAATCTTACTAAGAATTCTGTTCTTCATCCAAGAACAAAACACATATATATTAGACACAGATTCATATATGATCATTGTGTTAAAAAGGATGTAGAACTTAAGTATGTACCATCCGAATATCAAGTTGCAGATATTCTCACGAAGCCATTACAAAAGGATATATTTTCAAAACTTCGTCGAGATTTGGGTATCATGGGGGAAAAGGAATTGAACCAACATCGACTCCTTTCACTCATGATATTTCTGTAATCTTTTTTTGATTGATGACAAGGGTGATATCAAAATTGTAAATAAATAATATATTGCTAACCAGCTTTGATACAGGAGGATTATGATTTTTCATACATCATCTAAGCAGGAGGGAGTAAGTATACTAACTCATCAATTTCTTAATTGCTATTATTCATTTATTTTTCATTTGGGTGTCATCATCAAAAAGGGGGAGAGTGATGGGAAATATAGTCCCACTCCTAAGTGGTTTTAATGATGAGCACACCAAATGTTGTTAATGTACTAATAACATTATTCAAGTGTGTAGGTTGTGTAGTAAGCCAAGTGAAGCTCAAAGCAAACTCCGAAAAGAAGAAGCTAACCACACTCAGACGATGTAGATGAATTTAGTAGCTCGCATTCTATGCTATTTACAGATGAAGCTCACAGATGAAGCTCATAAAATGTGCTCAAGCTTAAGATAAAGAGGAGCTCAAATTCAAGAGAAGCATGCATTTACATCAAGATCTTATCGGCTTCAAAGTCTTCATTAAGTCTAGTGTGTGAGTTATTTCTTTTTAGGGATATGTTAAAGCCAAGAAAATATGCACGCACACGCACGCTCGCACACACACACACACAAATGTTTTTCGAAAAAAATTTTTAAACTTGTTTTAAAAGCTTCTTGAGAGTTAAAGATATTGATTCACTTCGTGTAGTCAATATCCAAACACTTAGGAGTTGATTACTCATTTCTATAGCTGAGTTTCACCGAAAATCTGCTCTAGGAGTGTAACGACTGGTTTTAATGTATTTGGATTATCTATATTATATTATATGTTTTGGTGGATTTTCTCCTTATGTGTGGTTTTCGTCTCCGTAGTTTTCGTTTTCGATCGTTTCGTCGTGATTTTCTAGCTTCTTCCTTAGAATCGTTGATCTTGGAGTAAGTCACTCGTGACGAGCTTCATATCGCTCATATCTTAGAGATAGGTTGATCCTAGAAGCCGTAGAAATCTTCCAGAAGCATCACGCTTCGATTCGGCACTTTTAGTGCACTTTAGTTGGTTCAAGAAGGGGGACCAACCGACTAGATTGAGATCTAGTCGGTCAGAAACTCTACTGGAACCGACTAGTTCATTGAATCAACTGTACAGGAGTTACTGTTTACTTTTAGTCGGTCTAAGAACAACCACCGACCGACTAGATGTGAAACTAGTCGGTCAGAACTTGCTCTCAGACCGACTAGTTCCTTCAATCAATTTTACCTAAGTTACTGTTTATCGTTAGTCGGTCCAAGAACAACCACCGACCGACTAGGTTGCAAACTAGTCGGTCAGCCATTGTTCTTTAACCGACTAATTCATTGACCATTTTGTCGACCTGAGTTACTGTTTGATTTTAGTCGGTCACAGTTGGTCGACCGACCAACTAGTTGTCGAACTAGTCGGTCAACAACCCTTCTTTGACCGACTAATCGCTGTCGTAAACCTAGGGTTTGCCCAGCCGCCGACTTTTCCTATTTAAACCCCCCAATCGTTTTTCTTTCTTCTTTCATTTCTCCTGAGCCTCCTTCCTCCCCAAATCATCATCCATCATTTCCTAGCTCTCCCCCTTCATCCCCGGAGCCCCCACTCACCACCATTGCGCCGGCCACCATGTTTTAGGCCGCGACAACCCCCAAAAAACCCCCCAAAATCTCATTTCTCCAGATTTTCTCCCCATTTCCAGATCTGAGCCCTAGTTCCCCGGATCGTTTCTTCCGTTGCTGTGCTTGCTCGGCATCGATCTTCCGCTTCCTACGGTAGTGTTCGATCCTTTAATATTCTTATAACCCGTTTTGTGATTTTTGATAAACCCTAATAAAACTAGGTTGGATGTTGTTCTAATATTGATTTGCCATGGCAGCGATCTCATCCCCGTAGCTAACATTTTGTGACGTGCCTCGTTGATCGTCATCCTCGGAACTAGGCAAGTGAAACTTGCCACTTAGGGTTTTGGGCCATGTCTTAGGCCATTTGCTTGTTGTAGGCGTAAAAGAGACTAGGCGACGAAATGATACTCGCCTAGGCGTAATTTCGGGTTCTAGCTTGACAACGAAGCTAGATCCGTCATTTATCATGTTGCATAAAACTACCATGTCATGTTTAATTTCAATTAATGGTACGCGAATTCATTGTCATGTCATTGCATTCTTTAAATGTTCCTGTGATTGCGTAGCTCCGCTACACCTAGTGAATTGATTGAGGCTAGGCACCTGCTTTTAGCGGGTACAACCCTACGCCAAATTGTGGACCTAAAAACAAGCTCTTGTGCGGGGCAACCCTGGCTCATTTATTGAGCATCATGTGCAGGGACCCTGGCTTGTGTACGTGTGGGAGGGGTAAGGGTTAAGCGGCCATTCAACTGGGAGTCTGCCCGATCAGTAACTTCAGTTGTAAGGCGTAAACTCTGGGTTTTGGGGTAGTGTTAAGCGGCCACTCAGTGTGAATGTTAAACAGTTCAGCTGTAAGGCGTAAACATCTACAAACAACTTGAAACGTGACTAGTGAGAAAATTGAGATTGTTAGTAGCTTGGCTACTCTTAAAATGCCATGATGATTGTTCTCTTGCACTTATTGTTACACCATGTCTTACTTGTGCACTCTTACCATAACTGCCACGTCATGCATACTATAACTGCTAGGATGCTAGTTTACCTTTCTTCAGTTTCCTTGCCCAAGTCTTTTAGACTTGCTGACATGTGCCCCTTTACTCTTTTGGGTGACACATGTTAGATCCTGAGCCTGAGGTTGCTGCTGAGGACGCGGTGTTCGCTGACGCTGAGTCAGAGCCCGCGTTCATCGAGGAGTACGAGGACACGGGCGACCAGTCGTAGAGGCTGCTTGTGTTCTTCGTTTTAGACTGTTTTGTTGTCTGTGCGTAGCACCAATACTCTGTTTGTGTTTGTTGGCCTTGTTCTGGGCCTTTAGACTCTTTCCTTTAGCCTGGTGGATTTTCTGGATGTTGAACTTAATATCTTTGTTTGGACATTGCTGAGATTTGGAATTTTATTTCTATATCTCCTTGTGTTATTATCTTGTTCTGCTCGTGGTTACAGGGATCTGTATATGATTTACTGACGCTTATCAGGCGTGTGGCTTCACAGCTCCACGTCTGTGCGGACCTTCTCACGTCTCGCCTCCATTTTAGGGAAGCGGGGCGTGACAGGTTTTGTTGGTGGCCCATGTAGGTCCTCTTCTGTAACTGCGATTATCGGAATAACGATAATAATATTAGAATGTCCAATAAACTAAGTTCGACATCCGAGTCATAAGCTATGAGTCTAATCTGTTTCGTTTTCTGTGTCATTAGATGGCAGGAAGGTGACGTGCCCCCGGTTTGCGAGCCGCAAATGGCCGGGGGACCCGGTGGAGGTTTAGATATTTATAACGGGAAGCGCACGGTGTTGTAGTGTGGCTTGGGGGTTGAACACAGGGAGGCAAGGATGTGCTTGTGTCAAAGACGACCAAAATCACCACATGGGCGAGCTAGCCCGGATCGAATGATGGGTTGTCACGGTAAATGAATGCAAGGTATAGACAATATGAAAATAAAACCCGGGACTTTGGTTTCTGCCCCAACGAGCAACTCTCGTCGATACGGCCTATGGGTAGGATGGCGATCGGAATTAGGGTCTAATGGTGAGACGTTGCCTCTAAAAGTGGTACCGGCATCCCATGGGCCCGATATTCCGGTTGGTGACCAGGATGATACGCCGGACTTCCCGGGTTCGATCAGTGGGCACTCCCGTGTCCATTAACACTGATCGACTCCGGGAGCACTAAGCTCGCAACGATAACTCCCAACGTCTCATCCTGCCGCTCCCGCGTGCTAGGATTCGGCGTCTACACTAAGGGCGTGAGCTATGGCTAGGGAGTCAACCGCCAAGTTTATTCCCCCTTGGCCCAACGGTCAAAGGCGGTCTTTTTCCCGCCGATGACAATAAAACACCCCGCGTAACCATTAAATTCCTAATCCTTATCGATTTCCTAACCATATAGACGCATCGGGAAGAGCCCCCGAAGGGGTTTCCGCCAAAATCCCGGATTAGGGAACTACTCACAAATATTCATTAAAAAGCTATCTAAATGAAAATGGACCGTCAGAATCATAATCAGACAATAGGAATGCAAAGGTAGTAAAGCAATTAAGATAATACTAAAGTTTTACAAAGATCCGAAAACTTACAAAAACTGGGAAATTACAGCCGTCACAAAATGAAGAAAACAGTAAAAAATAACCAACTCCCGAATCTGGGAAACCTAAGGTTCTATTTATAGAAAACGACATCACCCGATCGGTTCACAAGTCAACCGGTCGGGTGAGCCGCTTCACAAAATCACAGCGCAAAGCGGGGGTTTCACCCGGTCAGTATGAACCGGTCGGTTGGATCTTGGTGCGGTCGGTTGGATCTTGGTGCCGACCGGTTAGATCTTGGTGCAGACCGGGTGAGGAGACCGGTTTGAGCTTCGAGTTTTGGCTGTTGAAATTCAGCTACAGGTGAACCGATCGGGTGAAGGTCACCTGATCGGTTGGCAATCAGCTCCGAATTCCAGAGACATTGAGCTTCTGACCCGGTCGCTGAACCGACCGGGTGACTTCTCGTGAGCTCCAAGCTGCGTCCGGGTGGTGCACGCGTGCATCACCCGATCGGTTGGAGATGACCAACCGACCGGGTTAGGGGCTGAAAGATGCAATCTTCGTCATTTGGCCCCCTGGATCACGCGTGACTCCTCCCGTTCCTCCGGGGACACATAATATCATCATTTTACGCCCCAAATGCCAGCAAACTCCTACAAAACACGAAAAACATGGAAAAGAGAAAGAAAACAAGAAAACACGAGAAAACACGAGAAAACGAATAAAAGACGGCGGTAAAATACAGAGAAAGAGAGAAAAATAGAACTCTATATCCTAGATCGTCCGTCAGGGCCAACAAAATCAAAAAAGACACACCAAGGAAGCAAATGCCAAATCACATCACTAAACCAAGGTGTACGAGTCCAGACAAGTGTCGTGGGCCCACGCGGTGAAGCGCGAGTGAGTGTGGTCGTGCGCTAGCAGTCGGTGTCACTATCTACGATGTGCAATAAAGCTCGATATACACAAATCTAGGAAACGACCCAAATACCGATTCGAATTTGAAACTGCGGTGAATATTAGCTCAAGCATGAATGAGAAGAGTATAAGAATAGAAGCGTATCATGCATCGGGGACTCCACAACTAGGGTTTTGGAAATCACCGCACTAAAGCCTAGATAATAGCTAAAAAGTTCCTAAGCCAAGTGTTTTCGAAAACGATGGGGGTTGAGATGATGTGGAGTAGATCACTCGGTGCAAATTCTCGCCTTCCCTTTATTCTCGGCAAGTAGGAAAATATTCACACTGGAATTTTTTTTGGGTTTTGGGTATTTGTATTTTTTTTGGATTTTTGGCTATACAATTTTTTCCTTTCTTTTCTTTCTTCTTTCATTTCTTTCATTTCTCTTTTTTTTTGGATTTTTGGATATTGGGATATATACATGTGTACTCTCCCAAGTGGGAGAATGGTACACGACGAGGGGATTTGCACCAAGTAAAACAAAAGAGAAATCGGAATCTAAACACTTGGGCAGAGGAAACTATTCTCGCTAAATAGAGCAAGGGCTAAATGGGTTATCCTAGTCCTTAATTATGGAATCCCGACACATGCGAAATGAAGCGTACGATATATATAGCATGCAGAAGAAGCAGACAGTAGAAATAAGTACCGCATATTCATATTGAAACATGATAATCTAGGGGTCATCCCTGGACAGGTATATAAAGTAAACCACAAAGCAGAAGCACACCAAACAGATAGGCACGACACACGACTCATAAAAAGCTAAGTGGACCCACGATGCATGAAATGCAAGAGAACTCGATATCCTAGGGTTAGTGAGTGTGATTATCGATGCCATGATAGGTGTGTGTGATTTTGTGGCAATTCATCATAGGGTTCATCTCTAGGGGAAAGAGATAAAAAAAGAAGAAAAGAAAAATTAAAAACGCGATGAAAACGACACAAAAACGAAAAGGAAAGACTCAAACGACGCACAAAGTGCGACTCCCCCAAGCTGAAGCTTGCATTGCCCTCAATGCAATAAGAGTGAGTACGGGAGGGCAATGAAAATGGTGGGGAAAAAAACGCACCGACACAAAAAAGTGAAAACCACAAAAAACACACGAACGAAACTGAAAATAAAGAAAAATCAAAATCAAACCACACGACACGAAAATAGAAAAAGAAAGAAAGAAAATGAACAGACTATACGACACGACATGACACGATCAAACCACACGACACGACACGACGAAGAGTAAAACAAGCACGCACACACGAACAAAACACGACAACACATCAAAATAGACTTCCCCCAAGCTAGACATGACAGTGCTAGCAATGAAATATGAACGTGAAAGTGTAGAAATATGCAAGGGGGTCAGAAAAAACAAAGAGAAATCAAAAATCAGGAGAAGGCGAATCCTCGCCCCCTCGGAAGAGGGTGTGGATAGGTGGGTGGGGGAGACTGGGGGTGTGCGGAGAAGCGGGGAAAGAGGTGGAGGAATAGGTGTGGTAGTGGTGTGAACGATGGGAGGGGTGTTGGTGGAGGTGGGTGGTGGTGGAAGGACGGCGATCAAGGCGGTGGTGAAAGGAATAGAAGTGGGGGGAGAAGACGTGATGGTGACAGTAGTGGGTGGAGGTGGGAGGGATTTGGAGCGCACCTGCAATTTCCTGCGGCGTACATATGATGTGACGGTGGAGGAGGTAGAAGGTGGTGTGGGTGCGATGGAAGTGGTCGGGAGAGGAGAAGTGGATACCGGGATGGGAATAGATGAGGGAGGGGGAGATGATCGCCTAGGTGGGGGTGGGGGAGGTGGGGATGGGTGGGATGGTGGAGGAGAAGAATGTGATGGGGGAGGTGATGGAGGTGGGGATGTGTGGGAGGGTGGAGGAGAAGATCGTCGAGGTGGTGAAGGTGGAGGTGGTCCGTGGATGTGAGTGAGAAGGCGAAGAATGGCGGCCACGTTCCTCTCAAGGGCGAGGAAACGTGGGTGAGTGAGAAAGGAGGACGATGATGGGTCCGAGGGGGTAGAGGACATGGCAAGATCACGGAGGGCAGCGACCTCCCTCTCAAGAGCAAGACGGGCAGAGACCTGGCGGCAACCAAAGGATGTGGACTGACGTGAGGCAGAAGTGGTGCCGGCAGGTAAGGTGGAAGTAGTGCCGGCGGCAGTGGTCATGCCGGCACAGGACACAAGGCCAGAAATGGCCGCTAAAAGGTGCTCAGAAGTGATGGGGCCAGGAGCAGAAACAGGGCGACTCGGGCCAGCCACCATATCTCCCCGGGACACAGGAATATCCTGCTCGCCTAAGTGGGCAGCAGGGGAAGGTGGTCTACGTGCGTCCGGGGGAAAGAAAGGAAGGTGCAACCCCTCAAAGAACTCAGGGTCGGGCGGAAAAGTCCAATCCGCCACGATAGCCACAGTCATGCGAGCGTGGTTGGGGAGAATAGTGTAGGGGCGAGGGGGTGGCCGTAATTGAATTCGAAACGACCATCGGGGCGGGGCCTAATCATGTGAATGTGCCGCAGGACGTCAAGATCTAGACGTGAGGGTCCTGCGGCGATGGGAAGACCATGGGGGATATGGATATTAAACGGGGGGTAAGAAGCAATAATAGTGATAATGCCCCCACAGCAGATCTTGCCCTTCCCGGCCCTGCTAATCTCGAGACGCTTGAAAACAAGCCAATCGCCGGCATGGACAGGGACAACCGGGGCCCTGAAACTAACTCTATCATCATCACGAACAAAGGGGAAAGTCATGGCCCAGAGAATAAAAATATCGGGGATAGTCACGGTGCCAGACTCATCCCGCGGGAAAAATGCAGATGATATGATCCTATGGGCCAGACGAAATATGGGATGGATGATGGAGGAGGCCTTGGCCTTACCCCGGGGATAGCGACGGAGTATGGTGAGGCGGAACCAGAAATTATCGACGTCAAATTTCGGGGGATATCCGTGGTGCCGGATAGCGTCATTTCCTAGAATAGGGAAACCAAATATATCGTAGATGGTGTCCAGGTTTGTGCGAATGGTTTGGTTACGCACCCGAAAAGTGACGGTCGACCCCGACTCACAAACGAGGGAGGAAAGGAATTCTAGGGTGAGTGACGGGTAGGATACCGCAGAGGCATTAAGGAAGGCCAACCAACCTAGATTAGCAAAAAGAGTCTCGACCTTGGTGAAGACACCGAGGTCGCCGAGTGATTGGGCGTGGGCAAACTTGGTTGATAAATGCCCCCGAGTGTCAAGTCTGTGGTAGAAGTCTTTCTGCTCTTGGTTCCTAAATATGTATCCATGTGGGCCCAACATGGGGTCCACAGGGGGAATGATAGGCGGGGGAGGGGCAAGTGTCAGCTCACGTGTGCGGTGAGGAGGACGTGTTTGTTTCCGTTTCTTACAAGACGGTTCCTCCTCACGCAAGATACCTTTTCCTTTATCTCTCTCCCGGGCCATGTGTGTGTGGGTGATGCAAATGGGTGCAAAATACTATTAAAGTGCACACACATGAAAACCAAGCAAATCAAATATTAGGGTAAAAATTGAAATTCGAGAAGTGGAGCGAAGTTACCCCATAGCAATTAGAGCTCCCCGCTTGTAGATGACCCAATGTCGTGCAATGGGAGAAGTGTGGAGCCGCGGCGCTCTTCTTCAGCAAAAAATTTGAAAGTGGGGGTTGGTATTGGAAATTAGGGCTAGAGAAATGCGAAATCGGAGAGGGAGAGAGGGAAATAGACGGAGAGATGCAAGGGGGAGGTGGAGAGAGAGGTTAATGGAGGATTTGAGGTTGTGGTAGAGGTGTTCTTGGCGGTCGGGTGCTTGGAGGAAGACGAAACGACGGATAAACGGCGAGATCGGGCGAGGGTTTGTGAGCGGGTGGGTCGGGGGTATTTATAGGTTTTAAGTCGAACCGGTCGGGTGAGTTTTCACCCGATCGGTTGACATTAGGTCGAAAATTGATGCTGAAAAAACGCTACAGGCGACCCGATCGGTTGAGAACTCAACCGATCGGTTCGCCGCTCCACACATTTTCCCGAGAACTCAAAGTTTCTCACCCGGTCCCTCAACCGGTCTCGCAAATTGTCACCCGGTCGGTTGATGAATTCTGAAATTTTTCCGAGAGTTCCCCCAGGTCACCCGATCATCTCACCCGGTCTCATCATTCTCCACCCGGTCGGTTCATTTGGTGACAGACACGGTCGTAAGCTGATACATCTCAACCGATCGGGTGATAACTCACCCGATCGGTTGAGGCCTTGTTTTCTGCAAAAACCCAAAAATCGCCTAAGTTCCTTCACGGAAGTTGTTTCGGCTGGATTTATTTATAAAAATAGAGAAAATAAAGTTAAGAAAAAGTCCTAAAAAGCGAAGCAAAAGTTTAGAACATGGGTTGCCTCCCATGAAGCGCTTTTGTTTAACGTCGTTTAGCTCGACGCCCGTTGATGATGTTCATGGTGGGCGATACGGGTGATGCTCAAAATCCGGCATCTCTTCAGCCCCAGAGGTTGTGGCTATTGGTGTAGTCGGCGGCTGTAAAAAGATTTGCTCGACTACCCTCCCTTTGTCTACAGGATCCGGGGGCTTCTCCCTCAAATTGGCGTCTACCGCCATCTTTTTCAGGATCCGGGCCTCATCACCGGTGAGGTCCATGTGTTCTTTTCCTTTTCTCCTCGTGGGAGGAAACTTAGGGAATCCAGGAGGGATCACATGTCGCGCGACCGCCTCACTAGCAACTTCATTCTTTGGGGAGCCAACTTGCTCTCCAAGGTCCCCCAAGCTATCGGGGGGATTCCTCGAGAGCACTTCCCAGGCATTTGTTTCAACAGCTCTATCTTCTTCATTCTCCAGCATATTGACAATAGGATCGTCCAGGGGATTTGTATGCTTCATCGACAAGCCTAAGTCAAATTCGACTCTTTCTTGGCCCACATTAAGGGAAAGCTTCCCATTCTTCACGTCTATTAACACTCCGGCGGTTGCCATAAAGGGTCGTCCAAGAATAATTGGGGTATGCTTGTCTTCCGGCATGTCCATCACCACAAAATCGACTGGTACATGCACTCCTTTCACATCGACGGGGAGGTCGTCCACTACTCCCATCGGATACTTGACCGAACGGTCAGCAAGTTGTAATGTCATGCCGGTGGGCTCTAAGTCTCACATCCCTATTCTCTTGTACAACGATAGGGGCATTAAGCTGACGCTCACACCAAGATCGACGAGCGCCCTCTAGATTTGTACTTCCCCAATAGAGCAAGGGATGGAGAAACTTCCGGGGTCCTTGAGCTTGGGCGGATTTGCACGCTGAATGAGTGTGCTGCACTCCACCGTTAACACGACCTTTTCTTTTCAAGATCCCTATGTCACCAAGTCTTTCAAGAATTTTGCATAGGAGGGGTCGTTTCAATAGCTTCTAGGAAGGGGATTTGAAGGCTCAAATCTTTGACCATGGCAAAAAATTTGCCATACTTCTCGTCGATTTTTGCTTGGGCCAAACGTTGCGGAAAGGGCACAACGGGCTTGAATACCCTCAAATTCCCTTCTTCTTTCTTCTTCTTCTCTTCTTCGGGGGGTCCCTCCGGAGCCACAATTTTTGGCAACGGTGTACCATCGTCATTAGCCATTTCAATTGGCCGCTCAACGGCCAGTGGTGCTTCCGGTTCTTTGGGTGGCGCTCTAGTAGGAATTTGTGTCCCGCTCCTCAAGACAATGGCAGACACATTTTCATGTTCATGTGTGAGTGCTAAGGTCCGATTTACCCCCCCTAGGGTTCACCTCAGGCTGTGGCGGTAATAAATTCTGTGGTCTTTGCAGGTTCGCCACTTGCAACCCCAGTTGGGTTACCTGATCGGTGATCACTCTTTGTCCCATCTCCAGCTTCAGATTGATCTTCTCCTGGTTGGCTATGTATTGAGTCAGGAGGGACTCAACCGGAGAAATGGCCATCTACTGGCTGTATTGCTGTTGGGTGGGCTGCTGATTCCTAAGGGCATATTGTTGATACTGTGCTATTGAAATTGTTGCTGCTGGAACTGCTGCTGGGGCCTAGCCGACTGATAAGTCTGTTGTTGTTGCTGAGCCGACTGTTGGTAAGGCGCCCGGTAACTAAGGTTCGGATGATTCCGGTTGTTTGGAGAGTAGGCCGGATTTGAGTTGGTTCGTGGTGGAAATGGCGCATTCCTCGTTGGATTGTAGAACAATGCGCTTGCCTGATCCAATGGTGGTGAGATGTCACCACCGTCGAACTCTCCAAAAACTTCGGATTCTACCGCAGCAATCTGTTGTGTACCGGCGCTACCGACGCCTACCATCAATGCGGAGATCTGGATTGACAGCAAGCCAAACTTGCTTGACAATTTGTCGACGTCTTCCACTCTATGGATGCCCCCAGACCTTGGTGTGGCTCTCTCGTCACACCATCGTTCATTGTTGGATGCCATATTTTCCAAAATTTGCCCGGCATCTTCTTCGCTTCTTGACATGAAGGACCCTCCAGTCGCCGCGTCCATGGAAGATTTTAAATCGTCCCTTAACCCGTTATAAAACAGATTTATGATCTGCCACTTGGGGATCTCATGGTGGGGACATCTTCTCTGCATCTCCTTGTATCTCGTCCAAGCTTCATGCAAGGACTCGTGGCTGGCCTTGGAGAAGGAGGAGATCTCGCTCCTCAGCTTCATGGTCTTCCCCGGGGGAAAGAACTTTGTCAGGAAAGCATTGGAGAGCTTCTCCCAGGTGTTGAATGTATTCGGGTCCTTCCCCCTAAGCCACAGCTTGGCCTTATCTCGCAAGGAGAAGGGGAACAGCTTCAGTCGGATCGCCTCAGTTGTGACACCGTTAATCCGGAAGGTGTCACATTTCTCCAGGAAGGAGTCTAGATGCTCGATCGGGCTCTCCATGGGTGCACCCAAAAACTGATCCTGCTGGATCCACGTCACCAAAGACGGCTTAAGCTCAAAGCTTTGGGCCGTAATAGCTGGAGGACGGATGGCGGAGGTGGACTCAATGGAAGGCATCGAGCACTCCAACAGGGACTTGTGAGGCGGGGTGTTCTCCCCCATGGCTTCAGGATCCTCTCTTCTTCGCTTCTCGGCGGCCAAACGCCTAAGGGTGGCGTTTATCTCTGGATCAACGGGGATCAAGTCGTCGAGACTTCTTGAACTCTTGCGCATGAAAAACAACAAACACCCGTGAAGCGACAAGTGGGAAAGAAACAGATAGGATAAGAAATAAAAATAAAAATAAAAATAAGAAAATAAAAAGGAAAAAGAAGAATGCGAAAATTATCGCGAGGTGGGGATAAGAGCTAGACATTAGGGTTCATGAGATCCTAAAATAACAAGCACGTTATCTCCCCGGCAACTGCGCCATAAACTTGACGTGCCCCCGGTATGCGAGCCGCAAATGGCCGGTGGACCGGTGGAGGTTTAGATATTTGTAAACGCAAGCGCACGGTGTTGTAGTGTGGCTTTGGGGTCGAACACAGGGAGGCGAGTGATCACTCCTTATTTTACACCTTTTTTCCGCATGTTTGCATGCCATTTAGATCGCCCAAATCATGTTTTTCACGATATATCGACGATATTGCGATGCTTTTTCACGATTTGTTGTTTTTGTCGCATTTCAGGTGATTTGGCGCGATTTGGAGTGATCTTGAGATGCGCTTACTCTAGACGGTCACCAACGACCTCCCCGAGGGGTATTTTGCTGTTGGAGAGGAGCGGAAGAAGAATGGACGTCGCAGGAGCGACGAGGAGGCCAAAACAATCAGATTGGGCATTTTTTGTGTCCCACTCGGCCGAGTGGAGGAGCCACTCGGCCGACCAGCAAGACACTGCTCGGCCGACCAGTTCAGACACGAGTTACCTGTGCACTCGACCGAGCACCGAAGACCACATCGGCCGAGTGACGATATCGCCTCCGCCCGAGTGGCGCCCAGACGAGGCCCTTCCAAAACGTCGAAGTTACTGTTTTTCGGCTGCCTGAGCTTCAGAAGACCCACTCGGCCGAGTGGTAAATCCCGTCCGCCCGAGTGCAGTGAAGCCATCGGCCGAGTGACGACAACTCACTCGGCCGAGCCGCCCCGAACTGAAGACCCCTGAAAGTCCCGACTTACTAGAAAATTGCAGGGTTTTCACTCGGCTGAGCGACTTTTGTCACTCGGCCGAGTGCGATGCGCTGCCTGTAGCGAAAACTGCGGAAAACAGGCTGTGCAGGGGTATTTTGGTCACGATTTTTGGACGATTTTTGGGGCTATTTAAGCCCTGTTTTTACCCTAGTTTAGAGAGCTTTCCCTTAGATTTTTTGCAGCTTTTTAGATTACTTTTTAGCTTTATTATTGTGATTGGAGAAGAGGAAAAACTTGGATTTTTGTTAGATTAATTGAAGAACTCCATTGGTTTGCATCTCTCTTCCCTAAAAATTCTATTTTTATTGTCTATCTCAATATTTGTGATGAATTCTATTGCTTATTTCATTGATTATTCTTGTGCTATTGCCATGATTTGTGAGTAGTCTCCACGTCTTGGGGCGTGGGGATGAACCCTACAAGCCCTATTTCCTATTTGTGATGAATTGGTGGAAATTGAGCTAGAATTGCTATTAGGGATTAGATTGGGATCAATTTACCACGGATAGCTAGGAATTCATATCGATTGGGATTTGCAAGAGATTGGATCCCAAATTGATAGGAAGCCCTAGAAATCCGAATTGGGTTGGAGTCAGATTTTCGAAGTATCGGTTTGCAAGAGATTGGACCGATACCAGGATTTCTGATTGCAATTCCATGCCAATACCCGTTTGCAAGAGATTGGACGGGTAGGAACTATCCTAATTTAGATTGTGGACCGAGTTTGCAAGAGATTGGGCTCGGTGCGCAATTGGACGATGATGTTGATCCTAATGCTAGCTTCCCTAGGCTAGGGTTTGCAAGAGATTGGACCCAAACCTAGGATAGCTATAGACCGACAACAGTGCGAGAGCGTGAGCTTGGTTCCACATTTAGTTGCAACTAGTTCATCCGAATTCTCATTCTAGCAATTTTGATACCGACGAACCACATTTATGAAATACGGTGAGTAGCGGGAATTCCCCATTCCCTAGACGTTCTTTATTTGATTTGATATTTCGCACATTTGTCTGACGATTGTGACAGGATCGCCCAAGGCAATTTTCTCTATTCTTAAATAGCCAGGTTGATTAGGAGCAAGCACGGTCATTCGTCCTCCCTGTGTTCGATATCCCGCTCGCCGCTACACCGTGCGCTTGCGGTAAAACTACAACCGTTCTCCGGGTGTATATCCGGGGCCGACCAAGTTTTTGGCGCCGTTGCCGGGGAGGCGATTGCGTTTGATTCTTTCTCACCCTAGCTACTTCTTTCTTTTATTTTTATTTTTTATTATTATCATTATTATTTCCATTACTATTCTTACCTAACCCTTCCAAGGTACTAATCATTTCTTTGAAACTCTGTTTCCCCTGTGCATGTACACGAGATCTACGGCGGACCCTGAAGCTTTATTATTTGATCCCGAGATCGAACGTACCGCGCGGAGACTTAGAGCGGAAAGAAGACAAGATCCGGAAGGGATGTATATGACCAACCCAGAAACTCCTGAAGAATTGGCGGCAAGGATGGCGAGGATAATTTCTATTCGCGATAGGCTTCGGCCTAAGACCTCTTCTACTACCTCGTCCATTGCCGTGCCGCAGTTGGCGGCTGACAAGAACTTCGAGCTAAAGACTGGATTGGTGGTTTTGATGCAACAAGACCCATTTCATGGGAACGCACATGAGAACCCCCATTACCACATCCAACTATTCTTGTCGAAGTGCGCCACATTTCAGATGACGGGGGTCTCCATCGATGCCATCAGACTGCGTCTCTTCCCTTTCACGCTAAAGGACAAGGCACTCTATTGGTTAAGGACGCAGGCCGACGGAGTTTTCACCACTTGGGACGAGTTGGCAAGTGCATTCATTGACAAATTCTACCCGCCATCCAAGACGGTGAAGATCCGGAGCGCTCTCATGTCCTTCAAGCAAGGATCACAGGAGACGCTCTATGAGGCTTGGGAGCGTTTTAAGGATTTGCAGCATCAATGCCCGCACCACAGTATAGAAGATTGGGAGCTAGTGCATAGCTTCTACAACGGTCTCCAACCGGGGACCAAACAAATTATTGATGCCGCGGCGAACGGTGCTATCTTGTCAAAGACTCCCGAGGAAGCTACGGCCCTAATTGAGGAGATGGCCTCAAATAATCAACAATGGGGCGATGAGCGAGGACACTCCACGTCCTCCTTAAAGCCAACTAGCATCTACGAGGCGAAGGCCGTAGCGGAGCTCACGAGCAAATTTGATTCTCTCCACAAGGTGGTGGAGAGATTGGAGAAGTTTATCACGGAGCCCCAAGGAAGCCCTTCCACCTCCGCTCTAACCAACCAAATGTGTGATTGGCAAGACCAATCTCAAGCCATGTACTCGGGAGGAGAGCAAGGAGAAGGATCCTTGGAGCAAGTACAATATGTTGCGGGGAACCAAGGGTATTGGTCCAATCCGGCCGCAAGAAATCATCCGGGATTCTCCTACGCCAACAATGAAGGAGCTTTGAACCCGCCACAACCACCGCCTCAACAAGCTCGACCACCACCACCCCAACAACAAAACTATCCACCGAGGGGGCCTACTCAACAAAACTTTCAACCGAAGCAACAAGTTCCACCATATAGGCCTCCCGGATACAACCAAGGGTGGAGGAACCAAAATCAAAATCCGCCACAAGCTCCACAACGATCCGACATCGAAGCTAGAGTGGAGGCGTTCATGGTCGAGCAAAATAAGGTGAACGCTACTTTGAAGGCGGGGCAAGACTCTCTTAATACCGTAGTGGCTCAAATATCGGAGCAATTAGCGTTGCTCAATCGGAACACTCAACGATTGCCGGCGCAACCGAAGCAAAACCCACGAGGCAACACCGGCCACATCAACGCCGTAGTCGCCGTTACTACTAGAGGTGGGAAGGACACCACCCCCGCTATGATTCCTACCGAGGAGGCCGTGGAGGAAAGCTTGGAGCCGATTGAGCCGATAGTTGAAGTTGAAAAGGAGAAGGAGCCACAAGACAAGGAGAAAACTAGGGCGGAGCAATTAATTGAGGAAAGGCGCTTCATGCCACCGGTCCCATTCCCCCAAAGGCTCGCTAGAGCGAAAATGGAGAAAAGGCTAACAAAATTTCTCGAGTACCAATGAGGAGTTAGCCTTAACATCCCCTTCCTTGACGCCATCGTCGAGATCCCCACGTATGCTAAATTTTTGAAGGACTTGATTTCGGGGAGGAAAAGGAAGGAGAAGATCATGCTAGCCGAGGAGGGCTCTTGGTTCACCAAGAGAGAGAAGGAGCCGGCGAAATTTAAAGATCCGGGGAGTTTTCGGATTCCTTGCACCTTGGGCGGCGTTCCTCTTCAAAAGGCGTTGGTTGATCTTGGGGCTAGTGTGAGCCTCATGCCTCTCTCCATGTTCTTAAGGCTAAACACCGGGACAAAGTTGAAACCCACCGACATGCGCATTCAATTAGCCGATGGACGGATAACAAGGCCGGTGGGGATCGCCGAAGACATACCGCTACAAGTCCCGGGTGGAATATGCTTGCCATGTGACTTCGTTATCATGGACGTTAAGGAGGAGGGAGACACCTCATTGATACTTGGACGCCCATTCCTCGCCACCGCCGGAGTCATCGTCGACGTGCGCGAAGGTACCTTAACCTTAAACGTCGGAAACATCGAGGTGGAGCTCCACATTCCTAAGGCTATGAAGCACATGCCTTATCACGAGGAACTTGACTACATGGACCTCCTTGATGAGGTGATAGAGGAGGCGATTCCTCACTCAATTGGCTCTCTTTTTGATGAAGATTTCGAGGAAGGCCCGGATTTAGGCCATGAAGAGAATAAAGATGATACCCCCGACCTCTCCGCTGAAGATGATGAAGGCGACGCTGATGTCGCAAGGATTCGAGAGTTCTGCAAGCTCTCGAAATTAAAGTCTCCGAAGAAAGCTCCGCCGGCACGGAGATCGGCATCACCGGCAAAACCGTTGACCGGAGCAAATGCTAGCTTGGGGGAGCCTCCCCCCAACACTATTCGAGATAGGAGACCACCGAGGGAGAACGCGCCGCCGCCACATCCAAATCCAAGCGCGCTCCCCGGAAAGTTTGATGGGTGCATCTCATATGCACCAAACATCCCGCATTGATTGGAAATTATAGGGGGTCGAGCTCACGACCTTAAACGAGCGCTTGTCGGGAGGCAACCCGACGGTTTTTGCTTTATTTTTACTTTTCCTTTATTTTCGTTTTAGAAATTTTTAGTGTTTTGAGTCATTCGCCCAAAAATTTTGTGATAACGGGACCTATTTTTCTTGACAGGAGAGGAGATAGGTAGATCCATCATGAGGAGTAGGAACGAGATGACGAGGAGCGCCCCAAGAAGGCGCTCGACGCTTAGGAGGAGGATGAAATCGACTGGAGGAAGAAAGACGGAGTTTGGAGCCAAAACGAAGACAAACAGCAGAACACAAGGCTCACTCAGCCGAGTATACTAGTCACTCGGCCGAGTACACAAGTTCGTCCGACCGAGCTGCTCACGAACGAGGGAAGTCTACTGTACCCAACTCTCTGTTTATTTTCTTGATTTCGATACAACTGCTACTCAGCCGAGTATATATATTCACTCGGCCGAGTGAAACGGATACCCTCCTAGGGCGAGTCATGCCGAGTAGCTTGAGTCACTCGGCCGAATGGACTTACTCCACTCGGCCGAGGCTGGCAAAGCCACTCGGCCAAAGCGATAGCGGGGAGGAAATTTTCATTGGCCTCGCTCGGCCGAGTGACCACGTCACTCGGCCGAGTCGTAACTTCTTTATATAAAGGGCGAGGGGGCGCATTTTTCGAAACGCAAAACCCCCAAAACACCCGCGCCCCTTCAGCTGCCTCGCCCGATCCCCTCGCTCGCATCCCCCTCACTCGCCCGACCGCCGCTGCCACGCCGCCGCCCGGCCTGCCACCGCCGGCCGAGCACCGCCGGCCGAGCACCGCCGACGCCTCGCCTGAGTCGCCGCCGGCGGCCGCCCGTCCGATCACCTCCGGTACCCCTGTTTTCGCCGTTTTCTCCTCTTTTCGAGTATTTCTTGAGGATCCATGTGCTAAACGCCCCCCTAACCCAAATCAATTTCTATATCTATCCATTATACCCCTATTGCTCCATACATTTTGATTATTACTCGCTGATATCGCTTTTTCACGCGCAGGTTGCTTTTTGGAGCTTAGGGGAGCTCAGGGAAACTTCTACGGGCTGTTTTGGACTTCGTGGAGGCGCGGACTTCGCACGCTTCCACTGCTTAGCACTCGCGGCGTGTTTGGGTATACTCTTTCCATTCTTTTTGCACACGCCACACTTTTTCACTTTTCGGCGCGCTCGGGGCCGACATGCCGCCCCGGACACGGCCTCGGACGAGGAGACCTTCCGCTAAGCGGAAGCGGTCGGAAGATGCCGGCCCCTCCCACGAGGAGGAAGTCTCTCCTCCTCCGTCCCCCACACACCCCGCACAGCCTGCAGGCCCCGCACACCCCGCACAGCCTGCAGTGCACCCACAGCCCGCACAGCCTCTCCCCGCCGCTGCACAGCCACCACCACCGGCTCCACTGGTCGGGCCGCTCGGGATTACGTTCCGAGACGACGCACACCGCGCCGTCTTCGAGCGTATCTCCCAGCGCTCGATCGTACCCTCCAGGTTTGCACACCTCGCTGACCTAAGACGCCTGGGGGTACTAGAGGGGATGCTCACGTTGTACGACAACGTGGGCTGGCGAGATTTTTTCCAGGTGTCGGCGGATACTTTTACCCGCCCGACACTTGAGGTTTTGAGTTCGATCGACCGGACCGACGAGGGATGCTCGTTTCGGTTCATGGATCGAGAGTGCCAGGTCACTCTCGATATGATGAGAGCGTTCTTCTCGTGGCCCGCTGTCCCCCGGTGCCGATCGCGGTTACGGTCCTACCCATATCCCCCCACCTTCCTTTGACGCCGGTGCCTTCTGGGCACGTATCACGGGTCTCCACGCTGCCTTTGACCCTAGTAGGGCCAAGGCCTCGGCCATCGTACATCCCTGCCTTCGCATTGCTCAGCGCCTCATGGCGACCACCTTTTTGGCCAGATATGAGCCGGGCACGATGTCTACGCCAGAGCTCTACATGCTCTATGCGATGACTCGCCCCAGAGCTCTATCTAGGGATGGAGACGAGCTTGTCCCCGCCGTCGTGATCGATATCGCGGCCTGGTTTTTAGACCGCATCATTGTATCGGTGGGCGCTCGCTCACCGATATGCTGCGGCGGCCTGATCACCTTGCTTGCTCTTATGACCGGCGAGGACTTCCCTGACGACTTGCGACACGTCCCGGGCCCCACTTCTCTTTCGATAGATGTTATGGCCCGGATGAAGATGCTTCGTCCGCATGGCGAGCGTCACTGGGTCTGGTTGCACGGCCCTTTTGGTGCCGATTTCATGATTCTCCCGAGCCCTGCTCGGACTCAGATTGCACCAGCCCACGTTGACTGGCTCCCTGCGATGGATGTTCTCATCCCCGCTGCCTATGTGCTCGAGGCCGAGGAGGCCGAGCAGGCCCACGCTGCCCCTGTTGACCCTGCTGCACACCCTGCCGAGCCCGCTGCCGAGCCTGTTGACCCTGTGGCCCCTCAGCCCGTACCTGCTGATTCCGCTACTCCTGACACTTCTGTCCCCACTTCTGTCAGTGTCACGAGTACCTCTGCTGAGCCCACTTCCACCCCCTCCACCACTTCTGAGGCTGTCACCACCACTCCCACCACCACAGGCCCTCTGTCCGTCGATCCTCTCTGCTCCGCTCTCCCCGAGCGCCCGCAGACCTTTGTTGAGAGTGGAGAGCCCTCTTTTGCCGCGGTCGTGGAGACCATGGCCAGCATGATCTTCGCTGGGGTTGCGCCTTTTGGACCACACACTTCCACCCCAGCGGTAGTCACCTCTGTCTCCACCCCTGCTGTATCTTCTGAGAGCGTCGTGGCGTCTGTCCACACTTCTGTGCCATCGACCTCTCTGGCCGCCTCGCTGCCACTTTTGCACTCTTCTTTCGCTACTGCCGCCTCCACTTCTCACCGCCCGCCCCGGCCTCACACTGAGGCCCGGCCCACATTTCCAGGCGCGGCACCTTTTGTTCCCTTCCCTGCTGAGCCCATTACATATTCCACCCGCGTACGCCAGCCTCGCCCTGCGCAGCCTCGACCGGTGCGTCCCTCTGCACCACCCCCGCCCGACACTGTATTGCAGAGCATACGTGCTCTTGAGTTGGCGGTGAGTGGTCTTAGAGGTGATCTTAGGACCCTGTCCTCCACCGTCTCTGTGATGGCTGGACGCTTCGAGCTGATCCCCCAGATCCACTACTGCCTTACACAGGTCTTGGAGCGTCTCCCACGTGTACCCCCACCCACCCAGCAGGCTCCCACACACACTTCCACACACACTAGACCTGCTTCCACTTCCACACCCACCCCAGCTCAGCAGCCTACACCACCACCCACACGCCCTCCGCCTCAGGACGGAGACGGCGCAGCACCACCTTCCTAGGCACCCTTGATGCCATCGATTCTTATTGCCGTTGTGCGGCCCGTTTCTGCTGGGTCCTGACGCCTTTTGTCCCCCCCCCCTCCCCTCACTTATTTTGGGATTCTCATTTTGTCATATCTTTATATATTTTTTTGGGAGAGAGGGAGAGTTTTTGGTGACACTTATATCTATGTATCGCTCCTGTCCGTGCATGCATCATATCAGCATCATATTTCCACTTCTTTATTTTTCTCTTTTTTTTATTTTTTTTTTTACTATCATGCATGCATCCTCACTTGCCCCTCACATTACTTGTCTCTCGGTGTGCCACACTTTGCACATTGGGGACACTGTGCCGTTTAGCTTGGGGGAGTGAGTTCTCATGTTATTTTCCGATTTGCCACCTTTATTTTCAGTTTTTCACACCGTTTTTCACTTTTGCACTCATTTTTCATTACTTTTCTTCTATTTTACCATGCATCACGTTTTTCTTATTTTTTCTGTGTGCCGCATTGTGAATAGCTCTATTTTCCTTTATCTTTATTTCTTTCTTTTTTTTTTCTTCATCTCATGCTAGAGATGACTTTTCTGTGATGATGACTACGTGGAGTTAGCTTATCCTATATGCATGCTATATTTGTCATGTCTTAGATTTTATTTCAGATATCATATGCTATGACTTGCTTTGCATTTAGAGATAGTAACCCACACTTTTTCCACATGAAAATGGATGAAATTTTATTATTAGCTGAGTCTGAATATTCATATGTATGCTATCACAGAAAACACACCAAGATTCACGCATTGAATGCCTATATCTGGAGTACTGATTTCTTTTCCTATATCACTTCTATATGCATGAATTGTACACTTCACTTCAGGATGATTGAATGATGTTAGCTATGATAAATCTGGACTAGTTAGCTTTTTCGTGATCGAAACTGAGTAGATTAGATTACCCTGCTGAAGTTGTCGTGCATGTCTTATAGAGTGAACCGAGAGTTATATTTATTTCTTTCTCCACAAATCTTGAACATCATTTCTCTACTTTTAAAATCATTGGCGAATCTCCCCTTAGTGATTCTATTTTATGGCATTTCCCCCGCTATTAATTCCTAGCTCTAAATCTCTTATTCAAAAAAAAAAGAAAAAATATATATATATAAGAGAGAAAAACATTCTTGTATATCATTATCTCTCTCTGAGTTGGGATCGTTGTGTATATATTGCTTATTGCAAAAAAAAAGAAAAGAAAAAAAAGAGGAAAAGTCCTCAATAAAAGATCCCATCTCACTTTCTTCTTTCTTTTCATTGCTTTTGGAGCTATATGTATAAAAAATGGGGATGTAAATATTTTTTATGCCACCACGCTTATAGATAAGCTTGGGGGAGGGGATCCATTGATGTGTGAGAGAGTGACTACTTGACATTGTACGACGACCTAGGCTAAGTAATATTCTATACTCGGTGAGATTATTTTTAGCTTTACAAAATCCAGAAATCTAAGCCTAGCGTTCATTTCATGAAATCCATACTTTTCTATTCTCTCTATTCTATAGTGTGATACTCTTATACTCCTGATAGAAAGCGTTCAATTGAAAAGTGTGTGATCTGTGATTTGTATACCGCTTTAAATGATTCAGACGACGTTAATTTTAAAATTATTCCGTTTTTCATGATTATACCATTGTTCGTGGGTTTTCTATTTCTATTTGCACTATTATACTATGATATCAAAATAAAATTCTTTGACATGTATTTCTCATTCGGTGCATGCTATAAGAGGAAGTGAAACCCACGTCCTGAGAAAATGATCTAGCATCCTACCTCTTCGTTTCTTTCTTTCTTTCTTTCTTTATTTTCATTTCATTCTCATTCTTCTTCGTTTTTCGTTTTTCGTTTTTCGCCATTTTCGTTTTCCGAATCCACCGGGTTCGCCTTTTTACTTATCTTCCTCGAGGACGAGTAAGAGGCAAGCTTGGGGGATTTTGATCACTCCTTATTTTACACCTTTTTTCCGCATGTTTGCATGCCATTTAGATCGCCCAAATCATGTTTTTCACGATATATCGACGATATTGCGATGCTTTTTCACGATTTGTTGTTTTTGTCGCATTTCAGGTGATTTGGCGCGATTTGGAGTGATCTCGAGATGCGCTTACTCTAGACGGTCACCGATGACCTCCCCGAGGGGTATTTTGCTGTTGGAGAGGAGCGGAAGAAGAATGGACGTCGCAGGAGCGACGAGGAGGCCAAAACAATCAGATTGGGCATTTTTTGTGTCCCACTCGGCCGAGTGGAGGAGCCACTCGGCCGACCAGCAAGACACTGCTCGGCCGACCAGTTCAGACACGAGTTACCTGTGCACTCGGCCGAGCACCGAAGACCACATCGGCCGAGTGACGATATCGCGTCCGCCCAAGTGGCGCCCAGACGAGGCCCTTCCAAAACATCGAAGTTACTGTTTTTCGGCTGCCTGAGCTTCAGAAGACCCACTCGGCCGAGTGGTAAATCCCGTCCGCCCGAGTGCAGTGAAGCCATCGGCCGAGTGACGACAACTCACTCGGCCAAGCCGCCCCCGAACTGAAGACCCCTGAAAGTCCCGACTTACTGGAAAATTGCAGGGTTTTCACTCGGCCGAGCGACTTTTGTCACTCGGCCGAGTGCGATGCGCTGCCTGTAGCGAAAACTGCGGAAAACAGGCTGTGCAGGGGTATTTTGGTCACGATTTTTGGACGATTTTTGGGGCTATTTAAGCCCTGTTTTTACCCTAGTTTAGAGAGCTTTCCCTTAGATTTTTTGCAGCTTTTTAGATTACTTTTTAGCTTTATTATTGTGATTGGAGAAGAGGAAAAACTTGGATTTTTGTTAGATTAATTGAAGAACTCCATTGGTTTGCATCTCTCTTCCCTAAAAATTCTATTTTTATTGTCTATCTCAATATTTGTGATGAATTCTATTGCTTATTTCATTGATTATTCTTGTGCTATTGCCATGATTTATGAGTAGTCTCCACGTCTTGGGGCATGTGGATGAACCCTACAAGCCCTATTTCCTATTTGTGATGAATTGGTGGAAATTGAGCTAGAATTGCTATTAGGGATTAGATTGGGATCAATTTACCACGGATAGCTAGGAATTCATATCGATTGGGATTTGCAAGAGATTGGATCCCAAATTGATAGGAAGCCCTAGAAATCCGAATTGGGTTGGAGTCAGATTTTCGAAGTATCGGTTTGCAAGAGATTGGACCGATACCAGGATTTCCGATTGCAATTCCATGCCAATACCCGTTTGCAAGAGATTGGACGGGTAGGAACTATCCTAATTTAGATTGTGGACCGAGTTTGCAAGAGATTGGGCTCGGTGCGCAATTGGACGATGATGTTGATCCTAATGCTAGCTTCCCTAGGCTAGGGTTTGCAAGAGATTGGACCCAAACCTAGGATAGCTATAGACCGGCAACAGCGCGAGAGCGTAAGCTTGGTTCCACATTTAGTTGCAACTAGTTCATCCGAATTCTCATTCTAGCAATTTTGATACCGAAGAACCACATTTATGAAATACGGTGAGTAGCGGGAATTCCCCATTCCCTAGACGTTCTTTATTTGATTTGATATTTCGCACATTTGTCTGACGATTGTGACAGGATCGCCCAAGGCAATTTTCTCTATTCTTAAATAGCCAGGTTGATTAGGAGCAAGCACGGTCATTCGTCCTCCCTGTGTTCGATATCCCGCTCGCCGCTACACCGTGCGCTTGCGGTAAAACTACAACTGTTCTCCGGGTGTATATCCGGGGCCGACCAGCGAGGATGTGCTTGTGTCAAAGAGGACCAAAATCACCCCATGGGCGAGCTAGCCCGGATCAAATGATGGGTTGTCACGGTAAATGAATGCAAGGTATAGACAATATGAAAATAAAATCCGGGACTTTGGTTTCCGCCCCCAACGAGCAACTCTCGTCGATACGGCCTACGGGTAGGATGGCGATCGGAATTAGGGTCTAATGGTGAGACGTTGCCTCTAAAAGTGGTACCGACATCCCATGGGCCCGATATTCCGGTCGGTGCCCATGATGATACGCCGAACTTCCCGGGTTCGATCAGTGGGCACTCCCGTGTCCATTAACACTGATCGACTCCGGGAGCACTAAGCTCGCAACGATAACTCCCAGCGTCTCATCCTGCCGCTCCCGCGCGCTTGGATTCGGCATCTACGCTAAGGGCGTGAGCTATGGCTAGGGAGTCAACCGCCAAGTTTATTCCCCCTTGGCCCAACAGTCAAAGGCGGTCTTTTTCCCGCCGATGACAATAAAACACCCCGCGTAACCGTTAGATTCCTAATCCCTATCTATTTCCTAACCCTATAGACGCATCGGGAAGAGCCCCCGAAGGGGTTTCCGCCAAAATCCCGGATTAGGGAACTACTCACAAATATTCATTAAAAAGCGATCTAAATGAAAATGGACCGTCAGAATCATAATCAGACAATAGGAATGCAAAGGTAGTAAAGCAATTAAGATAATACTAAAGTTTTACAAAGATCCAAAAACTTACAAAAACTGGGAAATTACAGCCGTCACAAAATGAAGAAAACAGTAAAAAATAACCAACTCCCAAATCTGGGAAACCTAGGGTTCTATTTATAGAAAACGACATCACCCGATCGGTCGGTTGACAAGTCAACCGGTCGGGTGATCCGCTTCACAAAATCACAGCGCAAAGCGGGGGTTTCACCCTGTCAGTATGAACCGGTCGGTTGGAACTTGGTGCGGTCAGTTGGATCTTGGTGCCGACCGGTTGGATCTTAGTGCGGACTGGGTGAGGAGACCGGTTGGAGCTTCGAGGCTTGGCTGTTGAAATTCACCTACAGGTGAACCGATCGGGTGAAGGTCACCCGATCGGTTGGCAATCAGCTCCGAATTTCAGAGACATTGAGCTTCTGACCCGGTCGCTGAACCGACCGGGTGACTTCTCGTGAGCTCCAAGCTGCGTCCGGGTGGTGCACGCGTGCATCACCCGATCGGTTGGAGATGACCAACTGACCGGGTGAGGGGCTGAAAGATGCAATCTTCGTCGTTTGACCCCCCTGGATCACGCGTGACTCCTCCCGTTGCTCCGGGGACACATGATATCATCGTTTTACGCCCCAAATGCCAGCAAACTCCTGTAAAACATGGAAAACACGGAAAAGAGAAAGAAAACAAGAAAACACTAGAAAACACTAGAAAACGAATAAAAGACGGCGGTAAAATACGGAGAAACACGGAAGAAAACGTGCGTAAATGTATGAAATATAAACGCACGTCAGAAGGCGATTTACCCGTGGTGGTGGTAGCGCGCCCCCTCATGACGAGGAGCCTGAGCGGGAGCCCACCAGTGGGGAGATGATGCGGATGATGCTTCAGATGATGCAGGTGCAGCAGGGCGTGCTCCTGCAAGTCCAGAATGCTCCACTTGCTTGAGCTGCTCGGGCAATTCAGGATGCCCCTCGCTCCGAACCGGGAGCACAGAAATTTCGGGAGCTGGGTCCCGCTTATTTTGATGGGTCTGAGGGTCCTCTAGCTGCCGATGAGTGGATTCGGAACATTGAGGATAACTTGAAGATGGCGAAGATCGGCCCGGCTGGATGGGTTGATCTGGTGAAGAGGCAACTCAAGGATAATGCTCGGAACTGGTGGGATGCGGAAGAGAAGATGCTGGTGGAGCCGATAGCTTGGGCTACCTTTAAGTCCAGGTTTGATGAGGAGTTCTTTTCGAAGGCTGCCAAGAAGGAGATGCTGCAGCGCTTTATTGATCTGAAGCAAGGGAGCTTGACGGTGGACCAGTACCACCAAGAGTTCACTAGGCTGAGTCGGTTCACACCGAAGATGGTGTAGGATGCTGATGAGAGGGCTCAGAGGTTCCTGCAGGGACTTGCTTTAGAGTTTCAGAGTTTTGTGTCTTCCTCTGATCTGGACTCTTATCCGAAGGTTCTGGTAGCTGTGACGAGGCAGGAGCTGAACCTGAGCCAGAGGAGAGGACATGTTTCTGGTGCTGGGAAGAGGCCTATGGAGCAGGCCAGAGCGGTGGTTAGGCCTGGTTTCAAGCCTAATCATCCGGTGCAGTTCAAGAGGCCAGGAGGGCCTAATCTGAAGACTTGCCATTTCTGTGGCAAGCCTGGACACATCAAGGATCAGTGTAGGAAATTTCTGGGCCAGTGTTTGGTTTATGGAGATGCTTCTCATGTCGTGAGGGATTGTCGGCATGCGAATCAGTTGCGAAGGGCACCTGTTGCAGCGCAGCCATTGCAGCAGAGAGCGCCTGTTCCTGCTGGACGTGGAGCAGCTCTTGTTCCTTAGAGGCAGGCTTTTCAGCAGGCTTTTCAGCAGGCTTTTCCGCCGAGGAGGCAGGCCTTTCTGATGACCGAGGTGGAGAGCATGGCTGTGGATGAGGTTATCGCAGGTAATCCTCAATCTAGCTGTTCCTTCTTAGTTAGTTTTGATTGTTAGATTTTGTTTGGTTGCTTGCATATGGTTGTTTACTAAACTAGGGCTTGATTGTTAGACTGTTTGTAGGTGTGGTTTTGGTGTGCACATTTCCTGCATGAGTCCTCTTAGACTCTGGTGCATCGATGTGCATTATTTCCCGGAGCTTCGTGGAGAAGCATTCCTTGTCGACGTCCCCTCTTTCCAAGAGTTGGAATATCGTCACAGGAAATGGCATGGTCTCGGTTCATCTTGGTTGCAATTCTTGCTCGTTGGTGGTCTGTGGACATGAGCTTTACGCTGATTTCATCGTCCACGACATCATCAACTATGATGCGGTCCTTGGGATGGATTGGCTTGCGAGCTTCTATGCTACGATCGACTGTTGGAGAAAGAAGGTGGTGTTCGAGATTCCCGGACATCCCGTATTTGAGTTCAGCCGAGGTAGCAGTTCGCTTGGCCCTGTCAGATTTCGGGCCAGGCCAGTGGATGTTGTGGCTATGCAGATGGAGCTGGAGAGGCCAGCAGTTGTGCGGGACTTCGATGATGTCTTCCCCGAGGAGATGTCTGGGTTGCCACCTGATCGAGCTCTCGAATTTTCGATTGATCTTATTCCAGGAGCACAGCCGAATTCGAAGGCGCCATATCGTATGGCTCCCGTTGAGTTGGAGGAATTGCGGAAGCAGCTGGATGAGCTTTTGCAGAAGGGTTATATCAATCCTAGTGTGTCTCCGTGGGGAGCACTGGTGCTGCTGGTTAAGAAGAAGGATGGTTCGCGTCACATGTGCGTGGACTATCGGGAGCTGAATGCGGTGACCATCAAGAATAAATACCAGTTGCCTCGCATCGATTATATTTTTGATCAGCTTGGAGGTTCGAGGGTGTTTTCGAAGTTGGATCTGAGGAGTGGTTATCATCAGCTGAAGGTGAAGAAGGAAGATGTTCCGAAGACAGCATTCAGGACGAAGTATAGACACTATGAGTTTGTGGTTATGCCTTTCGGTGTAACTAATGCACCCGTAGTTTTCATGAATCTGATGAATCTGATTTTCTATGACTTTTTGGACAAGTTTGTCGTTATCTTCATTGACGACATTCTGATCTATTCTAAGTCTGAGGAGGAGCATGCCTCGCACTTGAGGACAGTGTTGGAGATTTTGAGGAAGCATCGTCTGTATGCTAAGTTTTCAAAGTGCGAGTTTTGGTTGGACCGAGTTGCTTTTCTGGGGCATGTGGTGACTGGAGATGGTATTTCAGTGGATCCCGAGAAGATCAGGGCCATCAGAGAGTGGCCTGTTTCGCAGTCAGCGTTTGAGATCCGGAGTTTCCTTGGACTTGCTGGTTACTATCGGTGCTTCATTAAGGACTTTTCCCGTATTGCTGAGCCGATGACCAGATTGACGCGGAAGGATGTACCTTTTGTTTGGTCGGGTGATTGTGAGAATGCCTTTGGTTTTCTGAGGGAGAGATGGACGACTGCCCCTATTCTTATTGTGCCTGATCGCAGTGGAGGATTTGAGATCTTTTGTGATGCCTCCGGTAAGGGTCTCGGTTGTGTGTTGCATCAGCACGGGCATGTTGTGGCGTATGCTTCGCGTCAGCTCAAGACTCATGAGAAGAATTACCCGACGCACGACTTGGAGTTGGCTGCCGTCGTGTTTGCGCTCAAGATTTGGAGGCACTTCCTGCTGAGTGAGAAAGTGAAGATTTTCACCGATCACAAAAGCTTGAAGTATATTTTTACTCAGAAGGAGCTCAACATGTGACAGCGTCGATGGTTGGAGCTCATGGCGGATTACGAGATTGATTTGCAGTATCACCCTGGCAAGGTGAATGTGGTTCCTGATGCGCTGAGTAGGCTTCCAGTGGTGATGTTGTTGACTTCGCAGTGGAGACTGCAGCAGGATTTTTGCGAGTCTGGATTTGAGATTGTTCTTCCTGGGGAGGCTTCTTCGTTGATGTGTATGCAGATTCAGTTGCCGATCGTGGATCGGATCAAGGCTGGCCAGGCTGAGGATCCGAAGCTGGTGAAGATTCGGGAGCAGGTAGAAGCCGGTCTGCGGACTGACTTTTTGATTCATGATGATGGCTCGCTGAGGTTTTGAGCTAGGTTGTGTGTGCCAGCTGGGGATATCAGAGAGGAGTTGTTGGTGGAGGCACACAGTTCGCCGTATTCTATGCATCCTGGTGGGACCAAGATGTACAAGGATCTTCGTCTGAACTTTTGGTGGCATGGTATGAAGAGGAGTGTGGCTCGGAGTGTAGCCAAGTGTTTGGTTTGCCAGCAAGTGAAGGCGGAGCATCAGCGTACAGCAAGGTTGCAACAACCGTTTCCGATTCCGGAGTGGAAGTGGCAACACATCACTATGGATTTCGTGACTGGACTACCTCGGAGTCCGAAGCAGAATGACGCGATTTGGGTGATCGTAGATCGATTGACCAAATCCGCGCACTTTATTCCATTCCGAGTAGGACAGTCCACTGAGGCGCTAGCGAGGAGATATATGGAGGAGATCGTACGAATTCACGGAGTCCATGTGAGTATCGTGTCGGACAAAGACACGAGGTTCACATCTTAGTTCTGGCAGAGTTTGCAGAAGAGTTTGGGTACGCGTCTGAGTTTCAGCACGGCGTACCATCCGCAGATGGATGGCCAGTCCGAGAGGACGATTCAGATCTTGGAGGACATGCTGAGGGCGTGCATGTTGGATTTCAAGGGTTCGTGGGAGGACCATCTACATCTGGTGGAGTTCTCTTACAACAACAGCTTCCAGGCGAGTATTGGCATGGCGCCTTTCGTCGCGCTTTATGGGAGGAAGTGTCGATCGCCATTGAGTTGGGATGACGTTGGTGATCGGGAGCTGTTGGGACCTGAGATGATTGTGGAGGCCGTGGATGTTGTCAGGAACATTCGGGAGAGGTTGAGGATTGCTCAGGACCGTTTTAAGCATTGGGCGGATGCTAAACGCCGTCCTTTGGAGTTTCAGCCGGGCGACCATGTGTTCTTGAAAATTTCCCCGAATCGTGGTGTGATTCGCTTTGGGAAGCAAGGGAAGTTGAGCCCGCGATACATTGGACCGTTTGACATTCTGGAGAGAGTTGGCGAGGTAGCCTACCGCTTAGCCTTGCCGCCATCTTTGGAAGGAGTTCATAATGTTTTCCATGTGTCACAGCTTCGTCGTTACATTAGCGATCCATCTCATGCTGTGGATTTCTCGGAGATTACCGTTCGCCCTGATATGACGTATGACCAGCAGCCAGTGCAGATGGCGTCAGAAGTCTCTCCGGAACAAGGTTGTCAATCTTGTGAGGGTGATGTGGCGACACGGCTCGCCAGGAGAGTCTACTTGGGAGAATGAGGATGAGATGCGAGAGCGCTACCCACTTTTGTTCCCGGACACGTGAGTGTTGGGAAATTCCGAGGACGGAATTTTTCTTAAGTTGGGGAGGATGTAACGACTGGTTTTCATGTATTTGGATTATCAATATTATATTATATGTTTTGGTGGATTTTCTCCTTATGTGTGGTTTTCGTCTCCGTAGTTTTCGTTTTCGATCGTTTCGTCGTGATTTTCTAGCTTCTTCCTTAGAATCGTTGATCTTGGAGTAAGTCACTCGTGACGAGCTTCATATCACTCATATCTTAGAGATAGGTTGATCCTAGAAGCCGTAGAAATCTTCCCGAAGCTTCGCGCTTCGATTCGGCACTTTTAGTGCACTTTAGTTGGTTCAAGAAGGGGGACCAACCGACTAGATTGAGATATAGTCGGTCAGGAACTCTACTGGAACCGACTAGTTCATTGAATCAACTGTACAGGAGTTACTGTTTACTTTTAGTCGGTCTAAGAATAACCACCGACCGACTAGATGTGAAACTAGTCGGTCAGAACTTGCTCTCAGACCGACTAGTTCCTTCAATCAATTTTACCTAAGTTACTGTTTATCGTTAGTCGGTCCAAGAACAACCACCGACCGACTAGGTTGCAAACTAGTCGGTCAGCCATTGTTCTTTAACCGACTAATTCATTGACCATTTTGTCGACCTGAGTTACTGTTTGATTTTAGTCGGTCACAGTTGGTCGACCGACCGACTAGTTGTCGAACTAGTCGGTCAACAACCCTTCTTTGACCGACTAATCGCTGTCGCAAACCTAGGGTTTGCCCAGCCGCTGACTTTTCCTATTTAAACCCCCCAATTGTTTTTCTTTCTTCTTTCATTTCTCCTGAGCCTCCTTCCTCCCCAAATCATCATCCATCATTTCCTAGCTCTCCCCCTTCATCCCCAGAGCCCCCACTCACCACCATTGCGCCGGCCACCATGTTTTTGGCCACGGCAACCCCCAAAATCTCATTTCTCCAGATTTTCTCCCCATTTTCAGATCTGAGCCCTAGTTCCCCGGATCGTTTCTTCCGTTGCCGTGCTTGCTCGGCATCGATCTTTCGCTTCCTACGGTAGTGTTCGATCCTTTAATATTCTCAAAACCCGTTTTATGATTTTTGATATACCCTAATAAAACTAGGTTGGATGTTGTTCTAATATTGATTTGTCATGGCTGCGATCTCATCCCCGTAGCTAACATTTTGTGACATGCCTCGTTGATCGTCATCCTCGGAACTAGGCAAGTGAAACTTGCCACTTAGGGTTTTGGGCCATGTCTTAGGCCATTTGCTTGTTGTAAGCATAAAAGAGACTAGGCGACGAAATGATACTCGCCTAGGCGTAATTTCGGGTTCTAGCTTGACAACGAAGCTAGATCCGTCATTTATCATGTTGCATAAAACTACCATGTCATGTTTAATTTCAATTAACGGTACGCGAATTCATTGTCATGTCATTGCATTCTCTAAATGTTCCCGTGATTGCGTAGCTCCGCTACACCTAGTGAATTGATTGAGGCTAGGCACCTGCTTTTAGCGGGTACAACCCTACGCCAAATTGTGGACCTAAAAACAAGCTCTTGTGCGGGGCAACCCTGGCTCATTTACTGAGCATCATGTGCAGGGACCCTGACTTGTGTACGTGTGTGATGGGTAAGGGTTAAGCGGCCATTCAACTGGGAGTCTGCCCGATCAGCAACTTCAGTTGTAAGGCGTAAACTCTGGGTTTTGGGGTAGTGTTAAGCGGCCACTCAGTGTGAATATTAAACAGTTCGGCTGTAAGGCGTAAACATCTACAAACAACTTGAAACGTGACTAGTGAGAAAATTGAGATTGTTAGTAGCTTGGCTACTCTTGACATGCCATGATGATTGTTCTCTTGCACTTATTGTTACACCGTGTCTTACTTGTGCACTCTTACCATAACTGCCACGTCATGCATACTATAACTGCTAGGATGCTAGTTTACCTTTCTTCAGTTTCCTTGCCCAAGTCTTTTAGACTTGCTGACATGTGCCCCTTTACTCTTTTGGGTGACACATGTTAGATCCTGAGCATGAGGTTGCTGCTGAGGACGTGGTGTTCGCTGACGCTGAGTCAGAGCCCGCGTTCATCGAGGAGTACGAGGACATGGGCGACCAGTCGTAGAGGCTGCTTGTGTTCTTCGTTTTAGACTGTTTTGTTGTCTGTGCGTAGCACCAATACTCTGTTTGTGTTTGTTGGCCTTGTTCTGGGCCTTTAGACTCTTTCCTTTAGCCTGGTGGCTTTTCTGGATGTTGAACTTAATCTCTTTGTTTGGACATTGCTGAGATTTGGAATTTTATTTCTGTATCTCCTTGTGTTATTATCTTGTTCTGCTCGTGGTTACAGGGATCTGCATATGATTTACTGACGCTTATCAGGCGTGTGGCTTCACAGCTCCACGTCTGTGCGGACCTTCTCACGTCTCGCCTCCATTTTAGGGAAGCGAGGCGTGACAAGTAGTCGACTACCAAAGGAGGGAGTCGACTACTTGTTGTAGCAGAGTTTTCATTGAAAACTCTCTGGGAGTCGACTACCTCCCTTACGACTACTAGCTGTGCGTTTTGACTTCCCTGATTTCCATCCCATTTATTCTTTGCTTGATTTTTGGGGCTGAAGTCAAACTCATTTTGAAATTCGAATTCTCTTTTGAACTCTATAAATAGAGACCCTATGAGAACAATTTTCTACACCAATTCTTTCATCCTTGAGCTATGCAAAAACTCTCTTGAAATCTCAATTGTTCTCATCGCTCCCAAACGTTCCTGTAGCCAAAACGGTTTTTCATATTATTTGATTTTATTGTTAATATTTAAATTCTTTTTAAGATCATATTATTTTTTGCTATTGCAAATTGGTTTTTCAAAATCCTCTCTTTGATTTTCATATTATTTAAAGGATTTTTTTTAAACTCAAGATTCTAGGTCACATCGAATTCATTCATATTGTTTGTGTGATCTAAGAACGCTTTTTAATTCTTTAGCCACATAAGCACAATCGAATTCATTCATCTTGGCTATAGGATTATTTGGGTGTAAACCAATCTCCACTAATCTTTGTGGTGAATTGGATTGTGAGTTTTATTTCGAGCCCCTTGGTAAAAAGGGTGTTGTAAATCCTAGTCAAGACTAGGTGGTTGGAAATCCTGGTGGTGATACTAGGTAGTTGGAAATCCTAACAAGTGAAGTTAGGTAATTGTATTTCTAAGGCAATAGTGGATTAAATCTCGAGCCGTGTTGGTCGGAGACTGCACGTATCCAGGTTGCGGGGAACCAGAATAAATCGTTTGTCTCTCTCTGCATGATTTTCTGTGTTTGTATTTATTGTTAACTTTGTGCTAGTTATTCGTTGCTGTTAATATATTCTCATTTGTAAATCTCTTGTTAATAATATTGTTAATTCAAAGATTACATGTTTATTCCGCTGTGAGATCTCTCTTTCATTATCATTGTTCAATTGATTTTTGTATTGTTCTCATTTTATATTTATCTTGAGATCATCGTATTGATTAAGGACCAAGCATAGATCGCTCTACTTGGTTCCGTAGACAACATTGGAAGGGATATTTGTTGTATTCTAATAATCGAAGAAAAAGTTTTAACTTATACAACACTATTCAACTCCCCTTCTAGTGTTGTTTGACATCCACTTGATCCAACTGATTTCACCCTTTTTATAACGAAAAAGAGAAAACAAACCGATCACACTTCCGGGTAGTGATCTCACCGTACAAGATATATTTTTCAAAGTTAAAGCACAATGCTAGCTTTTTAGTAAAGCTATTCACTAATATAATCTACCACCAAAATAAAACTGAAAAGAAGTCATCATGATGTAGATCATCCATCAATGAATCCATAGGCACAAACCGTGCTTGATTCTGACGTGTGCAGAAAAAGTTGTCGACTTTTCATATCCACGTTTACAATTCTCATTCTTCTTCTTTGCACACTTGAAGCTTTGATGGATGGAGGATTTTTTTGTCGGCTAGCAAGGAGGAAAGAAATACTGGAGCCACTTTTTTAGATTCCTAAAATCACCTCTTCAAAAGACGGCTCATCCCTTTTTATATGAGAGTTTCTTTCATATTTTCGGATTAGGGTTTCTGCAGGTCGACACGGCCGTGCGCATGGCCGTATTGGCACTATTCACAGAGTTTCCAGAAATCAATTTCTTCGCACTGACAGTTGCACGGCCGTGTTGGTACTATTCACAGAATTTCCAGAACCTGATTTTTCGACACGGCTGTGCGCACGGCCGTGCTGGCCCGTTACTGAAATATTAGAAGCAATTTGATCTGCACGCCTGTATGGCTGACACACACGGCCGTGCTAACCCTTTTTGGGGCACCTATCATTGTCTTTTGACCTCTGATTGACCTGAAACTCACTAGATAGACACATTAAATATGTATGACTTGTTTGACATCATCAAAATTAAGTTTTAGCTTCAGTTAGAGGACTAACTCATACCAACAATCCCCCCCTTTTGATAATGGCAAACAAGCATATAAAAATTGAGAATTAAAGACATAGAGCAAGCCATATGGTGCACGTGTTCATGGATTATCATGCAACGCTCATCGTAGTAATGTGCTCTTATGAATAATGTGACAAGCTTCCACTCAAACTATGCATCTCATGTCTATCAAGCTCCCCACTCCAAATTTTTCCGTACTATTGTCCCCCTTTTGTCATCCATCAAAAAGGTCATGAGTATCATTGAAGTAGTAGAGAATAAGACATGAATTAGTCTAGCATATCAACGAAACACGAAATTGACAATGAGAAACATATGAATGCATTCTCCCCATAAGCTCAAGTTATGAACAATGTCATGATCTATGAAAGCATATGTCCATTACATGAAAATATTAAGAAGAAATCATCATATGTATAGGAATCATATGTTTATACTAGAATGTTAGATTTCAAAACATAGAGTTGTCATAAACATATTGTGAACATTCATCTCCTTTAGAATTATTTTAAGTAAAGTATAGGAATACACCCAATATAGGATACCATGGTGTTAAATTTCAGGTCCTTTGGAGTTGAGGTGCGCTAAGTGGTTACTTTATTTACCATATGTCACACGCATTGCTCGACGAACCCCCGAAATCCGGTTACCAGCCGCCGGTATCAAAAGAATTTTGCATATATATTGTATATTATTCTGCATTCGCCTTTTTCTTTTGCCAATACTTTCTCCCCCTCCCCTAACTCATTTCATTCTTTTTTGCTATGTTGGTGTCTTAGAATAGTGACACATGAAGGCATCAACATATTCAGCTACTATTACTCAATATGTCCAAGGAGAGTTATTTTTGCAATAAGTATAGAGACAATCAAGATTTTGATTTCATAAGAGTTGGAAAATCCATCGTGCATTTCCATAAATTATATAACTCAATCAACTAGATAAAATCAAGAAATATGGCATGCTAATAAATTTCACTAAGTTATTCATAATTCAAGAATGGGAAATCTATTATACATTTGACAACCTTTTTTTAATTCTTGGGCTGACTATGACAAGATAAAGAGTGGCTGAGATTCGATCTTGGAAAATAGAAGGTTAAGATGATGCTTTGAAACCATGAATGTGAGCTTGAAATTTGGTCCATCTTTGAAATTTGATCCAACTTGAAATGAAGGGAGCATTGAAACCATGAATGTGAGCTTTGAAATTTGGTCCAACTTTGAAAGCAGCCAATGAACCAGTTTCGGGCCAAAAGCGCCCACGAAATTTTTTACACTAATTTATTGTTCTGCGCTGAAGGCGCTTGCTAAATTTTTTTTACTGTTCTGCGCCGAAGGCGTCCGTGTCGAATTTGTTGTTCTACGTGATTTGTTGTTCCACGCCGAAGACACCCGTGTCGCTAAATATTTTCACGAATAATGTGTTGTTCTTTTAAATTTTAATATTTTTTTAGGGGAACAATTCGCTGGGAAAAATTTTAAATGAACCGTGCACGTGGGCCCGGGTTTTTTACGCTAATTTGTTATTCCGTGCAGAAGGTGCCCGCGCCAAATTTTTTGTTCTACCATGTTGAAGGCACGCGTACCGAATTTGTTGTTCCGCGCCAAATTTGTTGTTTCGTGTCGAAGGCGCCTGCGCCAAATTTGTTATTAGGCATTCGTGTCGCTAAATATTTGTACGCTAATTTGTTTTTTAATTTAATAATTTTTTGGAGAACAAAGATTTCGCATGGGAAAAATCTTAAATGAACCGTGCTCGCGGGCACGGATTTTTTAACGTTAATTTGTTGTTCCGCACAGAAGGCGCCCACGACGAATTTGTTGTTCCGTGTCGAAGGCACCTGCGCCTAATTTGTTGTTTCGTGTCGAAGGCGCCCTTTCCGCTAAATAATTTTATGCTAATTTGTTGTTCTTTTAAATTTTATTAATTTTTAGGGGAATAAAGATTTTGCGTGGGAAAATCTTAAATGAAACGTGCCCGTGGGCACGGGGTTTTTTACGCCAATTTGTTGTTCCGCGCCCTAAGGCACCCGCACCGAATTTGTTGTTCCGTGTCGAAGGCGCATGTGCCGAATTTTTTGTTCCACGCCAAAGATGCCTGCACCGAAGGTGCCCGTACCGCTAAATATTTTTACGCTAATTTGTTATTCTTTTAAATTTTTATAATTTTTTGGTGAACAAAGATTTCGCGGGGAAAAATCTTAAATGAACCGTGCCCGCTGGCATGGGTTATGACTAGTGTGCATACATATGAAACACCATTATCAAGATCATTTTTAATGTTTCTTGGATGTCTACCAAAGTTCATATCAAATTCTCAACAATATTCAAGAATATTAATGATTGTGATGCATGCACATACAATATGTGAACTAGCCTATAATGACATGAGATATAATCAATGTGTAGAGGCTAGATACAATGTTTAAGCATGTGTATGTGCAAGGATTAGCGTTCTAGTGCTCCATTAATTACATAATCCCTAACTCCCTTCGAATGAAGCAAAATTGATTTTGATTTAAGGGTTTGGTGAAGCTATCTGCTAATTGCATTTCAGTATCAACTTAGGTTATAGAGATATCTTTCTTATCAACATGATCACGAAGAAAGTGGTGACGAATATCAATATGCTTAGACCTAGATGATGGAAAATCGAATTCCACCCCTAAGTGGTTTTGATGATGAACACACCAAATTATGTTAGTGTACTAACTACACTACAACTTAAGTGTGCAGGTTGTGCGATCGATAGCTTTATGCATACGCCATAGAAGCTCAACCACACTCGAAAGACGGAGACGAATTTGCAAGCTCTACATAAAGCACAAGTATAGCTCTATGATGAAGCTCATGCAAGTACTCAAGCTTAATGAATAAGAGCTCAAATTCAAGAGAAGCATGCATCTACTTCAAACATCTGATCGGCTTCCTGAAGGTCTCATCTAAGAATAGTGTGTGAGTTGGTTTCTTTAGGACTATGTTAAAGCCAATCAAATATTGCGCACACACACATAATGATTTTAAAGAAAACGTTTTAAAATTTTTTAAAACTCTTGAGAGCATTATCTAGTTGATTTAAATTCTTAGTAGTCAACCTCCAAACACCCAGGAGTTGATTACACGTCTTGCTAGCTGAGTCACAGTGAAAAATGCTCTGGGAGTTGACTACCAAAGGAAGGAGTCGACTACCAACTGAGCATAACTTTTTCAATGAAATTCTCTGGGAGTCGACTACCTCAGTAGGGAGTCGACTACCAGTTGTCGTTCTTCTTCTGTGATTTTGCTTCCCGATTTCACTCCATTTCCTTATTTGATTGGACTGAAAGTCAATCATTTTTTAAATTTGAAATCATTTTGAAACTCTATAAATAGAGCTCTTGAAATCATTTCAAAACACAACTACTCTCTCTATTATTTCTTGAGCTAAAATTCTATTCTCATTGCTCTCATCGTTCTCAATGCTATATCAAATTTCTGTTTCTATTTTCTGATCTCAAAGTTCTAACTCTGATTTTTATTGAGATCTTCTTTTTATTTTGGCCATCTTTAAATTGGTTTTCAAAATCCATTACTCTTTATTTTCATTCTTGAAAGGATTTTTGAAAACAAGAGATCTAGATTACATCGAATCTCCTCATATTCTTTGTGTGATCTAAAGATCAATTTAAATTCTTTTAGCCACTTAAACGCACAATTGCAATATTTATCTTGGCTATAGAATTTCGGGTGTAAACCAATCTCCATCAAATATTTTGGAGAATTAGATTTTTTTTTTGTATTTGGGATTCCCCTTTGAGATAAGGGACGGTGTAAATCCTAGACAAGTCTAGGTGGTTGAAAATCCTAGTTAAGGCTGAGTCGTTGGAAATCCTAACGTGTGAAGTTAGGTAATTGTATTGCTAAGGTAATAGTGGATTAATCTCGTACCGGATTGGTCGGGGATGGGACGTACCCAAGTTGCGGGGAACCTGGATACAAATCGCTTGTCTCTGCGTTTTCTTTTCTGTGCTTGTTTAAATTATCTATACAAGCATTTTTCATTTATTATTGCAAAGATTATTTATTTAATTCCGCTGTGTAAAGATCTCTTTGTAAAGATCTCGTATGTGATTGTAATCTTCTATTTTTCATATTATTTGTAAGATTATTATTTTTTGATTAAGAACCAAGCGTAGATCACTCTACTTGGTTTCTTAGGCAACATTAGAAGGGTTTTAATTGTTCTATAATTAATGATAGAAAAAGTTTATTATTTGTACAAAACTATTCAACCCCCCTTCTAGTGTTGTTTGCCATCCACTGGATCCAACACTAGAGTGTAGGACGGGATTTTTAGATAGGTCTATGGCGCTCTTGTTATCACACCAAATGATTGTTGGTTGGAAATTAAGACTGTAATCTCTAAGAGTTTGTCTCATCCATAGAATTTGAGTACTACAACAACCCGCCGAAACATATTCGGCTTCAGTTGTACGCAATGCTATGGAGTTTTGCTTCTTTGAAAACCAAGAGACTAGATACATACCTAATAGTTGGAAAGTTCCCAAAGTACTCTTACGATCGATCTTACTTCTCGCAAAATCCGCATCACAATATCCAGCAAGCTCAAAAGATGAGGAGCAAGGGTACCATAGTCCAAAAGCTAAAGTTCCTTTAACATATCGAATAATTCGTGTAAATAATCATGATGGATTGATTGTGCCTTTTAATTCCTCTTGTATTTATAATTCCGCATTTGCAAGTTAAATTTTAATTGGACAATTGTATTGCCATTACACTATTCACCCCCCTCTAGTGTGTGTTGTTAGTATTGCAAGGGTAAGGCAATCCTTACACTTGGGTGCTAAGGTATCATAGAATTCGGGGAGTCGGTGTCTTAAGATGTCGACATGTGTTTCCATCGAACAGTCCGGCTTGATGCAGCTACTCATATAAGGTAAGAATTTGGAGGAGAAAGTAGGGTTTGCGCTTCGCATTCAGATAGCTCCAGATTCATTCTGCCCCTCGTGCAATTTCGTCTTCGTCTAAGCAAGGTAACTCCCATTCTTTATTGACATTTCTCCTTAACATTCGGTGGGTTAACATGTTGAGGATCAAGGAGCTGCCAACAACTGGAGATACTAGAGCAATGTCGAGATCGCCCAACCCCCATGGATTAGGGAGGCTTCTATGAATGGGAAAGGTTTCCTCGTCAGCTCTTCGAGGGACCCATTAAGGGATGATGGGTCCTTCGTTCCTCTGAAGGTCCGAAGTGCAATCTCCTATGTCCCTTACTATGTGGTTGATAAGATTTGGGCCAAATACCTCTTTTATCCTTACGAGGTTCGGGTCCCCTTTTATGAGAAAAGGATTTGTTTCGCCCGAAAGTGCGAAGTCTAGGTCTTTTCGAGGATGTTTTAGTATGGGCTTCGGTTCCCCCCATCCTTTCATTCTCGAAGTCTTGGGCTTCCTGGAGCTCTTCCTCTGTCAACTAACGCCCAATTCCATTTCCACTTTGGTCGGCTTTATTATGCTTTTCATGCTGTACAGAATGGTGCCAACCCTACCGCTCTTCCACTTCTTCTTCCAAGCGAAGCTCATCCTCGATCTAATAGTGCATGGTATTATATCACTACTGAGGGCAATATTCTCATCCTTGATCTTCCTCGTGAAACCTGAGATTGGAGGAACCATTTTGTTTTCGTCACCTTTCCTGGTGAAGCATTATTCCTCACCTGTTGGGGTTACTTTGGCACCCCGAAATCATCGAAACTGAACCTTTCTGAGGCCGAGTCTAGGGCTGCTAAGTTTTTACTGGCTTTACCAGTCAATGAGAGGTTGATCTGAGTCTTGTTGAATGACCAACTACTGAAGGGTGTTTTGTGGGCTTCAGGTAAGGCCAATCTTTCAATATTGTTCCCACCTTTGCTCACCCTGATCTTCTCTCCTCTTACAGAGATGACCAGGCAGGAGTTTAATAAGCCTATCGGTATGACTAAGCTCAGCTGCCTTGTCTTCAAGAAACCATATGTAGCACATTCGGTCGACCACTCAGCAACCTTGTGAGCATAGGGGAGCAGGGGTCCGTCCAGCCAATTGAGAGGTTGAGCCCGGTTGGTGATAGCTCACCCCCATCCATAGGGAGGTCCCTTACATCTACGGAGGAGTTTTCCACGGTGGTTAATGTTGAGTATTGGTGTTTCATATCAATCTTATTTTGATGATGATAACAACATTATGTTGTTGCTAATGACTCTCTTATTTTAGTCTCATAGTTTTCATTTCAAGAATATCTTTCTTGGAAACTAAACACTTGGTGCAAGGATGGACATCAAGTGGAGAAGGGCCAAAGTTTGGACTCAAGGGGTGCCAAAGCTTGGAGATGATGGAGAGCATCAAGCACCAAGATGGAAGACTTAGACTCTAAGGAAAGTAATGTAATCCATGTAATATTTCCTTTATTGCTTTCTCTCTCATTTGAGTCTAGGTTAATGTAATGCCTTGATAGATGGTCTACTCATTCATGCATATACATTTAGCCATTTTAGTGAGCCTAGGATTATCATAGAATCCAACCTAATAGGTTCATCTTGACCAAAGACTCATTTGGAGTCTCTGGATTTTCATCAGTCGCCTGCTGAAGGATTTACAGTCGACTGGGTGATTTCTAGTCACCTGTCGATCATTCTACAGTCGACTGATATGCACTGCTCAAGTCAACATTTCTATTGACTCTACTTGAGCTTTACGCAACAATCGACTGATGCTCAGTTTACAATCGCCTGTATATTTACAGTCGCCTGTGGATTGTTTAACAGTCGTCTGAGTAGCGTAAGTGCATATACTGATCCTCTCTGTTTTTCTCCATCTTCTGCAGCAGTCGACTAATGAAGGTTTTACACGCCTGAATATTTTACAGTCGACTGTATTATTGACATCAGTCGCCTGTATGCTTTTCTGGAGAAAGAGTGCAGCTCTCTATTTTATTCCATCCCCTGCAGCAGTTGCCTGATGAAGGTTTTACAGGCACCTGTCCTGTTCACAGTCGACTATATCGACTTCATCAGTCGACTGTCCTGGCTCAGATTATAGCCGTTGGATATTTTCTAGCCGTTGATCAGTCGACTATCTTTTGATCATCAGTCGACTATCGGTGTCGTTTTCACCCAGTTTCTAGCCGTTGCTGCCTTGTGCTTTTGGCTGTTTTCTTGGGTTTTGGGGTTTGATATAGGGTTCCTATATATATGGGTGTGCTGACTTCTCTAGAATTTCTTGATGCTATTGCAAATCATAAGAGTTTAATAAGCCACTCTCAAACTCTTTCACTTTCCCTTTTTGAGCCCTCATTCCTCTTCATGCATTGAAGTCCAGCTCAAGGGAAATCATCTAAGTGCTTTCAAGCAAATCTTAACACTTGGAGATCCTCTTCCATGCCTTGCATTCATCTATGAGTAAGCATATCAAGGCATAGGTAAGAGTATTTATTTTACTTGGTGATTCTTGTAACTCTAATTCTCTTTGTAGGAATTAGTCTTTCTCTCTTTGTGGGAGTTTATCTCTTTGTGGGATTAGGATATTCTTTTTGTGGGAATAACTCTCTTTGTGGGAGTAACTCTCTTAGTGGGAGTTTAGTGTCCTAGTGTAGGGCTAACACTAATTCTCTGAGTGGGAGTTAGTAATTCTCTTGGTGGGAGTTTGACCCCTGTGTAGGGTGGTTGGGTCCTTGTGTCGGGCAAAATCCTCTTGGTGAGGTATCTCTTTATGGGATAAGTATTCACTTCTCTTTGTGGGAATATAGTGAATATTGGTGTGTCTGGACGTACCCAAGTTTTGGGGAACCAGTGTAAAATCTTGTGTTTGCGTTTGGATTGATTGTGTCAATTATTTCCTCTTGCATTTATTATTCCGCATTTGCAAGTTTAATTTTAATTGGACAATTTATTGCCATTACACTATTCACCGCCTCTAGTGTGTTGTTGTTAGTATTGCAAGGGTAATGTGATCCTTACAATTGGTACCAGAGCGAGGTTATAGCATACTGCAACGATGGCATTCAACGCTTCATCCACATCTCACGAAGAATGTCTGTTGTCACGCCCCGCTTCCCAAAAATATGGAGGCGAAGCGTGAGAAGGTCCGCTCAGACTTGAAGCTGCAAAGCCGCAAGCCTGATAAGCGTCAAACAACATTATATGGCAGGTCCTTGCAACGCGAAACGAAACAAAGATAATAAATAAGGAAAAGAGACAAAAGAGCAATCTCAGAATATCCATAATAATAAACTCCAACATCGCAGAAAAGCCACCAGGCTAAAAGAAAAGAATCTACAAGGCCCCAACATGGCCAACAAAATTACAACGTACAAAGCAAAGGTGCCACTCACCGACAACTAACAGAAATCCTAAGACAAAAGGAAGCTCAGCAAGTCACTAAGAATGGTCACCGGTGTCCTCATAACTCCACCTGGGCAGACATGGACTCAGGCTCAGCGTCTGCAAACACCTCGACCTCAACTACAAGCTCTGGCTCAGGATCTAACATGCGACACCCAAAGAGTAGGGGCACATGTCAACAAAGTCTACAAGACTTTGTGCAAGGAAACTAAAAAGGAATGTAAAAGCAACCTAGCAGTACTAAAGTATGCATGACATGACATATATATAAGATGTGCAGCAAATAAGTAAACACAGCAAGTATGACATGGCAAGGAGTAAACATAACATGGAAGCAAGTAAACAAGTATGCATTCACAAGGACAAGTACGAGTATAGTAAGCACGTCGTGCACAGAGATTCCGTCCTTTGGCTAGAGAGGCTGTACGGGCCAACTCTTACGCTCAAGTGACCGTTTATCCCTACCCCTCCACGTGTATCGAGCCAGGGCCTTACCCCCGAACATGGGATGCTCGCTTCTGGATCAAGAGCCAGGAAGTGTTTTTAACAAGTATGGCGTAGGGTTATGCCCGCATAGCAGGTGCCTAGCCGGAAACACGAAAACACGGATTGTACATGTATTTTGTAGCGTGTGCTACGATGCAACATACGAATCAAATGGCATGTAAGGATGCAAATGCATGGCAGATATTCAATTAAATTGTGTACCGTTAAAGAAATTAAACATGGCAGGCAATGCAAGACATGGTATGACAAAAGGCGGTTCTAGCTTCGTTGTCAAGCTAGAACTGAAATTTGCGCCTAGACCGCTATCATTTCACGGTCTAGTCTCTTTCATGCTAAAAGCAAGGAAATGGCATAAAGCATGGCCTAAACAAGGTTGGCAAGTTTCACTTGCCTGTTTCCGGTGATGTCCGTTGACGTGGGTTCGTCTTGACGCGCGTTACGCTATGGAACGACTGATTCTCTGTTTTGATTGAACATATCTCTGAATTAGGTTCACCCCAACTTATTTAAATAATAGTTCATTCTATTAGGTCCTCTATCCTAGGGTGGAGTTTAGGACATGTTATAAAAGCAATCTATTAACTAACACTATGTTATAATATATACTAACATAATGAGCTAATTCATTATATAACCTACTGATTAACTTATGTCATATACCCACTAACAGTATGCTAATTTCTTACATCCTGTTAACACATGCAAACTAATACATTTATAAATAAAATAGCTTGCAAGTTGGATGGTTATAAGTCTTACAAGGAGGAGGACAGTAAATGAACATAGCATGTGAATTAAATATCATGCATGTGATAATCACCATGCTCACGTCACTTAACCTTCGGTTATGCCTATGGCAATTAATAAGCACTATCGTTCTTATCGACTGCAAGGAACTAAACTCACTTGTTTTAATGGGGACATTTGAAATCCTTCAAAATTTTGAACTATCAACAGACTCTACTTCCTTTTTCCAGAATTATACCCATGTTTGATATCAATTCATTAGTTCTTATTGTGCACAAAGAATTGTAATATTATCCAATTTTTGGATGAAGTTGAATAAATTGTGGCAGAATTCTATTCTACCAAAGTAATTGATGTTCATTTTCACTTCCGATAAATTCTATCACATCCTGAATACATTTACACATGGTTTGAAGTCCCTATTTTGGTCTTGATATCAACATGAGGTTTACAGTATTGTTAACGGTTGTATTGGAATTATTGAGCAATACTTATTTAACAGATTAAGCTTTAGGCATTTGTTACCTTCTCTTAGCCTGAGTATCAGTAGTACGCGGACGCAGGAAAATTTGTAGTGGAGGTGGCGGACGGTGACGTGACTAGTGGCGGTCCGAGCGACGTGAGGTGGCGGAATGGAGGTGCTTACGTCGGTGATCGGAGATAAGCGGTGATGTAGAGGCCGTGAGGGGTGCAAAGTGGACTGAGGTCGTCGGAATCTTCCGGAAGTGGGTGCCGATGGGTTCTGCGACGAGGGTGGTCGGAGGGATGAAGGCTGGGCATTCGACTGGGTTTGGCGTCGTGTCGAGAGAGGGAAGATGGGATTCTCGCGAGGAAGGAAAGGACTGGGGTTTCTTGCGTGAATGACAGAGTTCCACTGTTTGCCTTTTTAGAGAAAAGGGGTTGGGATGAGAGAGGCTCACGTGGGGAGAAAATGGGGACGTGGGAGGTCGTGCAATCCTTGGGGCGAGTCTGTTAGGATTTTAGAGGAAGTTGTTTAAGATATTTTAAGGTTTGGTTTTGTTTTTGTTTTTAAAGGATATGTTTTAGTTTGAAATTCTCAGAATGTTAGCCCCCATTTTCCTTAGTTCGGTTTAATTCTCATTAATAAGCCAACAGCAATATTAAGTTATTAGGTTAAGGATTAATTAATAGTTGATTAGTTGGGATAACAGGTACTAAAGTTTTGTTAACAAAATCCTATTTAAAAGATTCCCTTTCATTTTTTTTTCCAAAACGCTGTAGTGGAAACCGGTTTAAAAATCAGACACATGAGGGCTATTAGTTATTATTAATAACAGTAATGGATTATTACGAATTTGTGTCCCGACGTCCAAAAATTAAAAGGAAGACATCGGGGCGATCGCGTCTCTGAGAGTATTGTGAATACGGGATTTGGTCACGCGTCTGAACTACGGAAAGCAGTAATAACAATCAATTACACAAAACGCACACGAAACACGGCTACGCGCTAAAATATGCTCGGTTGGAAAGTGACCATGACATCTGTCTACCGATCGACCCCCGCTCTTCAACGGACCCAACTACCCAAGTTGGAAGATCAGGATGATGATTTACATAAAGGGTCAAGACCTTTGGGACATTACAGAGTTGCCATTTGAGGAGCCTACTTCACCCGCGGCTTCTAGAACTAAAGCGGAGAAAGACTCGATCAAAGTCAATGCAAGGGCTATGTATGCATTCCATTGCATCCTCACTCCGAATGAGTTCAACCGTATCTTTATGTGCAAATCGGCCAACGGAATTTGGCATACATTGGAGATTTCTCATGAAGTGTTACTTCAACATAAGGAAAAAGTTCAACCAACCAAGCCCGAGAAGAAAAGGGGGTTGCACTCCATGTCAAGAAGGAGTCATTCAAGTGGAGAAAGAACTTCCAACGGGAAGCTCCGAGTGAAGATGATGTAGAAGAAGATGTTAGCGACGATGACTACATCGAGCTTGCCAAGCAATTCAAGAATTTCAAGGCATTCCTCAAGGAGAAACAAGGTATATCTTCGTCAAAGTTTGCCTCCCAGTCTAACAATTCCTTTTGTTTCAATTGTGGCGGAAAAGGTCATCTTGCTACTGGATGTTCTTCCAAACCCACCAAAGACACCTATAAGGGGAAAGGGAAGAAGTATTGGAAAGTCAAGTCCGAGTTCAAGAACCAAAAGAAGGGACTTAACGGCACATTTGATAATTCCGATGTGGACACATCTAGTGATGAAGAAGAGGATGACAAGGAGCACGATCACAGGTGTTTTGTAGCTTTTGATGATTCTTCATCAATCTCCTCTAGCTTAAGCAATTAAGAGATAGAGGCGTGGCTCAACCCCAAAGAAGAAATGTGCTTCATGGCTAACGGGGAAGAATCTTCGTCAAGCTCAAGCGAGGAGGAAAGCGAGGAGGAAGTCAAGGAGGAAAGCGATGAGGAAGTTGAGGAGAAAAAGCTGTCCTACGAGGAGCTCGAATACCGCTTCAATGTGGCCTCTAACTTGGCAAGTAAGTGCATCAACTCATATGGTAAAATGAAAGCTAATCTTAAGAATACTATGAGTAGGGTGCAAGCTTTAGAATCTACTAGTGTAAATAATCATGATGCTTTGCATGTTTGTGACACTAGTGAGAGAGACACACTTCTCTCTCAAGTTAAGGAATTGAGCTTGACTAATGATAATCTTGTTACTCAAAACCTTAGCTTAGAAATTCGCATTCAACAACTTACGTTGAAATGTGAAGAGGAATCCCGTAAGCTCAAAGCTTTGTGTATTCTAGGGATTCACTCCACGATTTGCTTGAAAAACAACATCCGGCAAATCATAGAGGAGGTTTGGGGTATATTCAAAATGTGATACCCAAACCCACCTCTAATTTCTCTTATGGTGCAAATACAAGAAATATTGCTAAAGTACCTAAGAAGAATCATCATGCTTTCTTGTACAACAATAACATCAACAAGACGCATGTAGATCACACGGTGATGAGGAAGAATGAAGACTCTTCTTTTTTTGCTAAGAAGCAAAATCCTCATTCTTTGCATGCCAAGAAATTAATTTCTACACCTAAGCATGCCACATCCATCCCTCTTGCAAAGGCAAAACCCTTGCCTAGGAAATCCTTGAGTTTATGGATTCCCACAAAGGTTAGTGTGCAAGAGAGGGATAGTTAAATCAACTCTCTAGTTAGGGATGTGATCACGTCATGTGATTACATTAGAAAATCAAACTCCTCTTGGGTTTGGTTCCCTAATGTTTAGGTTCCTCACACATATGCATATTGTATGGGTAGTGTGCTTAAATGTTTATTTTTAGCATACCCATTGTTTGTGTGTGTTTCATGATTTTGAAAATGTTTCAAACTTATTTTCATGAAAATGGGAATCTTAGGGAAGACATTGGCATACATGCATTTGTTGATCCATATGTATGTCAATGGGGGAGTTATTATATCTAATATGTTTAGAATATTTTAAAACATATTTTGACTCTCATTTCGGGGTGAGATTGAGATCATTTTTTATAATTGGTTATTATGTGGTCTCAAACCAAACCCCTTAGATATTGCCAAGTTGTTTCATGTTATATTCCTTTTTGCATATCATTGTGTAACATTGAAGCTTTATTTTTCCATATCTATTACTTTGATACACTTTAGGCCCATGGCTCCAATATTTGTATATCAATTGGTAAAGGGGATTATTTTCCAAGATTCTTTGTCTACAATTGGTATTAACTCAATTGTTAGAGATTATTTATCTTCTACTTTACAATTGGTATTAGATCCTAGAAGTCAACTTTTGACCATTTCTATGATCTAGGGGGGAGCATGGAATAGTGATTGATACCCACTAAATTTTTCAATTTGGTATCATACATCTCCTTATATCTTGCATATTGTCACATCTTGGTTAAGATGACAACGGGGGATATTTTTGATGTCCACCTTTTGAACGATGTCAAGGGGGAGAGATATATGCATTATGTAAATATAACTCTTGTATTTCCTACATATGCATTTGGGGAGAGATATATCTATGGGGAGATATATATGGGATTGTATAAACCATTCATGTTTGCATGATATTGTCTAATGCAATTGGTTTATGTAATCCATGCCTATTATATGTCACCATGACTTTATTTGGTATGATGAGTTTTTACTATTGTGTATCTCATTGTATAATTGGTGCATATAAGTAGGGGGAGCTCATTAGCATTGTGCTTTATTTCTTTGTGTTTTACATAATGTGTGTCATCATCAAAAGGGGGAGATTGTTGAGTATTGGCATTTTAAACCAATATTATTTTGATGATGATCACAACATTATGTTGTTGCTAATGACTCTCTTGTTTTAGTCTCATAGTTTTCATTTCAAGAGTATCTTTCTTGGAGACTAAACACTTGGTGCAAGGATGGACATCACGTGCAGAAGGGCCAAAGCTTGGACTCAAGGGGTGCCAAAGCTTGGAGATGATGGAGAGCATCAAGGCATTAAGATGGAAGACTTAGACTCTAAGAAAAGCAATGTAATCCATGTAATATTTCCTTTATTGATTTCTCTCTCATTTGAGTCTAGGTTAATGTAATGCCTTGATAGATGGTCTACTCATTCATGCATATGCATTTAGCCATCTTAGTGAGCCTTAGGATTATCATAGAATCCAACCTAATAGGTTCATCTTGACCAAAGACTCATTTGGAGTCTCTGGCTTTCCATCAGTCGCCTGCTGAAGGATTTACAGTGGACTGGGTGATTTCTGGTCGCCTGTCGATCCTTCTACAGTCGATTGATATGCACTGCTCAAGTCAACAATTCTATTGACTCTACTTGATCTTTACGCAACAGTCGACTGATGCTCAGTTTACAGTCGCTTGTATATTTACAGTCGCATGTGGATTGTTAAACAGTCGTCTGAGTAGCGTAAGTGCATATACTGCTTCTCTCTGTTTTTCTCCATCTCCTGAAGCAGTCGACTGATGAAGGTTTTACAGTCGCCTGACTATTTTATAGTCGACTGTATTATTGACATCAGTCGCCTGTATGCTTTTCTGGAGAAAGAGTGCAGCTCTCTGTTTTATTCCATCCCCTGCAGCAGTCGCCTGCTGAAGGTTTTACAGGCGTCTGTCCTGTTCACAGTCGACTGTATCGACTTCATCAGTCGACTGTCCTGGCTCAGATTATAGCCATTGGATATTTTCTAGCCGTTGATCAGTCGACTGTCTTTTGATCATCAGTCGACTGGCGGTGTCATTTTCGCCCAGTTTCTAGCCGTTGCTGCCTTGTGCTTTTGGCTGTTTTCTTGGGTTTTGTGGTTTGATATAGGGTTCCTATATATATGGGTGTGCAGAATTCTCTAGAACTTCTTGATGCTATTGCAAATCATAAGAGTTTAATAAGCCACTCTCAAACTCTCTCAATTTCCTTCTTTGCGCCCTCATTCATCTTCATGCATTGAAGTCCAGCTCCATGGAAATCATCCAAGTGCTTTCAAGAAAATCTCAACACTTAAGATCCTCTTTCATGCCTTACATTCATCTATGAGTAAGCATCTCAAGGCATAGGTAAGAGTATTTATTTTACTTGGTGATTCTTGTAACTCTAATTCTCTTTGTGGGAATTAGTCTTTCTCTCTTTGTGGGATTAGGATATTCTCTTTGTGGGAGTTTAGTGTCCTAGTGTATGGCTAACCCTAATTCTCTGAGTGGGAGTTATTAATTATCTTGGTGGGAGTTTGACCCCTGTGTAGGATTGGTTAGGTCCTTGTGTAGGGCAAAATCCTCTTTGTGAGGTATCTCTTTGTGGGATTTGTATTCACTTCTCTTTGTGAAAATATAGTGAATATTGGTGTGGCTGGACATACCCAAGTTTTGGGGAAACCATGGTAAAATCTTGTATTTGCATTTGGATTGATTGTGTCAATTATTTCCTCTTGCATTTATTATTCCGCATTTGCAAGTTTAATTTTAATTGGACAATTTATTGTCATTATACTATTCACACACACCCCCCCTCTAGTATGTTAGTATTGCAAGGGTAAGGCGATCCTTACAGTTAACAGATTGACTCCAGCTGGTGAGAGCTCGGCTGACTTCGAGGGAAGTTCAGCCAAAGTCACAGAGTGTCTTCAAAAGAGAAAGGAGCACCCACTGGCATGCTCTGAGGTCCCTGATAAGAGGAGCAAGGAGGACGAGGTTGAACATCTGATTTTGGCTTCGGCAGGGAACATTGAGGCCTCGATCGGCATCCTGAGGTTGGCTGGTTTCTGGCCATGGGAAGGTCCTGTCCCTCCCAAGTTGACCTGGCTAACTCCTTTCGAGCAGGAGCAGGCTCGGATACTGCCCACGTATAAGTCCTCCCCCACCAACCCTGGAGCGTCCTGAAGGCAAACTCATCAAACCCATCCACAAAGTGGGGTTCGGCAAGTCAGTCTTCGTCGATTGCATGGTGGCAGCCTGGCTAGCCGAGAATTATGTCCTCCGAAGGGACCGTGGTTTCATAAGAAATTCAACTCCAAAAGTTTGGCTAGTTGCATGGTCTGGCAGAGCCAACAAGTTGGTTTTCCTCCCACTTTCCTTCTTCCTCGCCCAAGTACCCCCTGACTTCTTTATCATACTGATGTCTTTGGTAGCCACCGAGTTGCGACGGTTCTCGGTAATGATGACCACCATCGAAGCAAGCCTCGACCGTAAGTGTCGAAAAGTGATGACAACCTAGAAGATTACCGATGAGGCAAAGATTGAGTTGAAGTCAGCTCTGCTCAAGGTCGCCGAACTTTCCTCTAAAGTGTATAACTTCTTATCAAAGGTAAAGGAGTATGAGAAAGCGTTGGCCGAGGAGAAGAGAGCATGGTCCGTTTCTGATGTAGCATGGGCGGTCACTGAAGAGAGTGTCCGGGTTATATCTTCTTTGAAGAAGACAGCCGAGCAGGATCTGGCCGCTGAGAGGGAGAGATGGAAGAAGAAGAAGGCCAAGCTTCGTGCTTAGATCATGAAGCTGAAAGAGGTTGACCCAAAGATGATCTCCGCTGAGTTCATGAAGAATTATGATGAATCTATCACCCTATAGGTGGAAAATTTGTTCCGTGACTGCTTACTCAGGTGTCAAGAGCAGATCATGCAAAGATTCCCCACCTCCGGGGTCGATTTTGGTGTGCTCGAAATGATGCCTGGGGGTGGACAAAGTTGAGCAGGTTAAAGAAGCACCCCTTGAAGCCATAGCTCCAGTAGTTCTGCCCTCCTAGGCTCTGTCTGTTTCAGCCTTGGTTGTATACGCTTGCCTTTTAATAAATTTCCTTTGTTGGAACATGTTGTTGTTTCTCCGAGCTTCCATGTAGAATCCTAGAAGGCCCCAAGCCTTAGCTTCCATGTAGAATCTTAAGCCAAGCTTGAGTGGGGGGTCTTGGCGCAACACGTTGGACGTGGATCTTGTCATGGCACATGGCTTAAAATGGTCGTTGGTGTTTTGGTGTCATTATGGGCCCCCTCCGCAGCTTGGACTAGCCCCAGAAGGTAGGAAGCACAAGGAGCAGGAAATTGCTTTTACTATGTCGGTGCCCATGTTAAGTCTTTGACATACTGCGATGGGAGTATCCCTCTACCCCATGGCAGGCTGATGGGTCGGTCTGCCAGGTCGGCCCACTTGGGGAGTAGCATCCAGCCTTACGACAGACCTAAGGTTTTGGTGAGCCTACTCGGGGAGTGGCCCCAGCTTTACGGTGAACCACTGGGTCGGTATGCTGGAGGAGTCGTCCCAGCCTTATGGCTGACGTAATTTTTTGGTCGGATTGCTGGTGGGGTGACCCCCTGCCTTACGGTGAACCGATGGGTCAGACAGCTGGGGGAGTAGCCCCTAGCCTTACACCGGACCTATGTTTTTGGTTGGTCTACTGGGGGAGTGGTCCCCTACCTTACAGCAAACCGAAGGATCGACCTGCAAGGGGAGTAGCAACCAGCCTTACGATGGACCCAAGTTTTTAGTCAGCCTACTTGGGGAGTGGCCCCTAGCCTTCCAACGAACCGATGCATCAGCCCACAGGGGGAGTATCCCCCAACCTTACGACAAACCTAAGTTTTTGTTCGGCCTACTGGGAGAGTGGCCCCTAGCCTTACAACAAACCGAAAGATCGACCCGATGAGGGAGTAGCCCCCAGCCTTACGGCACACCTAAGTATTTGGTCGTCATGCTTGGGGAGTGGGCCCTAGCCTTACGGGAAACCGAAGGGTCAGCCCGTTGGGGGAGTAGCCTCAAGCCTTACGACGGACCCAAGTCTTTGTCGACCTGCTGGGGGAATGGCCCTTAGCCTAACGATAGACATAAGTTTCAGCCTGCTGGGGGAGTATCCCCCAGCTTTACAACAAACCGGTAGGTCGGTCCGCTGGGGGAGTAGCCCCCAGCCTTACGACGGACCTAATTTTTTTAGTCGGCCTTCTTGGGGAGTGGCACATATCCTTATGGAAAACCGAAGGGTCGACCCACTGAGGGAGTAGCCCCCAGCCTTACGACAGACCCAAATTTTCACTGGCTTACTGGGGGAGTTGTTGGATCTGGATCTAAGCCTAGAGTTGGATGAATAGGCTAATAAAAATTCTTCGAGAACACAGGAAGTTATTAGCACAAATAATCATATGCAGAGAAAATAAAGACAATCACAGAGTGTACAAATAGATTTACATTGGTTCGGTCGCACCAATGACCTACTCCAGCCCCAAAGCAGATACTAGCATTAATATGCCAAGGGTACAACTAAAGCACTACGATCACCGACTCTACGCTCACCAAGTTCGTACCGCACTCACCAAAATGCCAAACACTATTAATCTAGTGAACGCTATCTCTTGGCTAGCACCGACTAGTCAATACCCTCTTTTCTAGCACCAACTATACAAGGCCCCAAAAGAATGAAAAAATAACATACAAAGATCAACACACCAATACACGAATGTAAAATAACTATAGAGTTCAGAAAAGCTCAGTTCGTGTAGGTGTCGTCGGCTCTGTTGTTCAGCACTGATCATAACTAATCTGACAAGATGTAGTCGTCTATCTCAAGTCATGGCACCCCCAAGATGTTGTGGCCTCCTTCTTTGGCTTTGAATCTTGTGGCAATGGATGAAGAAGGAGATGCTCTTGCTTGCGACAATGGAGGAAGGTGCACTTGGAACTTGCGGGCTTGGATGTTGTATCACTTGAAGCTTGCTGCCTATGGATGTGAACCCCTTCTATGTTGCAGCAAGGAGGAGGATGGAGCCCATGTAGATGTTGCGCAATAAAGGAGGAACACCTAGTAGCTTGCGGCCTTGTTGAAGGAGTTGATAACTAGCAGCCTTGTAGGATGGAGAATCTCTCTAGGTTGCAGCAATGGAGAAGATGGAGACTCCATTGTGTTGTGGCATTGGAAGATGAATCTTAGTAGCTTGCACAATGGTGGATGGGCTTGAAGCTTGCACAATGAAGAAGATGAAGGGCTTCTATAATGTTGCGGCAAAGGGAAATTTGAAGCTTGCTAGTTGCGGCTTAGGAGAGGATGATGGGCTAGGGTTTTCTCCTTGATTTGGCCGAATCCCTCTTCTCTTTGTTTTGTGCTTTGGCTGCACCTATTCTTTGTGATTACCGCAATGTTTGGCTCTCCTTGGATGTGAGTTTATATATGAGGTGGTGGAGATCAATTAGGCTCTTGTAGAATCCCTTAGAATAAGGAGATTAGATGGAATACTAACTTGAATATAATTTTAAATAATAATATGAAAGATCTCTTCTAATCACAATAGGATATGAAATAGGATTTGGAATTTGTATTGGATTTGGAGAGTATCTCATTTAATCCCAAATTGATATGCATGAGATTTGGAGTAATCACCAATTGATATGAATGAGATCTCTCCATCTTTGACCTAGTCATCTTTGCATATTTCTCCATCACATTGACTAAGTTTCCTTTTGAGTATTTACAAGCTTGCCACTCCTGAAAACACTTAACACACACATCAAATTGTTCACACATGTTTGTTATCATCAAACATGAAGTCATTGATCGTTGTATCTAATTACACGTTGTATCCAACAGGGGTGTTCCCCAGTCTTACGGCAAACGTAAATTTTTCGTCGGCCTGCTAGTGGAGTGGACCACAGCCTTATGGAAAACCGAATGGTCGGCCGGCTGTGGGAGTTCTCCCCAACCTTATGGTAGACATAAGTTTTTGGTCGACCTCTTGGGGGAGTGGCCCCCAGCCTTACGGCAAATTGAAGGACCGGTCTGCTGGGTAAGTAGCCCCAGCCTTACATTGAAGTGTTGGGTCAGCTTGCTAGGGGAGTAGCCCCCTAGCCTTACGACAGACCAATGTTTTTGATCGGCCTACTGGGGGAGAGGCCCTCATCCTTATTGCAAACCATAGGGTCGGCCTGCTGGGGGAGTGGCCCCCAGTCTTACAACCAACCGATGGGGTTAGCCCGCTAGGGGAGTAGCCCCTAGACTTACAACGGACCTAAGTTTTTGGTCGGCCTGCTAAGGGAGTGGCCCCCAGCCTCACGGTAAACTGAAGGGTCAGCCTGCTTAGGGATTAGCCCCCACCCTTTCGACGGACCTAAGTTTTTTGGTGGCCTGCTTGGGGAGTAGCCCCCAATATTACGAAAAAACAAAGGGTCGGCCCGTTGGGGGAGTAGCCCCAGCCTTACGGCAGACCCAAGTCTTCGCCAGCCTACTAGGCGAGTGGCACCTAGTATTATGGAAGACATAAATTTGTGATCAGCTTGCTGGAAGAGTGGCCCTCAGCCTTACGGCGAATGATGGGGCGGCCCGCTAGGGGAGTAACCCCCAGCCTTATCGCTGACCACCCGAGAACCATTATTCGGCCAGAGCCACGGTATCAGCGCTTTTCAGGAAGCACACGAATTGTGGAATGGGACGATCAAATGAAAGCATAGTTGTCGACATTTTATTAGTTGAACTGAGTGCAACTTCTACTAATAAGAAAAAAGACAAACTGAAATAACAGAAATAGGCAAGTTTGCTTGAATGATGGAAAAGAGGTAGTACGGCCTAAGCTAGGTCGGATGTCCTCCGTTTTAGGTCGGATGTCCTCCGTTTTAGGTTGGACTTGAGCCTTTTTAATGATCCTAGTGACGGGATGGATGACGGCCACTCCTTTCCCTCGTTCCCTTTGAAATGACATCCTCTTGATTTTCCTTTGAGGCATCGACAAAGTTCTTCAGATATCCACTTTGGATTAGCTATGTGATGTCCTTTCTTAGATGCCAGCAATCCTCAATGTCGCGACCATGGTCCTGATGGTACCTACAAAACTTGTTCTTGTCTTATCGACCATCTTTTATTTTTTTGGGTGGTTTGTTGATGTAGCCCTCGTTTTGAGCATGGGCCAATATGACCTCTTTGGATGCGCTCAACTTCATGAAGATCGTGTCATTCTTATCTGACTGGTCCAGGGGTTCCTCTCTCATTTCCTACGGTCTTCATGTTCCCGGCCAGTGCCTTCTTTAGGCCTAGCCTCCTTCTTAGGTTCTGTAGGGGTTTTGAATGCATCTTCCTCTTGGGCTGCAAGTGCTTCTTTTGCCATCATGAACTGCTCTATCATGGTGAGAAGCCGATCTAGGTCCCTGGGCAGCTTTTGGTGCAAGGACTTCATTAGGTCCTCACATTGGAGCACATTCTTCAGAGCAGTAATGGTGATTTCTTCATTGCAGCTTTTAACGTTCAGCCTCTCAGAGTTGAAATGCTTAAAGAAACCCCTCAACGTTTCACTATGCCTCTACGCCAGATTAAATAGGTGGTCTGAGCTACTTTTTCTCCTTCGCCCTGCCATGAATTTTCAACAGAAAGCTTGGGCGAGGCTTTTGAAGCTTCCAATGGATTGATTAGGAAGCACGTTGTATCACTCCTTCGCAGATTTCTTGAGAGTGGTATGGAAGGCTCGACAGAGCAACACATCACCGGCCCCTTGGATTACCATGACCCCAATGAAGTTTTGGACGTGCTTCTGGGGGTCACTGGTTGAACCGGAGGACACGCAAGGAGCATGCCTTCCACTCCCAAGCGTAGGAGCGTCAATGCAATAAATTTATAAATAACCGGTGAGTACCGGGTCGGCTTACAGGGACAAGTCATTCTACACTCGCAAAATTGATCGATAAAAAGAAGTAATAGCGTGTTACAAATACCTTGCTACGTGAATGGAAGAGGAAAAAAATGTTTTGTGAAATTACAATCCTACCCTAAGTGGGTAGGGTTAGAGAACCAAATGGGGAGTTAGGATGGCTAGGAGAGAAAGCATGGGTTGTGGGTTCACTAAGATTGGTGTTAATCAAGCCCAAATATCTCAAATAACTCAATTGATTATCCGGCTAAGGACACTCAATCAGAATATTTAGCATTCATGAACACAATAGTTTTGCAATATGGATGGATGTATCATCATAGCACTAATCAAATTAGGAACATGGATTCATCTCGAATTGTGCCCTTTTAGGTCTTTACCAATGAAATTGTGCCCTAATAATTCATCCAACATTAACAAGATAATAGGCAAGAGTTAATTGGAACTAAAATTAACAACCAATCAGATGAATCACAACCCAAGCCAATCAATACTACTCAATCATACTAAACAAGATGATATTCATAAACAAATTCATCATAAGTTCAATACAAAGAGAGATATCAAATTACAAAAGGGGGAGAAAGGTATCACCCAAGCTTTCACCCTAAATGAAGCCTTCCCTCTACCAATTTGCTCCTCCTCCAAGCTTTTCCATCATCCCATGGCTTCCAACCCTAGCCCAAGCCTCTTGTGAAAGAAGAGGGCTCAAAACCCCCAAAAACCCTAAAAACTCCAAAAAAAAGAAACAAAACCGAGCTGTCTCAAAAAAACGCAACAGGCCGCAAAATACCCAACTTACGGGCTTGTGGGTCTGAATGCAGCCTTGCGGGTCGGAGAATTCGAGCCCGACCCGCAAAAAACTTGCGCGCGATGGGATCACAAGGGGCGAGTCAGGCGCTGGGGCACCCGACCCATGGGCGCAGGCACGGGCACGCGTGGGCCGCGTGCTCGCCCCAGCTCCCGCATTTGCGCATGAGCGGGCCGGCCCAGCACAGCTTCATTTCTTAATTTTTTTAATCACTGAAGCAGCGGCCCGCTTAAAGAGCGGGCCGCAGAAATGGGCCCAAAATCTTTTATTTTTTTGTTTTTTTCTTTTTTAAAATTCCAGAAATGCCTCTCTGGCTCCAATAATTTCCGAAAAAAAGCTCTGAGCTCCAGAAAATTCTGAAAAAATTCCAAAAAATTCACAAAAATTTCAGGAGTACCTGAAAGATAAGGGGAGCAAAAATTAGTTCACAAAAATCACATTTTATGTATAAAATAGGGATAGGCTTTAATAATTCATGATATCACAAATACGCCCGTATCAAGCCAAAATTAACATGATATACACATAAAATGCCCATAAATAGGGGGAAAATATGCAATTTATATCCCGAATCACACCCCACAACTAGATTTTTGCTAGTCCCTAGCAAAATATGCGATAAATTCGGATTAAATTGAAAACATGCACCAAACTCACGATGTCCCCATGGCTTGCATAAAATGGTATTTCCAAGTGATTTCAAAGCCAATATACCAAATGTATGAAAGTAGATAACAAATGAAACTCTCTTCAATCCAATTCAAAGAAAAGTGAAGTAATAAGCACCGTATCGCATATGTCAGGATATATCACAAATGACAAAGTTTCTAACTTTCATGGAAATGGCCAAAACAAAAGAAATTCTTCTAAGTGGTGGGAGATGAGATTGCATCACTCATGTTGCCTATTCATTCATTTATTCATTCATTTTTCTTTGGTTTCTTTTTCCTTCTTTTTTTGGATGTTTATGTTTTGCATTCACGCGATAACGCTATGAAATGCAAACACCGCCCCCTTTTGCATACACGTGATAATGCTATATAGGCAAAGGGATAGAATGATCCCCTAAATCTCATCTTTGGCATCCTCCCCGATGTTTTGTGGGGCACCGGCTACTCGATTTGATTAGAAAACCCATTCACTTATATTAACTCTCTTTTTCATTCTCAACATGAATTATCAACTCATCCACCCACTCCTTAAGAGGAAAACAAAACATGCACCATAAGGCCACACCCAATCCAATTAAAAACTAAACCATTCATCCCAAATCATGCAATCACTTACACCAAACTATTCCCAAATTATCTCAAAGAGAGTATCACGACATATAATGTAGTTCCATACATGGCATATTCGCATATGAATCCAAATTGGAAAAGAATTAAACTGCCAATCAAACATTTATGAATTTGATACCAAAATGATAATCCGTAAAATTGCATGTCATTAAGCATGTAGGGACTAAGTACAAAGCAAGCGGCGTATGGACAAGGAGGCAAAATATGATATGCAATGAAGTTCATGGGATGAGGGCAAAATGGAGGTACCTCAAAAAAAATTTAAGCTAAATCAAAATCCTAACAATCCTAAAGAATCTAACACTCTCCCCAACTTAAAATAAACATTGTTCGCAATGTTGGGAGAGTATTAGATCTCACAAAAGATCCTAGAAAAGAAAAGAAAAGCATACGAAATCACTAAAATAAAATATTTATTTATTTACACTATTGGAAAGAACACACCGTGGCAAAAGGTGGATCTCGAATGTATACAGTGGTGGCAATTGCTCGATCATATCCTTTTGCTCCTCCGCCAGCTGCTTTGGAGCAAGGCCTCCACCGGCCTCCTTGGATTCCAGCAATGCAACTCCCAGCATCCCCTTGGGATAATATATGTCATGTGGGAGACGAGCTGCATCAATCCAAGTCATGTCCTCATGCTCTGCAATAAAAGCATTCCAAAATGGGTCGTCAGAAAAAGAATTTAAATGTAAACGACAACAATCTGAATCAAAAATATGCAGAAGTGCAAATTGGGATTCAGAAATGCAAGGCATGATATGGTGGAAACTTCCCTGAATAATGGCGCTAGGTGTGGCATGATACGCTGCTTCAGGAGGAGGGGGAAGCGGCTGCAGAAGAGAATCTTGTGGAGACGACGGCTCAGGCTCAACGTAAACCATCTCGCAATCATCCTTGCTATCAGAAAGTGTAGGCTCTACAAACCTCCCCAGACTATGAAATGTATCCTGAAAATCTCCATGAATGATGGCATGGTGCGTATCCTGAGGTGAAGGGTATATGACCCGCTGCACTGAAGTAGGAGGAAGGTCTGGCTCGGGCTCCGTCATGGTCTGTAAACTCACTCCCTCACCCAAATCATCCTCATCATCATCAAAGAAAACTCTCTCAGCAGTCCATCTCATGTACTCGTACACCTCAAAATGGGCGGATGTAGTAGACGGGAAACATAACTCAGGCTCTCCAATATCATCCATATCGCTCGTGCCTTCACATGCATCCACCACAACATCACCATCGACATAAAAATGCATCATGTCATCAACATGGTTGACACGCACTCCATCATCCATCTCCTCCGGCTCATCCAAATGTATATGCTCAAATTCCTCTACTTGGCCCCAATGCACCCTGTTTACAGGTTTCTCTTGATATTCCATAGGGTCGCATTGGAATGAGCCCTCAGCTGTCTCCTCAGGCTGGTCCTAGACCTGCTGGACTGTCTCCTCATACTCTGCAAGGTCCCTCAGGTAACACTATGAATCCTCGGTCGAATAATCAAAGAATTCTCCCCTGCAGCTCATCTGCATGAAATCTCGCCCAGACGGCGATAATCATGTATAAAATATCTTCATGAGATGATCCTCGTGGAAACAAGGGTGTGGGCACACAAACACCAAATCACTGAACCTCTGCCAAGCCTGATGGTAGGCCTCTTCATCGGCCTGGGTAACGCTCGATATATACTGCTCTATGGCATGCTGCCCCTGTACCTGCTCCAAGAAAAAAGGCAAATACACTCGGAGGAATTCATCCTGAAATGACAACAAAGTAAAATGTGAGTCAAGAGATAACGAATCAAACCAAAGCCTAGCAATATCTTGCAAAGTAGAGGGAAAAAATCTAAAGTATATGCAATCATCAAAAATTTTCCCACCAAGACATGAAATATCCAATCTTCAAACTTTTTCAAATGTAAATGAGGGTTCTTCCACTCCGAACCATAGAAGTATGGCGGAAGTGGGATATCCTCTAAATCAATGTCCGAAAAATCTGAAGAAGATGCAATTTTTGTTCTTAAAATTTTTTTTACAAAAATGAGAATAAACAACCAAAAGACTCAATAAGAGGAAAATAAATAAAATGGAAAGACACAACACTAAGAGATAGAAGTATCATGCTAAAACTTTCAAAATCAATCAAAATATGCAAATAATAGAAACCGTTGTCCCCGACAACGACGCCAATGTTGAGTATTGGTGTTTCATACCAATCTTATTTTGATGATGATCACAACATTATGTTGTTGCTAATGGATCTCATGTTTTAGTCTCTCAGTTTATTTCAAGGATATCTTTCTTGGAGACTAATCACTTGGTGTAAGAATGGACATCTTGTGAAGAAGGGCCAATGTTTGGACTCAAGGAGTGCCAAAGCTTGGAGATGATGGAGAGCATTCAAGGCATCATTGAATGAAGACTTAGACTCTTTTGAAAGCATTGTAATCCATGTAATTTACTTTATTGCTTTCTCTCTCTTTTAAGTCTAGGGTTGATGTAATACCTTGCTAGATGGTTTGCTCATTCATGCTCATGCATTTAACCATCTTAGTGAACCTTAGGATAATCATAGAATCCAACCCAATAGGTTCACTCCTTCCGTCAGTCGTCTGATGAGGGAAACACAGTCGACTGGGTGATTTCCAGTCGCCTGTAGATCCTTCTACAGTCGCCTGATATGCACTGCTCAAGTCAACATTTCTATTGACTCAAACTTGAGTTTTACGCACAGTCGCCTGTCAATCAGTTCCCAGTCGCATGTATATTTACAGTCGCCTGAGATTTGGTCTGTAGTCACCTGTCTAGCGTAAGTGCAATCTCTGCATCTCTCTGTCTTCTCTCGATACTTTATAGTAGTCGACTGATGAAGAATATACTGTCGCCTGACTATTCGACAGTCGACTGTAGTATTAACATCAGTCACCTGTGCGAAGAATTGGAGAAAGAGTGCAGCTCTCTGTTTCGATCCATCCCCTGCAGCAGTCATCTGCTGAAGGATTAACAGGCGCCTATCATGTTTGCCAGTCGACTGTATTGACTTCGTCAGTCGACTGTCCTGGCTTAGATTATAGACTTGGATATTTTCTAGCCGTTGATCAGTCGACTGTCTTATGATCATCAGTCGACTGTTCCTGTCATTTTCACCCAGTTTCTATCCGTTGCAGATTTGATTATTTGGCTGTTTCTTTGGGTTTTGGGGCTTGATATAGGATTCTTATATATATGAGTGTGCTGCCATTCTTGAGAACGCTTGACAACAATTGATATACTCTTGATTTTATAGAAAATCTCAAGAGATCAATAAGCCACTCTCAAGCTCCCTCATTTCCCTCTATTGAGCATTCATCTTCCTTCATGCATTGAAGTCCAGCTCAAGGGAAATCATCCAAGTGCTCTCAAGCAGATTCCAACACTTGGAGATCCTCTTCCATGCCTTGCATTCATTCATGAGTAAGCATCTCAAGGCATAGGTAAGAGTATTTACTTTACAAGGTGTAAATCGTTTTCCTATTTCTCTTTGTGGGATTAGGACTTTCTCTCTTTGTGGGAGGTTGTCTCTTTGTGGGACTAGGGAATTCTCTTAGTTGGAATTAACTCTCTTTGTTGGAGTTCTAGTGTCCTAGTGTAGGACTAACCCTAATTCTCTGAGTGTGAGTTAGTGATTCTCTCTGTGGGAGTCTTGATCCTTGTGTAGGATTGGTTGGGTCCTTGTGTAGGGCATAAATCCTCTTTGTGGGGTATCTCATTGTGAGATTTGTATTCACTTCTCTGTGTGGGAATTTAGTGAATATTGGTGTGGCTGGATGTACCCAAGTTTGGGGAACCAGGGTAAAACTTTGTGTTTGCGTTTGAATTGATTGTGCCATTTAATTCCTCTTGCATTTATAATTCCGCATTTGCAAGTTAAATTTTATTTAGACAATTTTATTGCCATTACACTATTCACCCCCCCCCCCCCCCCCTCTAGTGTGTGTTGTTAGTATTGCAAGGGTTAGACGACCCCTACAATTAGTATCAGAGCGAGGTTAAAGCATACTGCAACGATGGCATTCAATGCTACTTCCGCACCTCACGAAGAAGGTCTTTCTACCGTCCGACCCCCGCTCTTCAACGGAACCAACTACCTGAGTTGGAAGATCAGGATTATGGTCTACTTAAAGAGTCACGACCTTTGGGACATAACGGAGTCACCCTTCGAGGAGCCATCTACTCCTGCGGCCTTGAGAACTAAAGCAGAGAAGGACTTGATCAAAGTCAATGCTAAGGCTATGTGTGTTCTCCATTGCGCCATCACTCCGGATGAGTTCGATCGCATCTCCATGTGCAAATCGGCTAATAGTATTTGGCATACATTGGAGATCTCTCATGAAATGCTACTCTAACATAAGGAGGAGATCCAGTCAACCAAGCCCGAGAAGAAAAAGGGTGCTGCTCTTCATGATGAGAAGGAGTCTTTCAAATGGAAAACGCAGTTCCAATAAGAAGCTCCAAGTGAAGATGAAGAAGTTCTTAGTGACGATGACTACATCGAGCTTGCCAAGCAATTCAAGAATTTCAAGGCATTCCTAAAGGAAAATCAAGGTATGTCTTCATCTAAGTTGGTTTCACAGTCTAACAAGTTGGTTTGTTTCAACTGTAGTGGAATAGGTCATGTGGCTACCGAATGCCCTTCCAAACTCAACATAGATACCGGTAAGGGTAAAGGGAAGAAACATTGGAAAGCCAAGTCCGAGGTCAAGAACCAAAAGAAGGGACTTATTGGCACATTTGATGATTCCGATGGGGACACATCTAATGATGAAGAAGAGGATGACAAGGAGCACGATCAAAGGTGTTTCGTTGCCTTTGATGATTCTTCATCAACTTCATCTAACTCTAGCGATGAAGAGATAGAGACATGGCTCAACTCCAAAGAAGAAAGTTGTTTTATGGCTAATGGGGAAGAGTCTTCGTCAAGCTCAAGCGAGGAGGATAGTGATGAGGAAGCCGAGGAGGAAAAGCCATCCTATGAGGAGCTTGAATACCGCCTAAATGTGGCCTCCAATTTGGCAAGTAAGTGCATCGATTCATATGATAAATTGAAAGCTAAACTTGATAATGCTATGAGTAGGGTGCATGAGTTAGAATCATCTAGTGTAGTTCATGATGAAAGGCATGTTTATGACACTTGTGAGAGAGACGCACTTCTCTCTCAAGTTAAGGAATTGAGTATTTCTAATGAAAATCTCTTTGCTAAAAACCTTAGCTTAGATGCTCACATTCAACAACTTACGTTGAAATGTGAAGAGGAATCCCGGAAGCTCATAAGCTTTGTGTATTCTAGGGATTCACTCCACGATTTGTTGGAAAAACAACATCCGGCAAATCATAGAGGAGGTTTGGGTTATATTCAAAATGTGGTTCCCAAACCCACCTCTAATTCTTCTTTTGGTGCAAATTCAAGAAATATTGCTAAAGCACCTGAGAAGAATCACCATGCTCTCTTGTACAATAATAACACCCACAAGAAGCATGTAGATCACAAGGTGATGAGGAAGAATGATGAATTTTTATTTTTTGCTAAGAAGCAAAATCCGCATTCTTTGCATGCTAAGAAACTTGTTTCTACACCTAAGCATGCCACATCCTTCCCTCTTGCAAAGGCAAAACCATTGCCTAGGAAGTCCTTGAGTTTATGGATTCCCACTAAGGCTAGTGTGCAAGAGAGAGATAGTTACATCAACTCTCTAGTTAGGGATGTGATCACCTCGTGTGATTATGTTAGGAAATCAAACTCCTCTTGGGTTTGGTTACCTAATGTTTAGGTTCCTCACACATTTGCATATTGCATGGGTATTATACTTCTATGTTTATTTTATGCATACCCATTGATTGTGTGTGTTTCATGATTTTGAAAATATTTTTCAAATTTATTTCTTTTCATGAAAATTGGGACCTTGGGGTTTATTGACATGCATGCATGATCCATGTGTATGTCAATGGGGGAGTTAATATATTATATGTTTAAAGTTATTTTAAGACATATTTTAACTCTCATTTCAGAGGCTTAGTTTGAGATCATTATTTACATTTGGTTATTTTTGGGTCTCAAACCAAACCTCTTATTTATTGCCAACTTGTTTCATGTTTCATTGTTTTTGGCAATATCCTTGTGTATCTTTGAAGCTTGATTTTTTTTCCATATCTATTGCTTTGATACACTTAAGGCCCATGGCTCCATTAATTAAATGGTATTAGATCCTAGAAGTCAAAAGTTGACCATTTCTATGATCTAGGGGGAGCATGGGATAGTGAATTGATACCCACTAAATCTTATATTTGGTATCATACATATCTTTCGTTTCTTGCATATTGTCGCATCTTGGTTAAGATGACAAAGGGGGGTATTTTTGATGTCCACCTTTTTGACGATGTCAAGGGGGAGAGATATATGCATTATGTGATCATATCTATAGGGGGAGAGATATATACATATGCATATGGGGAGAGATATCTCTATAGGGAGAGATATATGGGAATAGATAAACCTTTCTTGTTTGCATGCTTTTATACTTTGCAATTGGTTTATGTAATCCATGCCCATTATATGTCACCATGTTGTTATTGGTTTATGAGTATTTACCTTTGTGTAGCTCATTATTTAATTGGTGCATATAACTAAGGGGAGATCATTAGCATTGTGCTTTAATTCTTTATGATTTACATAATGTGTGTCATCATCAAAAAGGGGGATATTGTTGAGTATTGGTGTTTCATACCAATCTTATTTTGATGATGATCACAACATTATGTTGTTGCTAATGGATCTCATGTTTTAGTCTCTCAGTTTATTTCAAGGATATCTTTCTTGGAGACTAATCACTTGGTGTAAGGATGGACATCTTGTGAAGAAGGGCCAATGTTTGGACTCAAGGAGTGCCAAAGCTTGGAGATGATGGAGAGCTTTCAAGGCATCATTGAATGAAGACTTAGACTCTTTTGAAAGCATCGTAATCCATGTAATTTACTTTATTGCTTTCTCTCTCTTTTGAGTCTAGGGTTGATGTAATGCCTTGCTAGATGGTTTGCTCATTCATGCTCATGCATTTAACCATCTTAGTGAACCTTAGGATAATCATAGAATCCAACCCAATAGGTTCACTCCTTCCGTCAGTCGTTTGATGAGGGAAACACAGTCGACTGGGTGATTTCCAGTCGCCTGTAGGTCCTTCTATAGTCGCCTGATATGCACTGCTCAAGTCAACATTTCTATTGACTCAAACTTGAGTTTTACGCACAGTCGCCTGTCAATCAGTTCCCAGTCGCCTGTATATTTACAGTCGCCTGTATATTTACAGTCGCCTGAGATTTGGTCTGCAGTCACCTGTCTAGCATAAGTGAAATCTCTGCATCTCTCTGTCTTCTCTCCATACTTTACAGTAGTCGACTGATGAAGAATATACAGTCACCTGACTATTCGACAGTCGACTGTAGTATTAACATCAGTCGCCTGTGCGAAGAATTGGAGAAAGAGTGCAGCTCTCTGTTTCGATCCATCCCCTGCAGCAGTCATCTACTGAAGGATTAACAGGCGCCTGTCCTGTTTGCCAATCGACTGTATTGACTTCGTCAGTCGACTATCCTGGCTTAGATTATAGCCGTTGGATATTTTCTAGCCGTTGATCAGTCGACTGTCTTATGATCATCAGTCGACTGTTCCTGTCGTTTTCACCCAGTTTCTAGCCGTTGCAGATTTGATTATTTGGATGTTTCTTTGGGTTTTTGGGCTTGATATAGGATTCCTATATATATGAGTGTGCGGTCATTCTTGAGAACGCTTGACAACAATTGATATATTCTTGATTCTATAGAAAATCTCAAGAGATCAATAAGCCACTCTCAAGCTCCCTCATTTCCCTCTATTGAGCATTCATCTTCCTTCATGCATTGAAGTCCAGCTCAAGGGAAATCATCCAAGTGCTCTCAAGCAAATTCCAACACTTGGAGATCCTCTTCCATGCCTTGCATTCATTCATGAGTAAGCATCTCAAGGCATAGGTAATAGTATTTACTTTACAGGGTGTAAATCATTTTCCTATTTCTCTTTGTGGGATTAGGACTTTCTCTCTTTGTGGGAGGTTGTCTCTTTGTGGGACTAGGGAATTCTCTTAGTGGGAATTAACTCTCTTTGTGGGAGTTCTAGTGTCCTAGTGTAGGACTAGCCCTAATTCTCTGAGTGGGGTTAGTGATTCTCTGTGTGGGAGTCTTGATCCTTGTGTAGGATTGGTTGGGTCCTTGTGTAGGGCATAAATCCTCTTTGTGGGGTATCTCATTGTGAGATTTGTATTCACTTCTCTGTGTGGGAATTTAGTGAATATTGGTGTGGCTGGATGTACCCAAGTTTGGGGAACCAGGGTAAAACTTTGTGTTTGCGTTTGAATTGATTGTGCCATTTAATTCCTCTTGCATTTATAATTCCGCATTTGCAAGTTAAATTTTATTTGGACAATTTTATTGCCATTACACTATTCACCCCCCCTCTAGTGTGTGTTGTTAGTATTGCAAGGGTTAGACGATCCCTACAGCCAATTGGTTGAACCGGAGGACGCGCAAGGAGCACGCCTTCCACTCCTAATCATAGGAGCGTCAATGCAATAAATTTATAAATAACCGGTAAGTACCGGGTTGGATCACAGGGACAAGTCGTTTTACACTTGCAAAATTGATCGATAAAGAGAGGTAATAGCATGTTACAACTACCTCGCTACGTGAATGGAAGAGGAAAAAATGTTTGGTGAAATTACAATACTATCCTAAGTGGATAGGGTTAGTGAACCAAATGGGGAGTTAGGATGGCTAGGAGAGAAAGCAAGGGTTGAGGGTTCACTAAGATTGGTGTTAATCAAGCCCAAATATCTCAAATAACTCAATTGATTATCCGGCTAAGGACACTCAATCGGAATATTTAGCATTCATGAACACAATAGTTTTGCAATAGGGATGGATGTATCATCATAGCACTAATCAAATTAGGAACATGGATTCATCTCGAATTGTGCCCTTTTGGGTCTTTACCAATGAAATTGTGCCCTAATAATTCATCCAACATTAACAAGATAATAGGCAAGAGTTAATTGGAACTAAAATTAACAACTAATCTAGATGAATCACAACCTAAGCCAATCAATACTACTCAATCATACTAAACAAGATGATATTCATAAACAAATTCATCACAAGTTCAATACAAAGAGAGATATCAAATTACAAAAGGGGGAGAAAGGTATCACCCAAGCTTTCACCCTAAATGAAGCCTTCCCTCTACCAATTTGCTCCTCCTCCAAGCTTTTTCATCATCTCATGGCTTCCAACCTTAGCCCAAGCCTCTTGGAAAAGAAGAGGGCTTAAAACCCCAAAAACCCCCTAAAAACTCCAAAAAAAAGAAACAAAACCAAGCTGTCTCAAAAAAAAAACGCAACAGGCCGCAAAATACCCAACTTACGGGCTTGCAGGTCTGAATGCAGCCTTGTGGGTCGGAGAATTCGAGCCCGACCCGCAAAAAAAATTGCACGCCCTGGGATCACACAGGGTGGGTCGGGCGCTGGGGCGCCCGAGCCGCGTGCCCGCCCTAGCTCCCGCATTTGCGCATGAGCGGGCCGGCCGCTAGGCCGGCCCACTAAAACAGCTTCGTTTCTTTTTTTTAATCACTGAAGCAGCGGCCCAGCGGCCCGCTCAAAGAGAGGGCCGCAGAAATGTGCCCAAAACCTATTATTTTTTTGTTTTTCTCTTTTTAAAATTCCAGAAATGCATCTCTTGCTCCAATAATTCCCGAAAAATAGCTCCGAGCTCTAGAAAATTCTGGAAAAATTTCAGAAAATCCAGAAAAAATCCAGGAGTACCTGAAAAATAAGGGGAGCAAAAATTAGTCCACAAAAACCACATTTTATGTATAAAATAGGGATAGACTTTAATAATTCATGATATCACAAATACGCCCGTATCAAGCCAAAATTAACATTATATACACATAAAATGCCCAGAAATGGAGGGAAAATATGCAATTTATATCCCGAATCAGTCACCTGAGCCATCGTACTTCTCTAGGTCGAGCATCTTAAACCTGGATGGTAGGCGAGAGGAGGTGATGCTTTTCTTCAACAGTTTATATTTGTCTTCTAAGCTCATCGAGGGAGAGCGATGTCGTCGGACGTCTTCTCAGTGATTGGGTTGCCTTGGTCGGTCGTTGTAAGCGCTCGAAGAATCGTTTCGTTAACTGCCCAAGTTGGTAGAGGGGCTCGGACGTTGGGTGATGTCCCTTCGGGATTTCCTCTTGTGCGCCCCCTCCCCCGTGGCCTCCGATGAGGGATCTTGCTTCATTCTCATCGGCTCTCTTGGTGCCGATCATCATCCAGAATGATGCGAAGGTTCTCCACCTGTTTAGGAGGATGCTGCAGACCTCTACGACGTCTTCGGATAGGTGAAAATCGACCCTCTCATTTCCATGTTCTCCCTCGTTCAGGGGGGAGACAGGGGGTCGCGGCATATGTGGAGACGAGGAAGGCATGCCAAACCACTCCTTCGGATTCGCCACTATGGCGGACCATACCATTAGGCACTGTCAAGGGAGAATTGGGCTGACTGGCGACCTTCCTGCAGACCAGGGTAGAGGCCCAGTAAGCCGTTCTATGACTGCAGCCAATGTCTGTATGTTGGTGTTCACCTCTTGTGTGAACAAGTGGAACTACTCCTAAGTCACCAGTTGCGACTCGAGCAGCCCTTGAGCCGAGGAGCCAAGATACATGGTGGGTGGCGTATCGTCTGTTATTCCCATGGTGGCTGGCCATCAAGCTCCTCGTTAGTGGGTTGAGCCATAGTCGGTGTGGATGAAGACATGGTTGCTGACTCGGTTCCCACAGACGATACTAGATGTTTCAAGGTGTTTTCTCACCACAGACGTTGCAGATGGAAATTTGAAAGGACGTCGCTGACGTGGAGGGTGAGACTGACCTTCGGGGTGTCAGTTGAGCTAACTCTAAGAAGAGGGATCTCCGAGATGAGCAACGGGTGCCAAACCGAACTGTGACCGATCGATCTCCTTAGCGATTTGCAACACAAGAATCTCGTCAGGTGGTTGGATCTGTGTTTCTACCAAATCCCCTTCGATGCTTAAATCAGGTCGTGACTACAAAATGCTCGATGGAATTGATTCTGACCTGCTGGGAGGTCGTTCACTAGTTCTCGAGCCGAGCTATTTGGAGAAAAAATATGTTTGGTGGAGCAGATTGAGTGTTTAGGAGTTCCTGAGTATCAGATCTCAGAGATTCATCCCCTTCTTCCAGTTTCTTGGGCTATTTGTAGGGGACCGTTTTGTCAACGTCCTCCTCCCATAATGCCCGCTCATTCATGGCATTTATTTTCTCTTGGATGTGTTATTCATATTGATGTCGGTTTAATAGCTAATCATTGATAGCTCGGTTAGGGAGTGGACCCTCTAATCGTGAGAGCCCGAACGATCAGGCAGTCTACCGTCATGATCGTAGAGAGGGTGACCCGCACATGAGGGCTCCTTGGCTAGAATACTGGACCTACTGGGCCAATCAGCTTGAGATGGTCAACCTAGCAGCCTCCGTGTCGGTTAAGGGTTGTATCAGAACCCATGTATAAAACCCACAAGATTTACCCAATAGGCAGGGTCCTAACCACCAATTTAAGAATATCTTCTTTCAACATGTGACTATTATCCTCACCACCACAACACAGACAATATATTTGAGGGGCTATTAAGGTTTAACACATGTATTTGAGAAACTTACAAGCAAATATTCATATACTATTAAGGTTTAAGACATGTATTTGAGGGGCTTACAAGCATATACTCATATTTAAGGGACTAATATCAAAAACGGAAGGTTTAAGGTATCAATATCGAAAAAAATCCCCACCTTTTTTCTTGGCATAATGAAAAGAGCTACGCTGCTCTCAAACAAACAAAATTCAATAATATTTTTGTTTAGTTTATGATTATCCAAAACCAACATATGCACACACAAATATTTAACCCAAGTTTAATCTGGTTTAAACATCTAAATCTATTTACCTAAATTATTTATACATGTTTACAGGTGTTTTCTCACCCCTGGATCGTTAACCGACGACTGTTGGGTCAATGTGGTCAAGGGGTCGGTTGGGATCCCTTGGATACGCCAAGCTCACGTGCGCTCGGCGTGGGTCGGAGATGGAATCGAGGTCGAGCGTCGGTCCTTGGCTGAAGCAGGGCTGAGGGGTGGCATCGGCTCTGTTCGATGGGCTCGGTCTCGATTGGATGCGCGTCGAGGGGTAGCCTCGGCGCTTCCCTTGGGGCTTGTTCTTCGGTCGATCGCCACACCCGCTTGCAGCGAGAGTGGTCGTCGGGCACTGAGGGGTAGCCTCGGCGCCTCAGTCAGCTTCTTTCTGAATAGACGAGATACTCGTCAGGGTGGCCGGACCTTGGTTCCGGCTGAATCCCCTCCGATGCCTAAGTCAGATCAGGGTCTGAAAAGTACTCGACGGGGTAGGTTCGACTCGAGAGGAGATCGATACGCTGACCCACGGCCCGAGCAAGGGGAGGGAAAGGTGATGGTGGAAAGCCAAGGTCGTTGATGGTATACCTCAGATCAGTATACCTGGGGTTCGATCCCTTGCTCCGTTGTCCCTCTGGTCCTTTATAGGGTCTTCGCCACGATTGCCCCCGACCCACGTTCCTCGTCCGCCCCCTTTCATGCCCTAGCGATCTGCCTTCTTCCCCGCCCAAACGTGCATTGTGGGGAGGCATTTACTAACGGGGCTCTTAATGGACATTAAGGGGCTGCGGGTTCAAGGGAACGGCTATTTCCAAGGAGCACGAGCTGATCGTAGATCCCTGGGGGCAGATTGGTCGGGCCTCGAGCTTTATTCGTGAGCTTCGTCAAGCGGGCCCAACCTTGTTCATGGGCTTCCCGTTCATGGCTGGGCCTCGCGTCTCTGCTTCTTGGGCCTCTCTGAAACAGTCGTATCAATTTCCCCCATCGTCCGGGCCGTTCGGCCTCAGCCGGTTCGGTTCGGGCGATGTGACTGTTGGAGGTTTTGACAGGCGCGTCAGTCGAGGAGTGCTCATTAAATGGGGGTCATCATGACATGGCCCGTTTGATTTTCCCTTGATGCGGGTCTCGAAACGCCACCTCTGATGCTGCCACGTGTTCCTCTCTGGACGATTTGTATTCCTCAATTGCTTATAAAGACGCCGACTTCCCAAACTTCAATCATTTTGTGCTCTTCTGATCTTGGTTTCGCAAGCTCCCTCTTTTTGCCATCCCTCTCCCTGCAGCTCCTTCTCAAGGTAACCTTCTTCTCTTCTTTTGCCCCATGGCTACGCTTAGAATAGGTAATTCGGCGTCAAGATCTAGGGACCCCCGATGCCCGAGTCCGGTAATGTCCAACCTTTAGGACCTGGGGTTCCATCTGGGTCTCGTCCTATTTAGGACAAGGGAAAGAGGAAGCTCTTCACGGACCCCGTCAGCGATGACGTGGCTCAGGCCGTCGAGAGGTTCAACGTTCCCCTGGCGGTCCTCGAATCACCATCCAGGGCTCCCTTTCTGGCGGCTGCGGAGATCCGGGAGAAGTATTTATATCCTCCATACGACGTCCGGATTCCTTTCAATGATGAGCAGATCTGCTTCCTGCGGAGCAATGAAGTCGGCGTTTATGTTGAGATGTTTCGCTTGGGCCTCCGTTTCCCCCTTCACCCTTTCATCATCCAGGTCATGGAGTTGCTGATGGTGTCCTTGTGCCAGCTGACCCCATACTCCGTTACGGTGCTGACCGGGTTCGTCATGCTCTGCCGTACCTATGGTTTAGAGCCGTCCCTCCCCCTCCTCTTTCATTACTATCGGGTTCAGACGGTCGGCCAAAGGTCGTGGCAGCATCTCCGGGTTCGCGCGGGGAGGGAGGGTTTGCTCGGTCTGCCCCGCCGGGTGGGGGACTGGAGCTCGAGCTATGTCTTTGTCATTTTTCCTGAGGACGCCGAGTTATTGACGGGTTGGGGAGGGCTATGTCAGTACGACTTGACGTTGACCCTCTCCGAGGCTGACCGGGCAGCTGTTCGGCTGCTGTCGTCTCTTTCCTTAGAGGAGAGGTCGATCTGGCCTTTGCTGGGTGACCTGCTTCTCAAGACCGTTCTGTGGTCCCCTGGTAGGCTCTTCATTTCTTTCTATTTTCTCGCTTGCTTACCCTAATCTTCTTTCCTTCTGTAGAGATGGCTGGACGTGAATTTACTCGGAATGTCAACGAACTCATCCGAAGGGGCTCTAGCCAAAGCCGAGGGAACCCGTCGGGATAGGCGCCTCGTCATACCGTTGACGAAGAGGTGCGACAGGCCGAGCCTGCCGTGGGGAGAGTGGAGCCCACGGGTGTGGTGACGCCCCCCTCGGCCGTGGAGATCCTCCCTGAAGGTGAGGCCCCGAGGGCCGAACTCCCTCACCCTGCCCAAGCTGAGGGGGGCGAAGGAGTCGAGTCGACTCCTTGTGTGCCAGTGGGCGGTCGAGGCGCGGGACGTAAGCGTTCCCCTCCGACCTCCGCCGGCCCCAGCGAGAGGAAAAGGAGGAAGGAGGGTGGGGAGACCCGCACTCCGGTTGCCCCCGAGGTGCCGACGGCCTCCGGCGACACTCTCCCGATGGCCCTGGTGGTCACCCCCACTGTCTCGGTCGAGCCTTCCCAGGTGGGGGCTAACGGTGTGTTGGCAAATGTCTTGGCGGGCACCTAGGTTACCCCCGGTGACTCGGTATTCATCGATCGGACCGTGGCCGACCAGTTGGCACACGGCTCCATCCTCCCGAGGGACCGATCCCTCCTGGAGAGGGCTCCTACCGACACACTGTCCGACTCCCTGGTCTGGCAGCTTCAGCAGGTTCGTCCACTTTGATATTCCCGAAATTGTCTCCTGACCTTCCTCTGTGTAACTCCTTCCTTTTTGCAGGCCATCACGATGGCCGTTGAGGCACAACGTCGGGCGGCCCGGGCGAGAGAGCTTGAGGAGTCTGTTGCCCGGGAGCGCTCAAAGGCCGGAGCGGCCGAGGTGGCCGTCCAAGAGGCACGCATTGAAGCTCAGCATCTCTGACGCCGGGTAGACGAGATTGAGGTTCAAGTGAGGGACCTTCGGGGGAGCTGGACGACGCTCAGAGGTTGGCCCGAGAGGCGGAAGAGGCGTTCTGGCCGGAAGGAGCGATCTCCGGAGTGAGCTGGTGGACCTGCGCCAGATGACCCGATTCGTCGATGAGGTGGAGAGGGGCGTCGGCGGGATCCTGGGGGAAAGGATCACGGAGGTCCTTAGGGAGGCCTTCAGCTCTTATGAGGACCTTCTTGACCCCCGGATTGTTGGCGTTTTCCGGGACTCCTTCCGGCAATTTACGGAGCATGCCTGGCAACCACTCCCGCCTGTCGATCCCCCGAGCTCCGAGCAGGGCGAGGCGCCTGAGGATGCTTCCTCCCGTGCCCCGGGGCCTTAGGCCTTTGTATCTTGTTCCCCCCTCCCCTCTCTTTGTACTTTTGAACGATTTTATATATCTCTCTCCTTTGTCGCTGGGGTCTTCCGCCCTGCGGGGACCCTCAGCCTTTTTGGTCTTTGAATGTGCTTTGAACTGGCTGTGAATTCTATATTTCTTCGGCAATCCTTTATAGCTTATGGGGGGTGAGGGGTCTTTAGGACACCGAACCACGTTGGCATCTGGGGTTAGGACCTTATTGGCGCCCTCGTCTATTTTGTCGTAGTTTTTCCTTTAGTTTCAGTAGTTGGTTTGCTTGGATAGTTTCCTCGCACGCGGCAGGGTTGTTCCCAATCTTGTAGTCGTTCGGATCGGCTGGTCGACGAGGGGGGCTGCCCCTCGGCTTACGACCAGCCAATTACCTCTTTCGCTGGGGGAGTCATCTCTGGCATTTCAAGCGGGAGGATTGTTAGGTCGGCGAGGGGGCTGCCCCGCGGTTTGTTACTGACCGATGTCCCCGCCTGCTGGGGGGTTGCCCCGAGCCTTACGAGCAGGTGGATCGTTCGGTTGGCGAGGTATGCTATCCCTCGGCTTACGACCGACCAATGTCCCCGCCTGCTGGGGGAGTTGCCCCCAGCCTTACGAGCGGGCAAATCGTTCGGTTAGCGAGGGAAGCTACCCCTCGGCTTACGACCGACCGATGACCCCGCCTGCTGGGGGAGTTGTCATCAGCCTTATGAGCGGGCAGATCGTTCGGTTAGCGAGGGAAGCTATCCCTCGGCTTACGACCGACCGATGTCCCTACCTGCTGGGGGAGTTGCCCCCAGCCTTCCCGACGAGTTTACGAATCGACCTGCTGGAGGAGTTGCCCCCAGCCTTACGGCCGATTGGTTCGGTGGGCTTACAGAGGGTTGCTCTCCAGCTTAGGGGCGACCGCAGAACCCGTCTGTTGGGGGTTTCCCCTAGACTTATGGACGAGTTTCCCGATCAACCCGCTAGGGGAGCTGCCCCCAGCCTTACGGCCGATCGGCTCGGTGGGCGACCTCCGGTCTTTCGAGTGACAACGGTCCTCTGGGAGAGGAGATCGAATTCTCTATCGTGTTTTGAAGCGGCTATTCAACCAAATGCAGAAAAGAGGTTGCGTTTATACCAACATGGACCTTCTTTCTTTCCATGGTCCAGTACATTTGGAGGAAAAACAAAAATCAGAGGGAGCTAGGGTAGGAGAGCCTTCCCCCGGAGACGGTGCGGTTTTCTGTCCTATCCACTCACTCGATGATGCGCAAGGGCACCTGGACTACGTTTACTTTCTTCCCCTTGTCCGGCTGCTTGGACGTCCCCTCCCCTGGGCGGGGTCGTCGGTGAAATTCTTCAAGTGCCCCCGACTCACCAGCTTTTCTATGTCTTTCTTTAAATGCCAGCAGTCGTCGGTGTCGTGGCCATTGTCCTTGTGATATTTACAGTATTTCTTTTCGTCTCTCCTGCCTCTCTTCATCCTCGGAGGGGGCCGGCTCATGCGCCCCTCCTTCTGGGCGTGTGCAAGGATAACGTCCGGGGCAGCGTTCAGTTGGGTGTGACGCGGATCTTCCCTCCGCTGCTTTCCTCTGGCCTTCTTTTCCTGTCGACGTTCCTCCGAGCCGCGGTGCTCACCTTCGTTGTGCTTGGATCCTCGCCTGGTCTTTCCGTTGTCGACGGCCAAGGCCTCTTCCGTAAGCATGAAGCGCTCGGCCCGTGCCATGACCCCGGCTAGGTCCTTCGGAGGATCGTTGTGTAATGATTTCTTCAGGCCTCTATGCCGTAATCCTTTCTTCAGGGCCGTCTTCACGACCAGCTCGGGACAGCTCTGCACGTTCAGTCGTTCCGTGTTGAAGCGACGCATGAAGTGCCTCAGGGATTCTCCGGGACCCTGCACTACATTGAACAAGAGTTCTGAGTCTGGCTTTACCTGTCGCCCGGCCACGAACTGCCTGCAGAACAACTGGGTGAGCTCCTCGAAGCTATCGATGTAGCGATTGGGCAGGCTGTGATACCAGGTCCTTACTGCTTTCCGGAGGGTAGAATAGAAACCTCTGCAGAGCAGGGTGTCGTGCGCTCCCTGGAATGCCACGACCCCTTCATAGTCCATCTCGTGGTCAGCAGGATCGCCCATGCCGTTGTACTTCTCCAACGTCGGCACCTTGAAACTTGAGGGCACCCGTGCCTCAGTTATCCTCTGGGTTAGGGGGCATCGTTCACCATTAACGCCCCCGGCCGCCCTCCTTCGTTTATCTCGTGCTCAGGCTGTGGCATTGGGGGGGCAGGTTCAGGCTTGGCTGTCCCTCATGCCCCCGCCAAACTGGGGGCGGGGCTCGATCTGGGTGCGTCCCCTTTCTCGCCCCGGTATTCTCTCCTGTCCCGCTTCCGGCGGGGACATCCGCTCCGCTGGGACCGATCTCCTAAGTCTCGGTGATCGTCCCGTCGGTGCCTGGACGAATATGATCGTCTAGTCGAGGCAGTCACCGACTCGCCCTCAGATTGCTCGAAGCCCCTCTTGTTTCCCTCGCGCAACGAGGTGGGGGTGGGAGACCGTGCTGGGTTAAAGCCCGGCATAGTGAATCGCTGCTCCAGGTTGGGCACCCCGTTCCCGTGGTCGGTGACCACAGCGGACCGCACGGGTTGGTGACTCCCTCCCCAACGGTGAGCCTCACCCACCACATCTCCATGGATGGGCGAGTTGCCGACGAGCTGTTGAATTGTTGCGACCAACGTCTGGATGTTGGCGTTGGTCTCCTGGGCGAAGGTGCGGAGTTGTTCTTGGGTGACCGATCGGGACTCGCATGTCCCAACGGTGGTGTGGCTGAGCTGGTTCTCGGGGGGAATGTAGTCTCCCTCCTCTTGGATGGGGGGCATGCGCCCCGCTCCATTGCAGATGGGTTCCATTCCGGTGGGTTGATGTGGGCCTGCTTCGGTTCCCACAGACAGCACCAGATGTTTACGGGTGTTTTCTCACCACTGGATCGTTGACCGACGACTGTTGGGTCAACGTGGTCAAGGGGTCGGTTGGGATCCCTTGGATACGCCAAGCTCACATGCGCTCGGCGTGGGTCGGAGATGGAATCGAGGTCGAGCGTCGGTCCTTGGCTGAAGCAGGGCTGAGGGGTGGCCTCGCCTCTGTTCGATGGGCTCGGTCTCGATTGGATGCGTGTCGAGGGGTAGCCTTGGCGCTTCCCTTGGGGCTTGTTCTTCGGTCGATCGCCACACCCGCTTGCAGCGAGAGTGGTCGTCGGGCGCTGAAGGGTAGCCTCGGTGCCTCAGTCAGCTTCTTCCTGAATAGACGAGATACTCGTCAGGGTGGCTGGACCTTGGTTCCGGCAGAATCCCCTCCGATGCCTAAGTTAGATCAGGGTCTGAAAAGTACTCGGCGGGGTAGGTTCGACTCGAGAGGAGATCGATACGCTGACCCACGGCCCGAGTAGGGGGAGTGAAAGGTGATGGTGGAAAGCCAAGATCGTTGATGATATACCTCAGATCAGTATACCTGGGGTTCGATCCCTTGCTCCGTTGTCCCTCCAGTCCTTTTATAGGGTCTTTGCCACGATTGCGCCCGACCCACGTTCCTCGTCCGCCCCCTTTCATGCCCCCGCGATCCGCCTTCTTCCCCGCCCCGACGTGCATCGTGTGGAGGCATTTACTAACGGGGTTCTTAATGGACATTAAGGGGCTGCGGGTTCAAGGGAACGGCTATTTCCAAGGAGCACGAGCCGATCATGGATCCCTGGGGGCAGATTGGTCGGGCCTCGAACTTTATTCGTGAGCTTCGTCAGGCGGGCCCAACCTTGTTCGTGGGCTTCCCGTTCATGGTCGGGCCTCGCGTCTCTGCTTCTTGGGCCTCTCCGAAACAGTCGTATCAATACACATTTACCCACACAAAAAATTGTTTGACAACTTTAACCTGGATTAAATCTTCGTTTACTTCTGGTTTAACATGATCCTAAACAGAGCCTAATAGTTTTCTGTAGGGTAACCAGTGGCCAAACAGAGCCTAATAGTTTTTTTATCCTTCCCAATAAATTTATTGAAAAATTCTCTAATCCACACCGGATGAAAAGATTCGAATCCGGTACTTACAAAGAACCATACTTTTTTTTTTGTTAAAAAAGAACCATACTTTTTTGCGAAGGTAATGAACGCCATCACATTATCATACCAGTTAGATAACTACGAAAATATCTGAATTTCACTTTGTGCTTTCAGTTGGTAACGAAAATGGAGAAGTCTCCTAACAAACGTCCCTTGTTGTTCGACCTGCATTTTTTTTTTTTGTGAGTGCAATGCTAAATGTACACAGATTAAAGACCTAATAAACTGCATTTTAGTGTTTGAGTGTGTATTTTCAAGTGTTAGAAATTGTTAATGGTTTGTGTTTAGCAATTATGGAAGGTTGGGTTGAAGCTTCCTCCATTTTCCACCCTCCATATAAGGAATATTCTTAGAATATTCCAACCCAACCCCCCGAAAATGGATGGTTGGGTTGAAGATGCCCGAAGCGAACAAAGATTAACAACGCCAATCCAGCTTAGCTTGGGATACCATATCATTCCTTTCCGTTGTGGGAGACTATGGGTTTGAGCAAGGATGGAGCCAATGGCTCAACTAAGGGTGTTTACAACTGAGGGAGGGCCCATGCTGTCACGGGCCTCTTTTTAGATCCTTCAGTCTGTGAGAGATCCTACGTATTCATCACACAATAACGCTGGTTCACGAGAAGCAAATGCAAAACTCATAATGTAATGGTTCGCAAAGGTTGGTTGTGATCTGGCAAAGGAGTAGGATTTAAAATTCCCAGCAAATGTATGCTCAACACGAAATGAAGGATTCTTTTTGCATAGCAGCATAGTGCCCAAGTAATAAACATAGTTGCTCCATAAATTTAGGGATGAGAATGTTCAAATTCAAACGGGCTGGAATGCACGGCTGGCTTAATCTTTTAAAAAAAATCCAAATGGGCTTAAACAGGGCTTTGGGCCAGCCCATTGGGCTTTGGATTGACCCATTGGGCCTAGCTTTTTTTTTTCAGTTTTTCAATAAAATAGCAATAGAACCATAATTATAATGGCAAAAGTGTCTTTATTATGACTTGGTGGTTTTCTTCGAAATGTGTTGGCTCCGGTTCAGTTATTTCAGCAATAAATTTAGTTTGTTTAATAGGGCATGTAAGTAATATACCAATTGACACTAAGAGGAAATTTGTATTGATCATGATATTATTGATTGGATAACATAATGGAGAAAGAATTGAAGTATACATCAACTACAGCGTAGCAGCAACATTGCCCTTATCTGGAATCTTTGCTGTCGGCTGTGTGAATACATTTTCTTTGTCCAATTTTGTTCAAGATAGAACTCAAACTGCATGCATTTTTCTTTACTATTTGAATCCCAATCAGATTGCATACAGAAATTCTAGCAGGAATTGTGAATTGACCCATATCTGCTTTCCTGCTTCACTTCCAGTGAATCAAAAACGTGGCCCCTCCATTAATTTTGCACTTATGAAAGACGCATTAGTCGCAATTACAACAGGAACTTTACCTAATAACCAACAATAGCCTAGCATTTGTTGCAACTACAACTGGTACCACCTTAAATGTCCCGAATGCATGACCAAAACAATTCCTCTCATGATCTCCATCCTACATTGGATAAATAATAAATTAACAAGGATGAAGTTATGTTAAAATCAAGAAGAATGGTTTATGGCGGCCGTAACATGATAGGTGATACGACTATTTTGACTGGGCCCGGAGGAGCCAAGTCAACTACGACCAGTCAACCGGCCTACTACGGCCTTGGGACCCCGGCCCAAGGATCTTACGGGCGGGCCGCGCTTCTCCACCCAAGACGAAGGCCCAAAAGGCTGCCCACCTCCATAGTCGAGGAATTCGGGGCCCAAATCGAGGAAGCATTCGCCAAATATGGCGACCGCTAAATGCCATCACTCTCGCCATCATTGCCCGCCAAAGATGGCAACCGCCAAATGCCATCACACTCGCCAATAATGGCCCGACTTAAATGGCCATCACTCCAGTCATCATGGCCGAACTTAATGGCCTTAACTCGCCAATCATGACCATTCATGACATTCATTCCCTCATCAAAATGGGTGCCATTAGAGGGGGTCAACACTTCCCCATTTGCACGTCCCATGAATGATGGCCATGATGTCACATCATGACACATAATTATGAGGATTGGCCTATATGAGGAGATGGGGTTGCGTCATCAAGGAGGAGGCCGGATCTTCGCGATCTACAACGGAGGTATCTGATACTCCCATCTTACACCTTCTTCCACCTAAGATAATTCTCTTCCATAGCTCGGCCGGAGGATCGGTGCTTGGTCTCTCCGCGAACCAAGTCCGATCCCACCGGGCATCTATCAGACCCGATCTGACTTTGGCATGGGAATCGGTCGAAACTAAGGTCCGACCCCCATGACGAGCTCTCTCATCTATTCAGGTCCAGGAGATCCAGCGACGCTGAGGCTACCCCTCAGCGTCTCCCCAGCCAGAGCCGAGCGCCCTCGTATCCAAGCCCGCTCATCTCCACCACCAGGAGGTCGTCGCTCCACCGAGGCTACCCTTCAGCAAGCTGACGTGAGGATCCGCGCGTCCCTCACCGAGCGAATCCACCTTCAATCGATCCCGGAGGTTGTCGTCCCGTCGAGGCTACCCCTCGGCACGCCGAAGAACGGAACCGCGCCTTCCTGCTCAAGCGAACATGCCATCAACCGACCCCAATGGTCATCTCTGTCTCACGTGACATCTACGACAACTCGGAGGTCCCGCGTGTCCCCTATGACCGCGTTGACCTTGCACCCTCCGGTCAACAAATCAGCAGTGAGAAAACACCCGTAAACATCTGACGCCGTCTGTGGGAACGAGTCAAAACTCACATTATCAGCCACATATAATAACGATCCGTTCCGCTAATCAAAGATGATAAAGACCGAAACACCAATGGAGCGGTAATCGTCACCTGACTCTCAAGCACTCACTGCTCCCCCATTCGAAATCTGGTCAGAGCCTTATACCCTTTTTCAAAACTCTCTCCTAATTTGGCGACTTCCCTAAAAAAGCGGCCATCACAGAAATTTCTTGAGATCGCACTGTGATCGGCCGCCCCGAACACACACCCGAGGCGAGACGACTCGCTAGTCTTACCGCAAGCGCACGGTGTAGCGACGAGCGGGTATCGAACACGAGGAGGGCAAATGACGGTGTCTTCTTCAATTCACCTGGCTATAAGAACAGTCGAGAAATGTTCGCAATAAAGCGGTCACAGTCGTTCAATTGTATAAAAGGAATATCAAATTAATAAAGATGCCTAAAGGATATGGAATCCCCGCTACAAACCGTATCTCGTCATTGTGATTCGTAGGTTTCACAATTGCTAGACTTGAAATTCAGGTGAACTAGTTGCAACTAAATGTAGAACCAAGCTCATGCTCTCGCGATATTACCGGTCTATAGCAAACCTAAGGTAAGGTCAATCTCTTGCAAACCCTAACCTAGGCAAGCTAGAGTGAAGAACAACATCATCGTTCAATCGTATCTCGAGCCCACTCTCGTGCAAACTCGAGCTACGACCTAGGTTGGGATAGTTCCTACCCGTCCAATCTCTTGCAAACGGGTATTGGTATAGAATTGCAATCGAAAACCCTAGTTTCGGTCCAATCTCTTGCAAACCGATTCCGGAGAAATCCAATTGTAACCCAATTCGGATTTTTAGGGCTTCCTATCGAGTTGGGATCCAATCTCTTGCAAATCCCAATCGGTATGAATCCCTAGCTATTCGTATTAAATCAATCCCAAACTAACCCTAATCAATCCTAGCAATAATTTCACCAATTCATCACAAATTAGAAATAGTGTTCGTAGGGTTCATCCCTACGCCCTAAGACGATAAAACTACTCACAATTCATAATGCAATTCAATAGAAATTCACAAATAAAATCAATAGAATTCATTGCAATATTCAATATATCCATAAAAATGAGGTTTTTGATAGAGAGAGAGAGACAAACCAATGAAGATTCAATAGCATCCAACAAAATAACACTTTTCTCTCTCCCCTAAAAGCTCAATCTAATCTCCTAAAAAGTAATCTAAAAAGGGCTGCAAAAGTTCTGAAAAAGTTCTCTAAACTAGGTAAAAAAACTGGGGTTAAATACCCCCCAAAATCGCCCAAAAAACTGTGACGAAAATGCCCCTGCGCAGCCTCAAAATCGCAATTTACGCTACAGGCAGCGCGGTTCACTCTGCCGAGTGACAAATGTCAGTCGACCGAGTGACAAACCCTGACAAATTCCAGTAACTTTGGACTTTTGGGGGTCGGCTCCTCGGGAGTCACTCGGCCGAGTGACTTTCTTTGCTTCGGCCGAGGGGACTTCTTCACTCGGCCGAGTCGGAACTCGGGAGTTGACTGACAGATTACAGTAAGTCTAGACTTTTCGTTGCCGTCGTCTTGATGCCACTCGGGTGAGTGGTGTCTCCGTGGTTCGGCCGAGTGGACTGGCGATGGCCGGCCGAGTGCACGCTGATACTCTATCTTCTGCGTGTCAGATCTGGTCGGCCGAGCGGGCTTTCGATGGTCGGCCGAGTGACTCCTTCACTCGGCCGAGTGACATGCTGAAAATGCCCAATCTTCGTATTTTTGCTCCCTCGTCACTCCTACGACGTTCTTTCTTCTTCCACTCCTCTCCAATAGCAAAATTCCCCACGGAAGAGTCGTGGTCGACACTCCGGAGTGGGTGCATATCAGAATCACTCCAAATCGCTCGAAATCTCCTGAAATTCGACAAAAACAAGAAATCGTGAAAAGCATCACAATATTTCCAAAATATCGTGAAAAGCGCGATTCGAGCGATCAAAATGGCATGCAAACATGCAGAAAAAAGGTGTAAAATATGGAGTGATCAAAATCCCCCAAGCTTACCTCTTACTCGTCTTCGAGGAAGATGAGTAAAAAGCGAACCCGGTGGATAAAGAAAATAGAAACGATGGAAAAGTGGAAAATGAAAATAAAAAGAAAAACAAAATAGAAAACGAAGAAGGAAGCTGCTAGCTCATTTTTCTCAGGACGTGGGTTTTGCTTACTCATATAGCACGCATCGAATGTAGAACACATGTCAAAGACTTTTATTTCGATATCATAGTATAATGGTGCATTTGAAATAGAAACCCCAAGAATATCAATATAGCATGAAAAATGGAATAATTCTAGAATTAGCATTGTCTGAAGCATCTAAAGCGGTATACAAAACCGTAGATCACACACTTTTCAATTGAATGCTTTCTATAAGGAGTATAAGAGATATCACACAATAGAGTAGTAAGAATAGAAAAGTGTGGTTTTCATGAAATGAAAGCTAAGCGTAGATTTCTGGATTTCGTAAAACTTTAAGCAATCTCACCGAGTATAGAATATTACTTAGCCTAGGTTGTCATGCACCGTCAAGTATTCACTCTCTCACACATCATAGGATCCTCTCCCCCAAGCTTATCCATAAACGTGGTGGCATAAACAAAACAATATTTACATCCCGTTTCTTTTGAAGCTCCAAAAGTCAAAGAAAATAAAAATAAAAGCAAAAGAGGGAAGAAAGAGAGAAAGGATATGAGATGGGATCGTTTTCGAACTTCTTTTCTCTTTTCTTTTCTTTTTCTCAAATATTTTTCTTTTTCTCTTTTTTTTGAATGATATATATACACAAATGATCCCAAATCAAAAGAGAAGGATATACAAGTATTTATATTTATTTTTTTTGTTTTGGGGAATTTGGAGCATGGTATATAGTAACAGGGGGATGCTAATAATAGAATCGCTAAGGGGAGATTCACCAATGAATTTAAAATAGAGAAATAACGTTCAAGATATGTGGAGAAAGAAATAAATGTATCTCTCGGTTCACTCTATAGGACGTGCATGACAACTTCAGCAGGTTAATTTAATCTACTCAGTTAGATCTCAAAAAGTAAACTAATCCAGATTTATCAATGCCAGCAAACATTAAATCAACCTGAAGTGAAGCGTACAAATCATGCAATAAGGAGTGATATGAGAAAAGAAAGCAGTACTCCAGATATAAGCATCAATGCGTGAATCTTGGTGTGTTTTCTACGATAACATACATATGAATCATCAGACATCAGCTAATAATAGAATTTCATCCATTTTCATACGGAAAAAGAAGTGGGTTACTATTTCTAAATGCAAAACAGGACATAGCATATGATATCAGAAACAAAAGCTATGACATGACAAGTTTAGCACGCATATAGAGAAAAGCTAACACCACGTCATCGTCATCACAGAAAAATCATCTCTAGCAAAAGATGAAAGAAATAAAGATAAAAGTAAACAGAATTATTTACAATGCAGCACACAAGGAAAATAAGAAAAACGTGATGCATGGTAAAAAATGAAAAAGTGATGAAAAATGGGTGCAAAAGCGGAAAAACGTGAAAAAACTAAAAATAAAGGTGATAAAAGCAAAAAGTGTGAGAACTCACTCCCCCAAGCAAAAGTGCACAGTGTCCTCAATGTGCAAAGTGTGGCACACCGAGAGACGTGAAATGGGTGGGGAGGGTGAGGATGCATGCATGATAAAAAAAGAAAAATGAAAAGAAAATATGATGATGTGAATGATGCATGCAAAGATGGGAGTGATGCAGATATGTGTCACCAAAAATACTCTCCCTCTCTCCCAAAAAAAAGATATATAATGATGTGATCAGAGTATGGACAAAAATAGTGCGGGGAGGAGGGGGGCAAAAAATATATCGCCATGACCAGCAGAGAATGGGCAGCATAACAACAAAAAAGATCAATGGCATCAAGGGTGTGCCTAAGCTGGTGGTGCTGCACCATCTCCGTCTTGTGGCGGAGGTGGTGGTGGAGGTGTCGGCTGGGTGGGTGTGTGTAGTGGAGGGAGTCGCGCCAGGATCTAATTCAGGCAAACCTGAATATCGGGAAGCACGACAACGCGGGACTCCACGGAACTGACCGCGGCAGAGAGAGCCCTAAAATCGCCTCTGAGTCCACTCACCGCCCCCTCAAGGGCACGAAGGCTCTGAAGTAGAGTGTCAGGGGGTGGTGGAGCGGAGGGACGAACAGGTCTAGGCTGTGAAGGACGGGGCTGTCTGATACGGGCAGTGTAAGTAATCGGGCCAGCAGGTAGGTATGGAAAAGGTGCTGTGCTCACTAGTGGATGCCCAGCCTCAGTGCGAGGCTGGGACGCAGGCTGGGACGAGGAGGCAGCAGCAGTGATGGTGGAAGACAAAATCGGCGACGAGGCAGCAAGAGAGGTCGGTGACACAGGTGTGAGGACATACGTCACGATACTCTCGGATAGGACAGCTACGGTGGAGACAGAAGGGTCGACCACTGGGGAGGAAGTGTAAGGACCAAAAGGTGACACCCCAGCGGACAGCAAGCTAGATAGGGACCGTACAACAGCAGGGAAGGAAGACTCGCCGCTCTCTAGTATGGTGGGTGGACGCTCGGGAAGAAGTGAGGAAATAGGCTCAACCGAGATAGGCACAGCAGTGGTGGGGGTGGGGGTGGACGTGGTGGACGACTCAGCAAGGGTACTCCCGACACTGACAGAAGTGGGGACAGAAGTGTCAGGAGGTGCAGACAGTGCAGGCTCGGGCTGAGGGATCACGGGGTCAGCAGGAGGTGCAGGGGGTGCAGGGGGTGCCTGCTCAGCGCCCTCGGCCTCAAGTACGTAGGCAGCTGGGATGAGGAGATCCATCGCTGGGATCCAATCCTCGTGGGTCGGTCCTATATGTGTCCGAGCGAGGCTCGGGAGGATCATGTAATCGGCACTATAAGGACCCTGCAACCACACCCAGTGCCGCAGGCCGTGGGGACGGAGCATCTTCATCCAGGCCATGACGTCTATCGAGAGTGCAGTGGGGCCCGGGGCTCGTCGAAGGTCAGCAGGTAGGTCCACGCCGGTCATCAGGGCTAGCAGAGTAATCAGACCGCCGCAGCAAATAGGTGAGCGAGCGCCCATCGAAATGATGATGCGGTCTAAAAACCAGCTAGCAATATCAATCTCAACGGCGGGGACCAATTCATCGCTATCCCTATCGAGAACTCTGGGGCGAGTCATCGCGTAGAGCATGTAGAGCTCAGCCGTAGACATCGTCCCAGGCTCGTACCTCGCCAAGAAAGTGGTCTCCATGAGGCGCTGTGCTATGCGAGGCAGGGGTGCAGGATGGCTGAGGCCTTGGCCCTACTAGGGTCAAAGCCATGGTGGGAGCCCGTGATACGTGTCCAGAACGTGGAATTGTCAAACGACGGCGGTGGGATGTGAGTGGGTGCGTAGGCTCGGTCGGGGACGGGGACATCGGGCCACTGGAAGAACACACAAAGCATGGCGAGAGTGACCTCGCACTCTCGATCCATAAGGTAGAATGTGCATCTTCCAGGGGTCCGGGCTATCGAGCTAAGTACCTCAAGTGTCGGACGGACGTAGGTGTCCGCCGACACAGACAAGAAGTCGCGCCAACCCACGTTGTCGTACAACGTGAGCATCCCCTCTAGCACCTCTAGGCGGTCAAGGTCTGCTAAGTGTGCGAACCTAGAGGGCACTATAGATCGCTGGGCGATACGCTCAAATCAGACGCGATGTGCGTCGTCTCTGAACGTGATCCCCAGCGGCCCGACAACGGGAGCCGATGGTGGGACAGGATCGACGGGGATGGGCTGTGCATGAATGGGATCGGCGGGAAGCGGCTGTGTGGGTGGTGGTGGGCTAGGTGGAGGGGAGTCCTCCATAGCATGAGAAGGACCGGTATCATCGGTCCTCTTCCGATTGGAAGAGGCTCCCCGCGTGCGTGGCCTAGTACGGGGCGGCATGTGTGCTGCGAGTGCTCACCCAACAAAAATATAATGCGGCGTGCTCAATAAAAGGAACGAGTGTACCTGAACACGCCGCGAAAGCATGTCAGCAAGTGCGTGCGAAGAGCACCGCCTCCGCGAAGCTAAAAATGCGTCCTGAAGCTCACATAAGCTCCCCCAAGATAGCCTGCAAATCAAACAACGATATCAGCGGATAATAATCAAAATACATGGGGGAGATAGGGTATAATAGATAGATAAACAGATTAATTTGATTTTTGGGCTCAACGGGTCTACGGATCGAGAGAAACAAGGAAAAATAGGATTTTGGGGCAAACCGAGGCTAAACGAAGCAATGGAAGCCGGCGCCGACGAGATGGAGCGCCGGCGAGACGTCGGCGTGGCGAGGGGAGGTCAGTCGACAGTCGGTGGGGTTCGATTCGGGCGAGGGAAGTCGAAGCAGCGAGCGCGGGGAGTCGAAACAACGGAGGCTCGGGCGAAAAACGAAAGAAATTGGGGTTTTAGAAAGTCGCGCCCGTGCCCTGCTTATATATAAATTGTTACGACTCGGCCGAGTGACTATGTTGCTCGACCGAGTGACGTAACGATAAAAAATTTTAAATTTCTCCCCGCCACTTACGACTCGGTCGAGTGGCTTTTGTTCACTCGGGCGAAGGGAGAAAACTCCTTCGGCCGAGTGACACAAGCTACTCGGCAATATTCAGGCTAGGAGGGTATCCGTTTCCCTCGCTGAGCGACTAAGCGTACTCGGCCGAGTGACAGTTAATACGAAATGCACAAAAAAAGACAGAGAGTTGGGTTCAGCAGACTTCCCTTGTTGGTGCCCCACTCGGCCGAATGGGGTCCTTTGCTCGGCCGAGTCGCATATGATACTCGACCGAGTGGCATGATGTTTTCTGCTTCGGGGCTCTGTTTTCGCTCTACTCTCTGTTTTTCTTCCTCCAGTTGGTTTCTTCCTCCTCCCAAGGCCTGAGCGCATTACTGGAGCGCTCTTCCTTGCCTCTATCTTCTTCCATATGAGAGATCTCCTTTTCTCCTCTCCTGTCATAGAAATTAAGACCCGTTGTCACGATTTTTATGGGCAAAAAGACTCAAAACACTAATAAAGTCTAAACCAAAAATGAAAATCAAATAAAAATAATGCAAAAACCGTCAGGTTACCTCCCGACAAGCGCTCGGTTAAGGTCTTGAGCGCGACCCCTTTGGATTTTCAATTAACGCTTGAAGTTGGGTGCATATGAGATGCACCCATCGAACTTGCCGGGAAGACCGCTCGGATTTGGATCATGGTGGTGCGTGGCCTTTGTCACGCCCCGCTTCCCAAAAACGTGGAGGCGAAGCGTGAGAAGGTCCGCTCAGACTTGAAGCTACAAAGCTGCAAGTCCGATAAGCGTCAATCAATTTAAACTGCAGGTCCTTGCAACGCGAAACGAAACAAAGATAATAATAACGAAAAGAGACAAAAGAAACATCTCAGAATATCCATAATAATAAATCTCAACATCGCAGAAAAACCACCAGGCTAAAATAAAAGAGTCTAAAAGAGGCCCAACATGGCCAACAAAGTACGAAGTACGAAAACAAAGAAAAGGTGCAAGCACCGACAACTAACAGCAACCTAAAGCAAAAGCAAGTAAAATCAGTCTCTAAGACTGGTCTCCGGTGTCCTCGAACTCCTCAACGAACGTAGGCTCGGGCTCAGCGTCAGCAAACACCTCGTCCTCAGCAACTGTCTCTGGCTCAGGGTCTAACATGTGACACCCAAAAGAGCAAGGGGCACATGTCAGCAAGTCTGGAAGTCTTGTGCAAGGAAACTGGAAGTGGGAAAAGTAAGGCAACCTAGCAGTTCTAGCATGATGCGATGACATGGCAGTTAAAGTAATGAGTGCAACAGGTAAAGTAAAGTAAAGTAAAGTACGAGCATGGCATGACATTCACAAGACAAGTACATGACAAGTAAAGTAAGCACCTCGTGCACAGAGATTCCGTCTTTTGGCTAGAGTGGCTACGCGGGCCAACTCCTAAGCTCAAGTAACCGTTTATCCCTACCCCTCCACGTGTATCGGGCATTGGTTTCTAGCCAACACATGAGGCCCGCTTCTGGTCCACGAGCCAGGAAGTGTTTTAAACAAGTATGGCGTAGGGGTGCACCTAGCCAGACAAGTAGTACGAGGACAAGTATTGTAGCGTGTGCTACGATGCAACAATCAATGCATGGATGACATGGCATGGCAAGTAGTAAAGCGTACAGGTAAGAAAAGTAGACGTGACAGTTTAGCATGCATGAATGACAAGTTTAAGGGTTGGATCTAGCTTCGTTGTCAAGCTAGATCATTTAGGTGACGGATCTAGTTTCGTTGTCAAACTAGATCAAGTAGGCGTCTAGCCAGCTATCATTTCACTGACTAGTCTCTTTTACGCTAAAAGCAAGGAAGTGGCCTAAAAACATGGCCCTACACAAGAGTGGGCAAGTTTCACTTGCCTGAAACTATCACGTCAAGAAAACACCGTCCAACGAGTCCAAAGTCACGATTCCTACGTGCACAAGTCCACCGGCCTACATCCGTTTTATTAATCTTGATTATTGAATTCTAAAACATTTAAAATACTTTAAAATTCTTTAAAATACTGATTTTTAGTCTTGATTAGCATGCAATTGGGTTGGGGGTCCTAGGGGTGCAAAACGTTACCTCAACACGACGCGAAAGCTACACCGGCGTCGGGTAGCGACGCCGGGGGTTGGAATAAAAGATCGCGCTCCAAGTCCAGATTCCAATTAGATTCCTCGCTGGAAATTTCAGAGCAATCAACCCGGGCGACGATTCCAGATTCCAAAGCTCGCACGTGCGACGACGGGCTACGACGTGCGACGACGTCGTACGCGGCAAGTCGTCGAAGAGAACGCACCAAGGTGGGGCCCACAGTAGTCCTAGGGACCTTTGGGGGACACACAATAACTCTGGAGAACTTGGGGGGCCCACGGTGGCAAGCGGTGCGACGGATGCGGGGTTGCGACGAGTGGCTCTCGGTCGTACAGCCTCGGTGCGGGGACTTGGCTCGGTCAGACACTAGGAACGACGCTGTGCGACGATTGGGGGCGTGCAGCAGCGCGGGTGCGGGGAGATTCTTCGGTCAGATCGATGGGGGGAGTCGGTCAGGCGCTTGGAGAGCGGGGCTGCAACGTTGCAATGTTGCAACGTTGCGATCGTCGGTCGCTGCGGGCGTGGCCTTCGGTCGGGCACGGAGCGGAGCAGGGGAACGAAGCGGGCACGGTGCGGAGCGCTGTGCGGAGCGGGGCGACAAGGCGGATGCGGGCCAAGCAGTCGGTCAGGTCGATGGAACGGAGCGGGCGGTTGCTGCAGCGTGCGGGGCGGCTAGGATGCGGGCGGGGGCTTCGGTCGGAGCGGGGGAACGGGGGCGTTTTCCTCGGTCAGAGCGGGGCTGAACGTCGCAACGTTGCGACGATTCGTCGCAACGTCCAATTTCAAGTTTGGAAGAGGCTGGGGCTAATTTTTTGCGAAAATAGGTCTTGCTAGGGGTTTCTTATATAGTATAGATGGGTTGACTTGGTCTAGGGCTAAATCTAATAGGATTAGAAGTTTAAAAAGATTTAAAATTTGAAATCCAACTACTCCAACTCATCCAAGGGTTTGACCTGGTCCAAATGAGCTGGAAATTGGCTCAAAAATTATTTAAAACGTTTAAAACTCAAATAAATTTTATTTGGCCGAAAATAATTTATAAATTAATTATTAAAAATAATATAAAACTTGTAAAAATTATAAAAGTGGTCAAATAAACTCCAAAAATTATAAAATAAATATCGGGGTGATCGTGGTGACGAATGTGAGCTAACTAAGAAGACGGATCTCAAATTCGACGTCGGACGACGAAACTAAAAATTGAAACGTCTCCCGTCAAAAGTGAAAATCGTCACGTCTCATCGAGTAAGTTTAAATTGTGGAAAAACGACTCGAGAAACGTCGTTCCAAATTAGTGCCACTATTTAATACTCTCAGGGACGTTCACAACGGCATATCACACAAAAGTATTCAAAACCAAACAAAGTCCAAAATAATCACGTGCACGGCCAAAAGCACGTGCACGAACGAAGTACAACGAAAACGTACCGTTACATCCTCCCCACCTTAGAAATGATTCCGTCCTCGGAATCAACATCAAGCACTGCTCGGGAAAAGGTGCGGGAAGCGCTCTCTCATCTCATCTTCACGCTCCCAGGTGGACTCACCGGGGGAACCGTGACGCCACTGCACACGAACCAAGTCGACGGTCTTATTCCTCAGCTGCTTCTGTCGACGATCTAGAATCTCAACGGGCTGTTGATCATAAGACAGATCCGGACGAACCGTAATCTCCGAGAAATCCACAGCGTGAGAGGGATCACTAACGTATCGGCGTAGCTGAGATACGTGAAATACGTCGTGAACTCCCACAAGCGACGGTGGCAACGCCAAGCGATAAGCCACAGCTCCAACTCTCTCCAGAACGTCAAACGGCCCAATGAACCTCGGACTCAGCTTGCCTCTCTTCCCGAATCGAATAACTCCGCGGTTCGGAGAAATCTTCAGAAAGACATGATCGCCAGGCTGAAACTCCAAAGGCCTCCGTTTAGCATCCGCCCAATGCTTGAAACGGTCCTGCGCAATCCTCAGCTTCTCTCGAATATTCCTCACAACATCCACGGCCTCCACGATCATCTCCGGTCCTAACAGCTCCCGATCTCCAATGTCATCCCAGCTCAGTGGCGATCGACATTTCTTTCCATATAGCGCGGCGAACGGCGCCATTCCAATACTCGCCTGGTAGCTGTTATTGTAGGCAAACTCAACGTGATGGAGATGATCCTCCCAAGATCCCTTAAAGTCCAGCATGCAAGCTCGCAACATATCCTCCAAAATCTGAATCGTCCTCTCGGACTGACCATCCGTCTGCGGGTGGTACGCCGTGCTGAAACTCAGACTCGTACCCAAGCTCTTCTGCAGACTCTGCCAAAACTGAGATGTGAATCTCGTGTCTCTGTCCGACACGATACTCACGGGGACTCCGTGAAGTCGTACGATCTCCTGCATGATTCACGTTACATCACTATCTAAACTAGTAAAAGGAAATAGAAACGGAGAGTAAACGAATTTACCTCCATGTATCTCCTCGCTAGCGTCTCAGTAGACTGTCCTACTCGGAAGGGAATAAAGTGCGCGGATTTGGTCAATCGGTCTACGATCACCCAAATCGCGTCGTTCTGCTTCGGACTCCGAGGTAGTCCAGTCACGAAATCCATAGTGATGTGCTGCCAAGCCACTTGTGCTTTTCTTTTCGTCTGCCTTTTTGATTTCCCTTCTTCTCCGGCTTCATTCCAACCTTTCCACTCCGGAATCGGAAGCGGTTGTAGCAACCCTGCCGTACGCTGATGCTCCGCCTTTACTTGTTGGCACACCAAGCACTTGGCTACACTCCGAGCCACACTCCTCTTCATACCATGCCACCAAAAGTTCAGACGAAGATCCTTGTACATCTTGGTCCCACCAGGATGCACAGAATACGGCGAACTGTGTGCCTCGACCAATAATTCCTCTCTGATATCTCCAGCTGGCACACACAACCTGGCTCCAAATCTCAACGAACCATCCTAGTGAATCAAGAAGTCAGTCCGCAGACCGGCTTCCACCTGCTCCCGAATCTTCACAAGCTTAGCATCTCCAGCCTGTCCAGCCTTGATCCTATCCACGATCGTCAATTGTATCTGCATGCTCATCATCGTAGAAGTCTCTCCAGGAAGAATAATCTCGATACAGGTCTCGCAAAGGTCCTGCTGCAATCTCCACTGCGACGTCAACATCATCACCGCCGGAAGCCTGCTCAGCGCATCCGGGACCACATTCACCTTGCCAGGGTGATACTGCAAGTCAATCTCGTAGTCTGCCATGAGCTCCAACCATCGACGCTGTCGCATGTTGAGCTCCTTCTGCGTAAAGATATACTTCAAGCTTTTGTGATCGGTGAAGATCTTCACCTTCTCACTCAGCAGGAAGTGCCTCCAAATCTTCAGCGCAAACACGACGGCGGCCAACTCCAAATCATGTGTCGGGTAATTCTTCTCATGAGCCTTAAGCTGATGAGAAGCATACGCAACCACATGCCCGTGCTGATGCAACACACATCCTAACCCTTTTCCAGAAGCATCGTAAAAGATCTCGAATCCTCCACTCCGATCAGGTATAGCAAGTACAGGGGCAGTCGTCAATATCTCCTTCAGGATACCAAAAGCCTTCTCGCAATCATCGGACCAAACATAAGGTACATCCTTCCGCGTAAGTCTGGTCATCGGCTCAGCAATCCGAGAAAAGTCCTTAATGAAACGTCGGTAATAGCCTGCAAGTCCAAGGAAACTCCGAATCTCTGACGCCGACTGCGGAACGGGCCACTCTCTGATAGCCACAATCTTCTCGGGATCCACAGAAATTCCATCACCAGACACCACATGCCCGAGAAAAGCAACTCTATCCAGCCAGAACTCGCACTTGGAATACTTAGCATACAAACGATGCTTCCTCAAGATCTCCAACACTGTCCTCAAGTGCGAGGCATGCTCTTCCTCCGACTTTGAATAGATCAGAATATCGTCAATGAAGATGACGACGAACTTGTCTAGAAAGTCGTAGAAGACCAAATTCATCAGGTTCATAAAGACTGCGGGCGCATTGGTTACGCCGAAGGGCATAACCACGAACTCGTAGTGACCATACTTCGTCCTGAAGGCTGTCTTCAGGATGTCGTCCTTCTTCACCTTAAGCTGATGGTAGCCACTTCTCAAATCCAATTTAGAGAACACCCTCGATCCTCCGAGCTGATCAAAGATGTCGTCTATCCGAGGCAAAGGATATTTATTCTTGATAGTCACAGCATTCAGCTCCCGGTAATCCACACACATGCGACGCGAGCCATCCTTCTTCTTCACCAGCAACATAGGTGCTCCCCCCGGAGACACACTAGGATTGATGTATCCTTTCTGCAAAAGCTCGTCCAGCTGCCTACGCAACTCCTCCAACTCTGCTGGTGCCATCCGATACGGTGCCTTCGAAATAGGCTGCGCTCCCGGCATAAGATCGATCGAAAACTCGAGAGCTCGATCGGGCGGCAGCCCAGACATCTCCTCAGGGAAGACGTCGTCGAATTCACGTACCACAGCTGGTCTATCCTGCTCCATCTACATAGCTACAAGCTCCACCGGCTTGGCCCGAAACCTGACAGGGCCAAGCGAACTGCTACCTCGACTGAACTCAAACACCGGATGTCCGGGGATCTCGAACACCACCTTCTTCCTCCGACAATCGATCGTAGCATAGAAGCTCGCAAGCCAATCCATCCCGAGTACGGCATCGTAGTTGATGATGTCGTGGACAATAAATTCAGCGTAAAGCTCATGTCCACAGACCACCAAAGGGCAAGAAGTGCACCCACGATGCACCGAGATCACGCCATTTCCCGTGACGATGTTCCAACTCTTGGGAAGAGGGGAAGTCGTCAAGGAATGCTTCTCGACGAAGCTCCACGAGATAATGCACATCGATGCACCTGAGTCAAAGAGGACTCGTGCAGGAAATGTGCACACCAAAATCACACCTAACAAATAATCTAACAATCAAGCCCTATTCTAACAAACATTCATATGCAATCAATTCAAACATAAACTAAAATCAAAACTATCTAAGGAAGGAAACAGCTAGTTTGAGAATTACCTGTGATAACCTCATCCGCAGCCTCGTTCTCCACTGCTGTCATCAGGTAAGCCTGCCTCCTCGGCTGCACAGCCTGCTGAAAAGCCTTCTTCTGCGTAGGAAGAGTTGCTCCACGACCTGCAGGTACAGGTGCTCTCTGCTGCAATGGCTGTGCTGCAACGGGATCCCTCCAGGGTACCTTAGACATAGGGCACTCCTTCATAGCATGAGTAGGATCTCCACAAATCAGGCACTGTCCCAACATCTTCCTACACTGATCCTTGATATGCCCGGTCTTGCCACAGAAGTAGCAAGTCTTCTCAGGAGGCACACCAGGCTTCTTGAACTGCACCGTCTGATTAGGCATAGTCCCAGGCCTAACCACTCCTCTGACCTGCTCCATAGGCCTCTTCCCAGCTCCAGAAATCTGTCCTCTCTTCAGCTTCGCAATCTTCTCCTGTCTCCGAGCAGCTACCAGCAACTTCTGATAAGACTCCATGTCCGACGTAGACACCAGACTCTGCAAGTCTAGAGAAAGACCCTGCAGAAACTTCTGAGCCTTCTCCTCAGCATCCTCTACCATCTTCGGCGTGAAGCGACTCAATCTAGTAAACTCCTGGTGGTACTGGTCCACCGTCAGACTCCCCTGCTTCAGCTCAATGAAGCGCTGCAACATCTCCCTCCTAGCAGCCTTCGGAAAGTACTCCTCATCGAATCTAGACTTGAAAGTAGCCCAAGGTATAGGGCTCACCAACAGCTCCTCCTCTGCATCCCACCAGTTTCGGGCATTATCCTTCAGCTGCCTCTTCGCCAGATCAACCCATCCAGCCGGGTTGACCTTCGACATCTTCAGATTATCCTCAGTGTTCCTGATCCACTCCTCAGCAGCCATCGGTCCCTCAGATCCATCAAAGTACGTCGGGCCCAGCTCACGAAACTGCTTCGCTCCTGGCTCATGGCGAGGAGCACTCTGGGTGTTCTGGAGCATGCCCTGCTGTACCTGCATCATCTGATGCATCATCCTCATGATCTCAGCATTGGTGGGCTCTCTATCCGGTACCTCAGCACGATTGGGCCCACTGCCAGATCGGGTCTGTCGTCGTCCAGCCATCTAATGACATAGAAAACGAACAAACAAATTAGACTCAAAGCTTAATGACTTGAATGCTGCTATTTATTTAATGGATATTCCGTTTATTATCGTTGTTCCGTTAGTTCGCAATCGCAAGATTGAGGACCTGCATAGGCCACCAACAAAACCTGTCACGCCCCGCTTCCCAAAAACGTGGAGGCGAAGCGTGAGAAGGTCCGCTCAGACTTGAAGCTACAAAGCTGCAAGTCCGATAAGCGTCAATCAATTTAAACTGCAGGTCCTTGCAACGCGAAACGAAACAAAGATAATAATAACGAAAAGAGACAAAAGAAACATCTCAGAATATCCATAATAATAAATCTCAACATCGCAGAAAAGCCACCAGGCTAAAATAAAAGAGTCTAAAAGAGGCCCAACATGGCCAACAAAGTACGAAGTACGAAAACAAAGAAAAGGTGCAAGCACCGACAACTAACAGCAACCTAAATCGTCACGTCTCATCGAGTAAGTTTAAATTGTGGAAAAACGACTCGAGAAACATCGTTCCAAATTAGTGCCACTATTTAATACTCTCAGGGACGTTCACAACGGCATATCACACAAAAGTATTCAAAACCAAACAAAGTCCAAAATAAACACGTGCACGACCAAAAGCACGTGCACGAACGAAGTACAACGAAAACGTACCGTTACAGCCTTCCTCAGCGCCCCTTCATCATGAGCAATGTTGGGGGATGGCTCCCCCAAGCTTGTTCCGGTCTTCGACTTCGCCGGTGACACCGATCTTCGAATCGGTGGAGCTTTCTTCAGATTCTTCAATGTCGAGAGCTAGCAAAGCTCCCGTATTCTCGCGACATCAGTGTCGCCATCATCATTCGTCGTAGAGCTATTGGGAGAGTCCTCCATCTTCTTTTCTTCGACCAAATCTTGGCCTTCTTCGAAGACGTTATCATGGAGTGCACAGATGGAGTAGGGGATAGCCTCTTCAATGACCTCGTCAAGGAGGTCCAAGTAATCTAGCTCCTCATGATACGGCATGTGCTTCATAGCCTTTGGTATATGGAGCTCGACTTCAATATTTCCGACATTCGAGGTAAGAGTCCCTTCCCACACATCGACGATTACACCGACGGTGGCGATGAATGGGCGTCCAAGTATGAGCGATGTGTCACCCTCTTCCTTGATGTCCATGATCACAAAATCACAAGGCAAGCATATGCCTCCCAGAACTTGGAGTGGGATGTTCTCCGCGATCCCAACCGGCCTTGTAATCCGACCGTCTGCGAGTTGAATCCTCATGTCAGTTGGCTTTAAATCCGTGCCGATATTCAACTTCCGGAACATGGTGAGATGCATGAGGCTCACACTAGCGCCCAAATCAACCAATGCTTTTTGTAAGGGGACGCCTCCTAGTGTGCAAGGAATCCGGAAGCTCCCGGGATCTTTAAATTTGGCGGGCTCCTTCTCCTTCGTAGTGAACCAAGTCCCTTATTCCGCTAGCATGATCTTCTCCTTCCTTTTCCTTCCCGTAATCAAGTCCTTTAAGAACTTCGCGTAGGACGGTATTTCCACTATGGCATCAAGGAAAGGGATATTGAGGCTCACCCCTCTCAAGTATTCTAGGAACTTGGCTAGCCTCTTCTCGATCTTGGCTCTAGCTAGCCGTTGAGAGAAAGGCACCGGTGGCATGAATCTGCGCTCATCAATAGGTTCCTCCTCTCTAGATTTTGCTCCTTCTTGCGGCTCCATCTCTTTTTCCACCTCAATTACCGGCTCGCTCTCTTCTAGAATCTCCACCACGGGTTCCTTGATTTGAGTCATGGGGGGTATCCTTCCCACCTCTTGTTGTAACCGCAACAACCGCGTTGATATGGCCGGTGTTGCCCCGTGGATTTAGCTCGGGTTAAGCTGGCAATTGTTGGTTGTTTCTATTGAGCAACGCTAGTTGCTCCTCGATTTGAGCGACGACGGTGGTGAGAGAATCTTGTCCCGCCTTCAACGTGGCGTTAATCTTTCTTTGCTCCGCCATAAATTCCTCAACCTTAGCTTCAAAATCCGAATGCGGTTGAGCTTGCGGAGGGTTCGGATTTCTCCACCCTTGATTATACCCGGGTGGCCTATAAGGTCCCACTTGTTGCCTTTGTGGGAAGTCTTGTTGCGGTGGCCCCCTTGGTTAATAATTCGGTTGTGGTGGTGGAGCCTGAGCTTGAGGAGGTTGTTGAGGCGGGGGGTTCAGGGCACCATCATTATTAGCATAAGAAAAACCCGAATGGTTTCTAGCGGCCGGGTTGGCCCAATATCCGGAATTCCCCGCAACATACTGAATTTGCTCCAAATCTCCTTCTCCTTGCTCTCCTCCTACATACATGGCTTGGGATTGGTCTTGCCAATCACTCATATGGTTTGTCGGTGCGGATGTAGTAGGGGCTCCTTGCGGCTCGGTAATGTATTTTTCCAACCTCTCCACTACTTTGTGGAGAGAGTAAAATTTGCTAGCAAGCTCCGCCACGGCCTTGGCCTCATAAATACTCGTGGGCTTCAAGGAGGATGAAGAATGTCCCTGCTCGTCGCCCCACTGTTGGTTGTTGGAGGCCATCTCCTCTAGCAAGGCCGTAGCTTCATCGGGGGTCTTTGACAAAATGGCTCCGTTGGCGGTAGCATCAATAATCTGTTTTGTGTCCGGTTGGAGTCCATTGTAGAAACTATGGACAAGCTCCCAATCTTCAATACTGTGATAGGGGCATTGATGTTGCAAGTCCTTGAAGCGCTCCCACGCCTCATAGAGAGTCTCCTGTGGTCCTTGCTTGAAGGACATAAGAGCACTTCTTATCTTCACCGTCTTGGAGGGCGGGTAAAATTTGTCGACGAAGGCACTCGTCAATTCATCCCAAGTGGTGAAGATTCCTTCAACTTGCGTCCTCAACCAATATAAGGCCTTGTCCTTGAGTGCGAAGGGGAAGAGGCGCAGTCTGATATCTCTATGGAGACGCCCGGCATTTAGAAGGTGGCACATTTTGATAGGAAGAGCTGGATGTGGTAATGAGGGTTTTCATGTGAGTTCCCATGAAAAGGATCTCGTTGCATCAGAACTACCAATCCGGTCTTCAATTCGAAATTTTTGTCGGCCGCCAACTCCGGCATGGCTATGGACGAGGTCGTGGAGGAAGTCTTAGGCCGAAGCCTATCTCTAATGGAAATGATCCTCGCCATCCGCTCCGCCAATTCTTCGGGTGTCTCAGGATGGGTCATAAAATTCCCTTCCGTATCGAGTCTCTTCTCCGCTCGGATCCTCCTCAATGTACGCTCGATCTCCAGATCGTATAGTATTTCTTCGGGGTTCGCCGAGGATCTTGTGTACATGCAAGGGAGAACAGAGTTTCAAAGAAATAGTTAGCACAAAGGAAGGGTAAAATAAAAATAGAAATAATAGAACAAAAAAAGAAAAATAGCTAGGTAGGTAGAATCAAACACTATCGCCTCCCCGGCAACGGCGCCAAAAAATTGATCGGCCGCCCCGAACACACACCCGGGGCAGGACGACTCGCTAATCTTACCGCAAGCGCACGGTGTAGCGACGAGCGGGTATCGAACACGAGGAGGGCAAATGACGGTGTCTTCTTCAATTCACCTGGCTATAAGAACAGTCGAGAAATGTTCACAATAAAGCGGTCACAGTCGTTCAATTGTATAAAAGGAATATCAAATTAATAAAGATGCCTAGGGGATAGGGAATCCCCACTACAAACCGTATCTCGTCATTGTGATTCGTTGGTTTCACAATTGCTAGACTTGAAATTCAGGTGAACTAGTTGCAACTAAATGTAGAACCAAGCTCACGCTCGCGTGCTATTACTGGTCTATAGCAAACCTAAGGTAAGGTCTAATCTCTTGCAAACCCTAACCTAGGAAAGCTAGCGTGAAGAACAACATCATCGTTCAATCGTATCTCGAGCCCACTCTCGTGCAAACTCGAGCTACGACCTAGGTTGGGATAGTTCCTACCCGTCCAATCTCTTGCAAACGGGTATTGGTATAGAATTGCAATTGAAAACCCTAGTTTCGGTCCAATCTCTTGCAAACCGATTCCGAAAAAATCCAATTGTAACCCAATTCGGATTTCTAGGGCTTCCTATCGAGTTGGGATCCAATCTCTTGCAAATTCCAATCGGTATGAATCCCTAGCTATTCGTATTAAATCAATCCCAAACTAATCCTAATCAATCCTAGCAATAATTTCACCAATTCATCACAAATTAGAAATAGGGTTCGTAGGGTTCATCCCTACGCCCTAAGACGATAAAACTACTCACAATTCATAATGCAATCCAATAGAAGTTCACAAATAAAATCAATAGAATTCATTGCAATATTTAATATATCAATAAAAATGAGGTTTTTGATAGAGAGAGAGACAAACCAATGAAGATTCAATAGCATCCAACAAAATAACACTTTTCTCTCTCCCCTAAAAGCTCAATCTAATCTCCTAAAAAGTAATCTAAAAAGGGCTGCAAAAGTTCTGAAAAAGCTCTCTAAACTAGGTTAAAAACTGGGGTTAAATACCCCCCAAAATCGCCCAAAAAACTGTGACGAAAATGCCCCTGCGCAGCCTCAAAATCGCAATTTACGCTACAGGCAGCACGGCTCACTCGGCCGAGTGACAAATGTCATTCGGCCGAGTGACAAACCCTGACAAATTCCAGTAACTTCGGACTTTTGGGGGTCGGCTCCTCGAGAGTCACTCGGCCGAGTGACTTTCTTTGCTTCGGCCGAGGGGACTTCTTCACTCGGCCGAGTCGGAACTCGGGAGTTGACTGACAGATTACAGTAAGTTTGGACTTTTTGTTGCCGTCGTCTTGATGCCACTCGGGCGAGTGGTGTCTCCGTGGTTCGGCCGAGTGGACTGGCGACGGTCGGCCGAGTGCACGCTGATACTCTATCTTCTGCGTGTCAGATCTGGTCGGCCGAGTGGGCTTTCGATGGTCGGCCGAGTGACTCCTTCACTCGGCCGAGTGACATGCTGAAAATGCCCAATCTTCGTATTTTTGCTCACTCGTCGCTCCTACGACGTTCTTTCTTCTTTCACTCCTCTCCAATAGCAAAATTCCCCTCGGAAGAGTCGCGGGTGACACTCCGGAGTGGGTGCATCTCAGAATCACTCCAAATCGCTCGAAATCTCCTGAAATTCGACAAAAACAAGAAATCGTGAAAAGCATCGCAATATTACCGAAAAATCGTGAAAAGCGCGATTCGAGCGATCAAAATGGCATGCAAACATGCAGAAAAAAGTGTAAAATATGGAGTGATCACACTGGTTGTGGAGAGCAACGAGAGTTTCTCCTGTAAATGAAAATGATGGCATCATCAGCAAGCGGTTCCTTGTATTGTTGGTTTGCTTGCATATGTTTGTTTACATTGTGCAGGTGTTCAGGCCAAGATAAGAATGCTCACCCGATCGAGGAGGTGAGGCGCACCATGCCGCCCACAGACGACCCATCACTCTCTTTCGTTGACAAGTTATTCGACCACCGCCAGCAGCCGATCGCCACATCGTCGGCCTGCGAGTAGACCGTGGCCCTCCTAATCAGCAGGTTGATGGCGGCCACACTCCCCGGCATGGTGTTCAAGGTGCTCTTCATGGGATGATCGTTCTCGCTGAACCCGGGGCCGTTCAACATCAAAGAGCACGTGCTCATCGCCATCTTCGTGAGCTCTGGTGCCGAGGGGGCTACACGATGCACATCGCAACGAATGTCGAGGCATTTCTCAGGGAGGAGTATTAACCCGCTTGTCGGGATGCTGCTGGCACAGACACCTTCGAGCGTCCATCACTGGGAGTCGCCGACCACGCATTGAGCGACGAGCTCCACCTATAATGCTGTCCCAAGCTACCTGGAACCATGACGCAGAGGCCAAGGGGGCTCACCCACAAACATAGTCCTAGAATTAATCGCAGAGGGGGCATCCCCAAGAAAGAGCTCGAAGGAACGAGGGGCCATCGCATCCTGGACATGCCCCAGCTCTTGGAGGGCCAAATGCTTTGCCATAAAAGGCAATGATCCCAGATCCCGCGAGGATCACCAGAGAGGAGTCATCATCCGGACCCCCAAGAACAGGGCCGCCATCTTCCTTGGCATCTTCATCCAGGGGTGGATCTCTCTCCCGACGACAAAAATCTCCGTCATCGCCGTCGTGGTCCACGGATTCATCGTTGAGTCCAGCTGGTTCGTCCAGCTCACCTCCCTCCTCCTTCGAAGGTCGGGTCTGGCCTGATCCGGTCCCTCCGCCATCTCCATCATCGCCGCTTCGAACAGGGACATCCCTACCGTGCACTCTCTCTCACCCCTCGAGATCATCCTCGGGAAGGGAACCAGCGATCCGGTTGCAAGCACCTCCGAATTCTTCGATACCGCAGCCGGATCTGGCATGGGCAGGCATCTGCATCCCTTCCGAGGCGCAATGATATAGACCCGCCCCGGCCATCCAACTGAGGATGCTGAGAACGTCGATCAGCCACCCTACTGAGTGGCCGAGCAGACCGATCTGCTTCATGCCTCACTTTGAAGCCACCGAGAATGCCGACCTGAACCACGGAGGATCCCGCTCTGCCACCTTACGGAGCTGTCAAAGAGTAACAGACTGATCTGCTCCATGCCGCCACTCCCCATTCGCGAGGGCGTCAAGGCTAAGGAGGACTTCAAGAATACCGGCAAAGATGCCGGATCCTGCTTCCACTGACAATGCTGAGTTTGGGATCGCGCCCCTCTGGGATGGTCGTCTCCTTGTCGAAGGAGGACGGATCGGTGGCATCAGGAACTGTTCATCAGGTCCGATCGAATCTTATGGCTGGGTAATCTGGAGAGCGCTCGGCAAGGATGAGCTTCCTCAAACAGGATATGCACCGAGGGAACTTGACGAGGGATGCTGCAACTCCGATCCTGGCTAGGATGGGCCTATGGTTGGTTCGCACAAACTCGATTCATCATCACGAAGGAGCCCCAGGTCGGAAGAGACTCTGTATTGATGTGGGATCCGTCTTCACGAGGCATCACCGTCCCAGTGGCGATGATGAACCAACCTGCCTCCGGCCGCCTCCAGGCTCCTCTTTGTCTAAAGCATCGTCACCCTCGGCAACGACAACCTTTTCAACCCTCCATCCCTCCAGTGCTCCACTGACGAGCTAGCATTCAGCCCAATGATCAACCTACTCAGGCATGATCCAACCAGCAACTAATCGAGCAACTAATCAATCCAAGACCCAATCGGTGATATTGGCGACATCTAAGCTCAAGATCCACTCGGTGATATCAACAACCCCAGGAGCTATGGGGAAACACTAGAAGGGGGGTTGAATAGTGTTTATGCAATTTAAAATGATGGTTACATCAATTTAAATGCAATCTAATTAAATAGTGCAGAATTAAAATTAAACCCAAATAGAAACAAATGCAAACACAAGGATGTTTCAAGGTTCAGATTATCAAAGTCACTTCCCGACTTGTTCCTGGTAATCCTACGTCCCTTCCACTCGGATACCTCCGGATACTCAAATTAGAACCCTAACTTGAGGTTTCCTTAAAACCCACTTGTAGCAACCCTACAAGTGAAATCGAAATACAATCGATTAACCTTGACTCCCACAACTTGGGAGCAAGCAAACCGCTCTCACAACCCGAGAGCAAATTCAAATAACGAAAGTTATGAAATAAGAAAGCAACACTTACAATCACCTATGCCTTGAAGTAGAACTTGAGGGAGAAGTGTGTTGTGTGTTGAAGACTCTCTTGGAAGAGAGGAGAATGCCCTTTCTCTTGACTGCACCAAATGCCTAGAAGATAACTCTTTGGTTCTAGGTTGGAGAGCAAGAGATCAAAGATAGGAATTCTTAGGGCTTTGGATTTAAGAGCTTTAAACTTGAGAATGAAAGCTTGAGATGAAAACTTGGAAGAAATAGTCACCTCTCAATGTAACAGTAGAAGTCCCTTATATAGGTTTCTCAAATCCACAAAACAGATTAGGCAAAACCCCTTTTGGAATCCGTGAGAAAATTCTCAACGGATAGAATCTGCGCTCGCGACAGTCAACCGTTGAGAAAACCAAAGTCGACTGTTGCACAGTCAGCAAGGGTATGTGAGAATTCATAACGGTAACTTACCCCGTGGATAGTCGACTGATGAAGCATAGACAGGCGACTGTTGAACCAAAAGGCGATTGTAAATCCTTCTACAGGCGTGGCCATAAAACGGGTATGTTGAAGAATTCTTGAAATCTTCTGAGATAATAGGACAGACGACTGATGAGAATAAAACAGTCGACTGTTAATTAGAACAGGCGACTGTAAATCCTTATACAGACGACTTTCAAATACCTTGAGAATTTCCAGAGAGCTGAGTCAACAAATTGGCTCACAAAAAGACGACTGTTGCAGCATAGACAGTCGACTGATCCAATGGATAGTCGACTGTATATTCAACATTAGTCGACTGGCCGTAAAATATAGATCAACAGAGTTTGGGCAAATGATAAACATGCTACTGATTTATAAAACACAGTCGACTGTCACTTGGACAGGCGCCTGTGAATCGTTCATGAGTCGCCTGTGGGAATAAAAACAGATAGGCCCAAAACTAGTTTGTAAAAGATTGTGCATAACAGGCGACTGTAGAACAAAACACAGTCGACTCTTTTTGAGACAGACGATTGTAAAATGTTCAACAGTCGACTGTTATAATCAATCCAAGCACAATCACTAAAGAAATGAATTGGAGTCTAAGTACGAATGATCTAATGATGTCCTAAGACTGAATTGAAGATGTGTGTGAGTGCTCCATCAATGTTCTACTTCTAAGCTACATACTAGAAGAGATAAAAGATATTTACATTCACGAACTCTCTCTTCTATCCAACGTATGAGCTTGAAGTCTTCATGGAGCTTCAATCATCATCTGCAATCATCCAATCCATTTCATTTGCCTTCAACGATATTTAAGAGTCATCCATTGCTAGTAGATCTTCATAAATAGCTTAGGCAATGGATTAACTGCAAAATAGGGGATTAGTCACAAGTATTTATGTTTGCTCATCATTAACACCAAGTAGGGAGAAGTCCAATACTCAACATTCTCCCCCTTTTGATGATGAAAAACAAACATAAACAAAAAGATAAATAATTGTGCGTAATGAAAACTTATTCCCCCTACATAGATGACAATCAAGTTAGTCAACAAATATTGGGGCATCTACATATCAATTGAAGCAAATGAGTAAGATATGCATGAATTTAATTCAAGAAATCTAGGAATTAAAATCACTACTCATTGTAATCTTACTCCACCTGAATCTTAGGCAACTTTCACTCTTAGATTCAAAGTGTTAGAACATACTTAGCACATTCATTATGAATCTTGTATGTTTATTTCTCTTCCTTATGGCATTATCCAAGAAGGTGGGAGTAAATAATAACAACAATAATTGTGCTAAATTATAACTAACAACAATCAAGGAGTATAAAGATATATAGAATCAAAACTAATAAAACCAAATCATACACCTATGTGAATAGAGGAATTAAAGTCCAATATCAACATTTTATGTATACGAAATAGGCACACACAAAATGCATCACATCATAGATGGCATGAATAATCCAAAATTAAGTCCAATATTGTCTCAAAAACATATCAGAGGAGAATATATCATTCATAGAGACAATATCATTAACATCACACAGATATGATAATCAATTATAATTGTGTGACACAAAAGGCGAAACTGCAATATCATGCATATATATAGCAAGATGACATGAGTACACATGGCATCTGGACATCAACATGTCCAACAAAAATACATACATCATGATCCAAAAAAAATACATCATGATATCATCGTACATCATCATACAAAATATCCAAACATTATACAAATAAACTCCATCACACATTAAAGAACCACTAAACCCAACCAAAAACAGAGCAAAACAAAATCTAGGTCTTCGGGTGAGTGAACAAAAAGTAACATCAGCAACTTCAGTCAATATGAATGATGGAGGGGTCCGAAGGACGTCCAGAAGAGCGGAACATCAGCCTAGCAGAGCGACGAGTAGGACAGGCTAGAGTCTTCCTCTTGGAAGACGAAGCACGAGCAGTAGAGGATTCCACATGACCATGAACATGAGTCTAGACAACAGGGGTCTGAACAACAGAAGATACAGGCACGAAACCTGGAGGAGGAGGAACACCAATAGGTGCAGTATCCTCAGATTTAGAGAACAGAGCCTGAAGCTTGGCGGGAATGGGAAATCCATGAAGCATGAGGGATTTGTACTGAAGCGCCAAAAGAAGATTGAGCTTCTCATCCATAGAAGTAGAAAGCTTCTCGAGAGCGGTGACACGATCACATAACCTACCGAGAAGAAAATCATCAAGGGGTACTGATGGAGGAGTACGAGGAGGATGATCCGCCGGCAAAGAAGTGTGTTCAGCAACATTCTCTGAAGGAATGGGGTCACAGACAATGATATTCAGGAATTCCCCAGAAGATGGAGGAGAAGAGGGAACCGGATCAGTGGGTTTAAGAGAAGGAACCAGATCATTGAGGAAATCGAAAGATCCTTTAGGAAACAGATGATCAAAAGGATCCATGAGCTCACTCGACTGAAAGTTAGGTCAAGCAAGTTACCAGCAACGAACAAACACAATTCCCGTGAGAAGTCGATCTTCAGGCGAGCAACACACGATCAACCAAACGAAGGAGGAAGATCGTGTTGCCACGAAGAAATCAGAGGAGAGATCGACAGAATATTTCAAGCAGGAAGACGAGCCGTTCAGTCGAAGGTGAGAGAGAGAGCGAGGGTCGGAATGAAACGTCTCGACGTTTATAAGAAAGGGGGAAATAATCTGGGCCATTGGATCAAAGAATCGATGGCTCAGATCGAAACAGTGAACCGTCACAACATTAGACAGTCGACTGATGAACAAAAGTCAGTCGATTGGATGCAGTTATAAGAAATAAACTCAGGATGACAGACAGTCGACTGTTGAGTAACATATAGTCGCATGTCCGTGAGACAGTCGACTGTACTATACACATCAGTCGACTGACTGAGAATCAATAAACTTCAACAAAAAGACAGAGAGCACTGTAAAATTTCGACAATGATGACAGGCGCCCGATGACTAAAATGCAGTCGCCTGTTGAAACAACAGTCGACTAGAAAATTTTCATCAGTCATCTGTGCGAAAGATATGAGTTTCTGGCAGAGAAGATAGAGTAGGGCAGTCGACTGTCGAAGGAAAGACAGTCGTCTGTCCTGGTCCAAAAATGCACAGTGAGATAAAAGTCCAGAGAATATGAACACTCACCCAAGGACCTATACCCTAATCACAAACTCATCATAAAAACAATGTAATACGATAAATCAATTGTAACACATATCTCTAAAACCAATCTTAAGAACTCATGAAATCACATAAATCTCAATTGCCTTTCTTAAAAACACATAAGTGATATATCAAATGAAGAGGCAACATGATGATATGAGCTCAAAAAGTGTTATAACATGTATGTTGAGCTCCTAAATTTCAGATTCACCCATAATTCCTAATTCTCCACGCAACCTCATAAATGCATCTTATTTAAGAGGTTTTTGAAGATGTCGGCAATTTATTTTTGGGTTTCAATGTACTCTAAGATGATGTCCTTCTTAGCTATATGATCATTTATAAAATGGTGTCTCACATCTAAGTGTTTGGTATGGGAGTGAAGTACCGGATTCTTGTAAAGACATATAGCACTTTGGTTATCAACCATATAGGGCAAGTATCACAATTGACACCATAGTCACTAAGAGTGTGTCTCATCCAAAGGACTTGTGCACATGCAAGACCCGCGGCAATATATTCCGCTTCAGTCGTGGATAATGATACAGAATTATGTTTCTTGGAAAACCAAGAAACTATGAAATTTCCTAGGAAATGGCAAGTGCCACTAGTACTTTTCATGTCGGACTTGCATCCGGCAAAGTCGGCATCACTATATGAGATTAACTCATAAGCGATAGGTTTAGGGTAAAGTAAACCATAATCGAGTGACTGATTGAGATAACGAAATATTCGTTTAACTGCAATCAAGTGTGACTCCTTAGGTCTAGCTTGATATTTAGCATACAAGTATACGGAAAACATGATATCGGGCCTACTAGCTGTTAAGTAAAGTAAGGTACTGATCATACCTCGATATAGACGAACGTCTACATCTTTTCCGTTCTCATCCTTGTGTAGATGGGTAGTAGTACTCATGGGAGACCATTTGCTTGAAGACGATTCCATCCCGAATCGCTTGATAAGCTCACATGTGTACTTTGTCTGATGTATGAAGGTTCCATTCTCCATTTGTCGAATTTGCAGTCCAAGGAAATAAGTGAGCTCTCACATGTGGCTCATCTCGAATTCATAGACTTAGAAAATTCTCGACAAAGATTAAAGTTAGTAGAACAAAAAATTATATCGTCTACATAAACTTGAATCAAGAGAATGTCATTTTCATAATCTTTAATGAAGAGTGTAGAATCAACTTCCCCCATTTTAAAACCTAAATCCAAAAGAAAGGTCTTGAGTCGATCATACCAAGCTCTAGGAGCTTGTCTCAACCCTTACAACGCTTTCTTAAGTTTGAAAACATGGTCTGGAAACTTTTCATGAATAAAACCGGGATGTTGAGAAACATATACTTCTTCATTGACAATCCCATTTAAAATGTATTTTTAACATCCATTTGAAATAGTTTAAAATTCCTATGAGATGCAAAAGATAAAAGCAATCTAATAGCTTCTAATCTAGCTACGGGAGTAAAAGATTCTTCGAAATCAATACCTTCTTCTTGCCGGTAGGCTTGAGCTACTAACCTTGCTGTGTTCCTTGTGATTACCTCGTTCTCATCGGTCTTGTTCTTGAAGATCCATTTGGTCCCAATAACTTAGTGACCACTTGAAAGAGGAACGAGCTCCCAAACTTCATTTCTCTCGAATTGCATTAGTTCTTCTTCCATTGCCACTATCCAAGAGTTATCCTCACAAGCTTCTTGGATATTCTTTGGCTCAATGGTATAGACAAATGCGCAATGTGAGAATTCTTCAATTCTCGACCTCGTTCGAACACCCACACCAATATCTCCAATTATTTGGTTATGGGGATGGTTGCGAACGGTCGGGTAAGCTTTGGGTATACTTGTATCACTTGGAACATCTTCAACAATTTCGTTAGTAGTGTTAGTCTCAATAATTGAATCATTAATCTTAACATTACTAAGAGAAACACAAATAACATCTATTCTATCATCATCAACATAAGGAAAATCAAAATATTTATAAAATGAAAAGTGTAGAGATTCCTCGATCGTTGAAGAAGTTTTGTTGTATATCCGATAGGCTTTGCTACATGTGGAATATCTAACAAAAATTCCTTCATCGGATCTTGGCTCAAATTTATATAGATTACCAAAAGTGTTCTTGATAAAACATTTTGAACCAAAAACACGAAAGTATTTAACTTGTGGCTTTTTGTCATAAAACAACTCAAAACAAGTTTTCTTCGTTCGGTGTCTCACTAGGATCCTATTGAGCACATAACATGCCGTGTTCACCGCCTCTGCCTAAAATTGTAGTCCAAGATGACTATCATGGAGCATAGTACGAGCACACTCAATAAGAGTCCTATTCTTTCTCTCTACAACGTCATTTTGTGGTGGTGTTCGAGGGAAGGAAATTGTGAGTTATCCCGGTGTCATCACAAAACTTAGTAAAAGATTCATTCTCAAATTCTCCTCCATAATCACTACAAATAGTGATAATGGTGGATCCTAAGAGATTCTGAATCTTCTTTGCAAATTTGGTAAACTCTTCATAAGCTTCATTCTTATTAGTTAAGAATGAAACCCAAGTAAATCTAGAAAAGTCGTCAACAACAACTAATCCATATTGAGCATTACATAAAGAAGCGGTTCTAGTTGGTCCAAACAAATCTAGATGAAGAAGTTCTAGGGGCCTCTTAGAAGTAATCCCTTCTTTAAGCTTAAAGGATGATTTACTAAGTTTACCTCTTTGACACGAATCACAAAAGTTTTTCTTATTAAAAGCGATTTTAGGAAAACATTTGACTAGATCATGCTTAGCTAACTTATATAAGTGCTTGAAGTGAACATAACCAAAACGGAGATGCCATAATAATTGTTCACTTGTGTTAGCAACTAAGCAATGTTCTACGATTTTAGACAAGCTCAAATAATAAATATTTTTACGCCTAATACCGGTAAATAAAATATTTGAATCACAATCAACAATTTTACACAATCCTTCTCCAAAGTTAACCTTGTAACCTTTATCACAAAGTTGACTAATGGAAATGAGATTGTGACATAAGCCACTAACAAGAAATACATTACTAATTAAGGGTTTGAAAGGGTTACCGACAATACCTACTCCAATGATGGTTCCCTTTTGATTACCTCCAAAAGTGACCGTTGCACCATCCTTGATGCTAATCACTTCGGAGAGCAATGAGGGATCTCCCGTCATGTGTTTGGAGCAACCACCATCGGGAATCCATCCTTTCTCTTTAAATCTAGTTTGACCTTTATTGCTCTTCTTCTTTCTCTTGGGTACCTACATAATATACCATAAGCTCATGGTATCCAATGTTTGTTAGGTCCAAGGGGATTAGCCCTTTGGAAGCCAAGTCCAAGTGGACTTCCGCTTCCCAACATAATTACTATTCTTAATAACATCATGAAAATAGGAATCAACATATGCATTCCTATCATTTAGGCTAGTGTTCTTAGGACCCCAAATGGTGTAAATTTTGGGAGTCCTTTTCCTAGTTTCATGCATACTTGTTAGATTTCTATGTGGTGCATGCTTCTTAGGAAAATGGTTTCTAGCATAGAAATGAGGTGGAGGATATGCATTGAACATACGAGAATGATATGTATGCTTGGAAACATGCATGTTGTATGAAGCATATGGTCATGCATGACATGTGGAGAATTAGCATACATGTAAGAATGATGCGTATGTGCATATGGGTGTTTAGGAGCACGTACATGAGTATTTCTCATGTGTGGATTTGCACGTGTCCGTGGGTGTGGAGCATAAAAAGTGTCATGATTATCCACTTGTGAAGTAGGAGGTTTCCAACGTGGATGAAGGTTAGTTTACATGTAAGCATGGCTTCGCTTTTGGTTTTCACCCTTAGTGGGTTTCTTCCCAAAAGGAAGAGATGGTGAAGTGGTGACTTTCTTGGTAGGATTGCTACCTATAGTGCCTTTGAAACCACTTGTAGATGCACCGGAGGATGGCCTCACAAAGTCTATAGTGACACCACTATAGGAAGTTCGAGCATTGGATGCATTCGCATTCACAAACCCAAGACCAACACAATGTGTGGCCGGAAATTGGTTTGCTAGCAAATCATCCAATTGTCCTTTTCCCTTATTGAATATCATAATACGGGAGGACATGAGCTCATATTTCTCCTTAAGAGAAGAAATATTGGTATCCAAGGTGGACACCCGTGCTTTGAGCTCGTGCACTTGAGTTTTAAGAGAATCATTCTCTAAACCGAATTGTGTGTGTCGTGTAACTAGATCACTATTATCCTTAGGATGTGTTTGGTCTAGTTGAGATTTGAGGTTATTCACCTCATCTCTCACAGTGACATTTTGAGGAGTTAAGTTTGCTTTCTCAAGAGTTAAAGTATCAACAATGGTGTCATTGTTTATAATGCATGGAATGGATGACTTGCTAACATTAAATAACTTTAAGCTAGTATATCTAAGCATTAAAGATTGATATTTAGCAAATAATTCTTCATTTACAATACGAAGTTCACCAATTGTTACATCGGTATCATCCGTGTCCGAATCACTCTCATCGGAGAGTGGATCTTCTCGTGCCATGAAACACATGTGGGTGCTCTCACCCTTCTCATCATCGGAATCACTTGATGAGTCTTCACTTGAGTCATCGAATGTACCGACAAGTCCTTTCTTCTTATCTCTCTTGTTCTTGTCAGACTTGTGGTACTTCGGAGCCTTCCACTTATCTTTGTTGTTTAGCATTGGGCAATCCCTCTTGATGTGCCCTGGCTTATTACACTTAAAGAAAAGAGAGGAAGTAGCATTAGTAGAATCAAATCTTTTGTAAGAGGGAAATTTACCTTTGAGGAAGAAGCGTTGGAACTTCTTCGCCATTTGGGCCATTTCACCCAAATCCATCTTATTCTCTGATTCTTCACTATCGGAGGATGATGAATTGGCGTTGAATGTCAAAGCTTTCTTCTTGGCCCCCGAAGGATTCATCATAGCTCGAATCTTTAATCGGTTCTCCCGTCTTACTTCATAAGACATGAGAGTCCTGATAAGATCCACAACTGTGTAATTCTTCAAATCATTGACCTCCTCGATGGCGATCGTTCTTCTTTCCCATTTGGAGGTCATTCCCATGATGATCTTTCTTACCTTTTCAGGTTCGGTGTATGTTTAACCAAGGGATTCCAATTCATTGGTGATGTTGGTAAAACGTCCGTACATCAATGCAATGCTCTCATTTTCCTGTATATGAAACAAATCGAAGTTTTGCACGGTAGCATATAACTTTGAAAGTTTTACCTTGTTCGTTCCCTCTTAGGTAACGTGAGATGGTTCCAAATTTGATATGCACTCTTACATGTGCATATCTTGTTGAACTCATTCGGGTCCAACACACAATGAAGTGCGTTCATTGCTTTTGCGTTGTTGACTTCGGTGGATTTCTCGGAAGACGTCCATTTCTTGAAATCTACTTCGGTGGGCTCGATGTATTCCTTGTGGAGGGTTCTCCAAAGCGAAGCGCTCCTTAGGAATGTCTCCATCCTACACTTTCAATAGCCAAAGTTCGTGCCATTGAAACGTGGAGGACGCACCGTTGATTGACCTTCGAAAAGTGTGGACGCTCCATCACGGTCGTGATTGTTGTATGAAGTCGGCGGAGGAATGTTGTTGTTGTTGGATGCCATAGCTATAACCTTGTGCTCTGATACCAATTGTAAGAACCCTGCCTATGGGGAAAACACTAGAAGGGGGGTTGAATAGTGTTTATACAATTTAAAACGATAGTTACACCAATTTAAATGCAATCCAACTAAATAGTGTGGAATTAAAATTAAACCCAAATAGAAACAAATGCAAACGCAAGGATGTTTCAAGGGTTTGAATTACCCAAGTCACTTCCCGACTTGTTCCCGGTAATCATACATCCCTTCCACCCGGAAACCTTCGGATACTCAAGTTAGAACCCTAACTTGAGGTTTCCTTAAAACCCACTTGTAGCAACCCTACAAGTGAAATCAAAATACAATCGATTGATCTTGACTCCCACAACTTGGGAGCAAGCAAACCGCTCTCACAACCCGAGAGCAAATTCAAATAACGAAAGTTATGAAATAAGAAAGCAACACTTACAATCACCTATGTCTTGAAGTAGAACTTGAGGGAGAAGTGTGTTGTGTGTTGAAGACTCTCTTGGAAGAGAGGAGAATGCCCTTTCTCTTGACTGCACCAAATGCCTAGAAGATAACTCTTTGGTTCTAGGTTGGAGAGCAAGAAATCAAAGATAGTAATTCTTAGGGCTTTGAATTTGAGAGCTTTAAACTTGAGAATGAAAGCTTGAGATGAAAACTTGGAAGAAATAGTCGCCTCTCAATGTAACAGTAGAAGCCCCTTATATAGGTTTCTCAAATCCACAAAACAGATTAGGCAAAAACCCTTTTGGAATCCGTGAGAAAATTCTCAACGGATATAATCTGCGCTCGCGACAGTCGACTGTTGATGAAACCACAGTCGACTGTTGCACAGTCAGCAAGGGTAGGTGAGAATTCATAACGGTAACTTACCGCGTGGACAGTCGACTGATGAAGCATAGACAGTCGACTGTTCAACCAACAGGCGACTGTAAATCCTTCTACAGGCGACTGGTCGGAAAAAGGGTAAGTTGAAGAATTCTGGAAATCTTCTCAGATAACAGGACAGATGACTGATGAGGATAAAACAGTCTACTGTTAATCAGAACAGGCGAATGTAAATCCTTATACAGATGACTGTCAAATACCCTGAGAATTTCCAGAAAGTCGAGTCAACAAATTGGCTCACAGACAGACGATTGTTGCAGCATAGACAGTCGATTGATCCAATCGACAGTTGACTGTATATTCAACATTAGTCGACTGGCCGTAAAATACAGATCAACAGAGTTTGGGCAAAAGATAGACATCGACTGATTTACAAAACACAATCGACTGTCAGTTGGACAGGCGCCTGTGAATCGTTCATGATCGCCTGTGAGAATAAAAACAGATAGGCCCAAAACTAGTTTGTAAAAGATTGTGCATAACAGGCGACTGTAGAACAAAACACAGTCGACTGTTTTTGAGACAGACGACTGTAAAACGTTCAGCAGTCGACTGTCATAAACAATCCAAGCACAATACTAAAGAAATGAATTAGAGTCTAAGAACAAATGATCTAATGATGTCATAAGGCTGAATTGAAGATGTGTGTGAGTGCTCCATCAATGTTCTACTTCTAAGCTACATACTAGAAGAGATAAAAGATATTTACATTCACGAACTCTCTCTTCTATCCAACGTATGAGCTTGAAGTCTTCATGGAGCTTCAATCATCATCTACAATCATCCAATCCATTTTATTTGCCTTCAATGATCTTTAAGAGTCATCCATTATTAGTAGATCTTCATAAATAGCTTAGGCAATGGATTAACTGCAAAATAGGGGGTTAGTCACAAGTTTTTTTGTTTGCTCATCATTAACACCAAGTAGGGAGAAGTCCAATACTCAACACCTACTCCACTCCTTGAAACTCGCATCAAGTCTCCAAATCCGAGAAGCTCCCAAAAGTTTGGAGCATGCTCGGATTAAGACTTAAATTAATTATTCTTTTTCTCCGTAAATTTCTTATTTTCTCCTGTTCGGGCTCTAGCAAAGCTACGAAGGAGCTCGGATCGGATCCGAAGTCTTGACGGATGATCCACCAAGGTGAAATCTTCTTCAGCTTGTGGTTGGCTCGGCGACAAGGGTGTTGCTCGCCTCAGGACGCGGTGCGGTTTAGGAAGCTGTTCGGATCAAGATGATGTGCAGCTCGAGACACGGTTCGGCTTGGGAGAAGCAGCACGTGGGCCAAAGAAATGTTGCTAAAAACGATGCTTCGTATTCTGCAAAAACGAAGTGAAAGGTATGTAGTTTAAATTAAACATGTGTTTATAAATTGCAAATGTTAGGTAGATCTATCCTTAGGGGTTGGTCGGACCCAACCCCGGGATAGTAGAGATCTTGGCTAGGGTTAATATCTTTAGGGTTGTTCTTAAAACCGTTTTAAGATAATTTTTCGCTGCTTTATTTGTTTTCGTCGTCCATCTGACTTAGGCCGGGCATCGAATTTATAGTCCTAAGGACCCAGAAAACCCTACTGTGGTATCAGAGCCAGTCTACTAAATCAATGATTTGCATTTATAAAAGTATATGATACATCATATTTTTCCATCAGATGGAGGTTTTATTTAAACTATTAAATAGTCGTTCACATGCAATGTTTTTATTTTTGAAAATTGGTTTTGAAAATTAGATTTAATTTTATTTTATAATTAAATCTTTAAAATTATGTGATAATTTTTTAGGTAACTTAAACTTATGCGATAAATTTTAAGTTGCATGTTTAGTAAGAAAATTTTATGAGATAAATTTTAATTGCTTTGTTATCATGCTAAATTGTTTAGATGATAATGTTTATGGTTATATTAGTTTTTATTGATTATGTGATAATTCATGAAAGATTATTAGGATAGGCATTAAAAACTTCCAGAAAATTATAAGATAATTTTTATGGACCAGCTATGATTTAAAAAATTGTTGCAACATATTAAATTCATTTTTGGATAGCCCTATCCAAATTATTATTTTAATTGTTCTAATAATAATTTTGAACAAAAGGCGATGATTTAAATTATTGCAACTTGAACTTAAATGCCTAATACATGATTAGGATAGCATCATAATAATCCTTATAGTTGATAAGGACATTAATAATAGTTATTAACAAATCCTAATAATTTTGAATTTTAGGATTCAACTAGTTAATAGGATTAACTAGTTTTAATGAAGCCAATTCTAATCGATGGGACACATATGAATAATAAGTTTTCTTTAATGGACCATAATCCGATCTAATATTTTTTGACTAGTGTTGTGGATCACCCTAGCTCGACTGGGGATAGTGATCCTGGGCTAGCCAAATACCGGACCGTGTTTCGCTGGATCGCATGGATGCGAATTATGATTATGTAACATCGTCGATTATATCTAGTCAACTACGTTAAAAATCTTCTTCAAGGGTAGCCGTAGCCCTCCTTTTTTAGATTAGGGGACTAAAAGATGCCTGTTATAGTTGTTGAGTCTCCTCAAGCTATGACATGGTCTCTTTTAGAAACCGACTCCATCATACATGAGATGTAGTCTGGTATTAACACAAACCGCTGAGTCGGGTCTCCCTGAGTATCGGTGTAAGTTAATATTAGACATGAAAAAAGTGCTCGACTAGACTAGTCATTATGTTTTGTTGAGTCTCCTCAAGATCATAAGTGACTAGGGGAAAAACCAGTATGGAGTCACATGTGATGTGATTGATAATGAGATTATCTACCAACTGCAGAGTCGATCAACTTGTTGAGTCTCCTCAAGGTTGTGAAGCTCAGGGTGGTTGGGTCCCATTCCCACTAAATAACTATATTTGTTCATCTATATGGCTAAAGATGATTGCAGAAATATTGGAAGGATATAGTTGAATAAAAACCATTTAACTATATTTAAAAATCATGAACACATGCTAAACTAGGGATATTCTATGTTTTACCGGGTGGAATCCAAACTTATAGTATCCTTAAAACAAATAAGTCAACTAGACAAAATGATTAGTTAAGGAATATTTGATAAACCAAACTATATTCTCATTGATATTAAAATGTCCTTCCTAGTACTGAGTTAAGGACAAAGATTTTCTTAAGCTCTAAAATCTAACACAATAAAGGCACGCTACTTAACACTCGCCCATATGAACATGGGCAGCTTAAACAGACTGTTGTTCAAAGCAGTTTCTCCATATGACTTGTTGAGTCTCCTCAAGGTTGTATGGGAAACAGTTTCAATCCACAAGGCTTGAAACTTCGATCAAACTGTTTGACTCGAAGATGAGTGTAAGAGAGATACAAGACAATGTATCCAAATTAGATCTTGAGACGAGCAACTTGTTGAGTCTCCTCAAGGTTGTAATGCTCAAGTGTTTGGATGCATGAGATGCTTGCACAGCTAATGTTTATGTTAGGACATGAAATGTCTAAATATGATTTAGAAAGGAGAAGGCACTAAGGAAAATTCATTGAAAAAGAATATTTGGTTTATCATAAGACAAGGCATAGTAGGAGGAACTAAAATGGGACATGTTTGATGTCTAAAATTTCAGAATAATTGGTGTACAAAGATAGTCTCACATATTGGCTCATGAACAAAAGTTGTCTTTAGGCCATATGGAACTTATATCACAACTTGGCGAATGTCGTCACATTACTTTAGAAGAAATGTTTTAATGTGATTATAATGTATAACAATGTTGGATTAAGAGTTGATACATGAATACGCAAGTCAGTAACAAATCTTATATGGCAAATAGACTAGGCCGTACCGAAGAGACTAAGTTTCACAAGTCACATAAAGAAGGGTCTGACCTCTCGTATTATGAGTCGAAATACACTTGTGAATCTTGTCTCAAAGGTATGATGGCCGAAATTCCATCTGTAAGACAATGTGAGAATGAGTTGGCAAACTCGTAGTCTCGTACATACAGATGTACCCGGACCCAAGTCTAAATAAGCCAATATAATGTATTCTTATTTAATTACAACATGTGTTCTTGATGAAACACAAGTCTGATAAAATAGAGAACACAATGACAAAAGTATTTGAACGGATTCGATCCGATCGAAAAGTCGAATATTAGCTATGTAATTCTTGCGAAACTAAAAGAAAATGAGATTTTCTCTCAGGTCAAGTCTTTATAGAGAGCACGGCCCCGTATAGGGATGTGTTAGATGAGCATGACTACGGACGTCTAACGCCCGTTCCCATCTCTGGATGTGGCACTCCTACCCTAAACCATCGTCCGACGGATGATCAATTGACCCGAAATCCATTACAGAAGGCCCTAACGGGGAATCCAAAAGCCCTAGACGTTTAATATTTAATCAATTCCACTTCCCTCAACCAACCAACAAAATCACACGTGACAACCCCGACCACACATTCTCCTCTTTCCACATTCTATACATACTATAATGCATAGTCCACTTGCGGTGTTCTCGTTCGTGCATCGCGGGTGAGGAACAAGTTTTGGCGTCATTGCCACACCCCACCCTGCCCCTATCTGAGCCTGTAGCGGCCCCTTCTGTCTCCAATTCTATTGAGGGCCCTGCATCATCCTCCAAGATCACATTATCCTCCGCTGAGCTTCCTCATTCTGATTCGACTGACGATCTGCCCGCCCATACTTTTACCAAGGACTCAGCCCTATCAGCTGATGTCCTCATTTTTGATCTGCTCGTCGACCCTTCTATCTTCACATCCTCACTGCCACACGAGACTACACTGGTGCCTGCATCTCTGTCCGTACCCATTACCAGCACCGTCTCGGCGACTCTAACGGAGAGTGTGGTGGTTTTTGTCTCCACAACTTCTGCCACCACCTCTGCCATGTCTGCACCTGCCCTATTCTCACATGCACACACATTGTCCTTGACCTTTGCTCCTATATCCACTGTTGCTGTCACCACTGCCCCACTATCTGCACAGCCTACACTCCCGATGCATCTCTTCTTCACCACATGTAGAACATCTTCTAGGTAAGCATCCAGTAGCTCCCGCCCCCCAACATTGCAGGTCGATTATATGGGGCAGAGCAATCTGTTGTAGAGCTCCGCAGAGCCATCAGGTCACTCACTGATCTTGGACAGCGAAATAGCTAGAAGCTGGACCGTATCCTTCACCTTCTTTAGCCACCACCCCCACCAGGTGGTGGTGCTGCCTGATTTATAGCTTCTTACTGTTCCAGTGTCATCCCTCCTTTTTTATTGTGCCCATCTGTCATTTCGGGGCCCAGCTTCGTTCAGCTTCGGGGAGTAACATTTTGGCGTCCATTTTGTTGTCCTTAGTGTCCATGTTGTACATATTGCATATCATCAGTATCATCATCATTATTTGCATTTCTCTGTGTGTGTATATATATATATGCATCTTGTACATATGCATTTGCATTTTTTTCTTTGCTTGTCACCCCACCCATCCCACCCATAGCATCATTCTCCGTCTATATGCACGTGTTCTCAATAGTGAGGACACTGCTGCGTTTAGCTTGGGGGATGAGCGCTATCGCTTTATACTTATCCTTTTTCATTATTCCCATTTTTAGTTCCACTTTCCCCGCATTTTTCTCCTTTTTATCATCATTTTTATTTTTTCTTTTCTTGTTTGTTTGCATGCATGTTTTTCATTTCATTCTCTTTTTCTTTTGTTAGACTAAAGATGATTCTCCTATGATTGCACTATAAGCTGCGCACACTCGACTTATTTGCTTTACACACTCACGTAGGATTGGATTATAGTTTTTAAACTCCATGCTTCCGTGTGTTAGAGATATTCCTTGATTAGGATGCATTTTAATATGCTTTTCCATGCTTTAAATTCATATTCTCTACAACGAGTATTCTCGAAATAGTTAAACTTAAAAATGCATGATTGATTGAAGATTGAGTGAAAATTGCATGATTGTGTGAAAACGTCTATTTTCATAATGAATGGCAGTTCAATTGGGTTTGGATAACCCACGACACTTAAGTAGCATCTGCTAGATATTCTGACACCGAGCCATGTCCCAATTCTATATTTTTCTTTTTCTTTTTGTATATAGCCAATTGCTATCTTTGATCGTGCTTTGCATTCCATCGCATTTACGTGAGTTTGCAAAAATCCCAAAAACATTGAAAAAAATCAAAAATCCAAAAACATAATAATAGGCCCAAAGGGTTCTTTGTAACCCAATGCCTTAAAACCGTCTAGTTTGGGATGAATAGGCCGCCTCTTGTATATATTGAGTTATCTCGTGTGTATATAAGAAAATAAAAGTATGTATATATATAAAGAAAATTTTATAGCAAAAAACCATTGTAAAAGGAAAAATCCCACATCTTTAGCTCACTTTCTATATAGAGTAGGGACATGACAAGGTCGATGGTTTCTAGGGATTGTGAAAGAGTTTAGCGCGGTGATTTCTGGATTTAATTGAACTTACCATCCTCTTTTATGAAAAATTAATTAAAATCATCTTGCATGCCTAAATTAATTGATCATGATGCTATTTGCTACTTAGAGAATGAGTTGTGGAGATTTGGGCTCGAATCATGGATTCTGTATATTGATTGCATGCTATAAGAGGAACCTCCCTCTAACTTCATATCATATATTCGAGTTCACTCCATTCATTTAAAAATCCATTCTATGTATATTCTTTGCTAAACTTGATGAATCCTCATGAGTAGTGCATTTTGAATCATAAAGTTGAAGTGTTGTTGCGTGCTATAAGATGAGGAAATGATTTAGTCGCCTTTCTTATTTTCGACTTCGTTTTCACTTTTCTGATTTTCACCCTTCGGTGAACCTTTTTAATTCGTCTTCCTCGAGGACGAGTAAGAGGTAAGCTTGGGGGATTTTGTTGTGTCTATATTTTCTACATTTTTACCATGCATTTCCATGTCGTTTCGATCGCCCGAATCCATATTTTCGTATTATATCGCGCTTTTCTCGATATTCTTGATCCTTCAATGTTTTATGTGTTTTCAGGGAATTCGACGCGATTTGGAGCGATACGGGGTTCTGGGCACAACATCGACGCCAAAGCTCGCCTCGCCTTGCCACAGCGACCTAAGGAGGCCAAAGAAGCGAAGAAGAGAAGGAAAATAAAAGAGATGAAGAGAAGAGAGAAGAGAAGGAAAGGAGAAGAGGGGAGCCCATAATACCATGTTGCCAGATCGCTCGGCCGAGTGCATAATGCGCTCAGCCGAGCTGTGACACCAAGTTGAGCAGCCAAATCCTTCTTCGGGGTGATCGGCCGAGTGATCAGCCTGCTTGCCCGAGCCAGTAGTCAGAGGAGCCCAACAAATGCAAGGCAATATCTCTGTAAAATTGGAGCTTAATTCGCTCGCCCGAGCGAGATGACTCTCAGGTGAGCGACTCAAGTCACTCGCACGAGCGGCCCTTCTTAAGCACCAAGACGGAGCCCAAAGAGAGCACTACACAAGGCAGCGCTTGGTGATCACTCCATATTTTATACTTTTTTCTGCATATTTGCATGCCGTTTTGATCGCCCATATCGTGTTTTTCATGATTATTCGACAATATTCCGATGCTTTTCACTATTTCTCGTTTTTTTGTCGTATTTCAGGAAATATGGAGCGATTTGGAGCGAATTTAAGATCAAGGAGTTTGCAAGCGCTTAGGAGTGTCACCCACGGTTGATTTGTAGGCTTATCATCGATGGAGGATGAGCGGAAGAAGAAGGAAATCAATAGGAGCGACGAGGAGGCAAAAAGAAGAAGAAACAAGCATTTCAGCACATCACTCGGCCGAGTATAACAGCCACTCAGCCGAACAAGAAGACCCACTCGGCCGACCAGAACGGATACGCACACGGAGTTTTTCAGCGTATACTCGGCCGAATGAAGAAAGCCTACTCGGCCGAGTGAGAAATCTCACTCGCCCGAGTGGTACAGGGAAATTGTCCAGAGAAAGGCCAGAGACACTGGAATTTTCAGAGATCCTGACGAAGCCCCACTCGGCCGAACGGTATAGCTACTCGGCCGAATAATAAGTCTACTCGGCCGAGCCATCTCCCGAAGACAGACCCTGAAACATCCGAAGTTACTGTTTTTTTACAAGGTTTGTCACTCGACCGAGTGACAAAGGTCACTCGGCCGAGTGAACCACTCCGCCTGCTGCTGGGGTTGCGATTTCTGGGCTGCGCAGGGGCAGTTTAGTCACGATTTTTTGGACGATTTTAGAGGGTATTTAAACCCAGTTTTTGCCCTAGTTTAGAGAGCTTTTGAACAATTAATTTTTAGACTTTCTTTTAGGATTTTGACAGCAACTCTTTGGTGAATTCTCAGCTGGAAATCATTGGCATCTACATTGGTTTGTCTATTCCTGTTAAAAACTCGATTTTTATGCATTATTTCTCTTTTGCAATGAATTGTGCCGATATTATTATTGATTTTTCTGAGATTTGCATGATGTCTAGTGAGTAGTGCCGTTGTCCTAGGGCGTAGGGATGAACCATATGGACCATATTTCTAAATTGTGATGAATATGTGGAATTGTTGCTAGAATTGATTAGGTAATTGATTAATTACGGGTAGCTAGGAATTCATATCGATTGGGATTTGTAAAAGATTGGATCCCCATTGATAGGAAGTCCTAGATATTCGATTTAGATTGACAATTGGATTTCTCTAGATTTGGTTTGTAAGAGATTGGACCAAAGCTAGGATTTTTTAATTGTGAATCTATACCAATATTCGTTTGCAAGAGATTGGACGGATAGGAACTATTATAACCTAGGTCGTAGCTCGAGTTTGCACGAGAGTGGGCTCAGGATACGATTGAACAATGATGTCGTTCTTCACGATAGCGGCTTAGGCTAGGGTTTGCACGAGAGTGGGCTCTATCCTAGGTTTGCTATAGACCGGAAATAGTGCGAGAGCGTGAGCTTGGTTCTACATTAAGTTGCGACTAGTTCACCTATATTCAAGCTTAGCAACAATGAAACTTATGAATCATAAGGATGAGAGACGGTTCGTAGTAGGGATTCCCTATCCCTAGACGTTTTATTAAATTGATATTTCTCTTGATATTTGAACGATTGTGACTGTTATACCCAGAAATATTCTCGATTCTCTTGATAGCTAGGTGATTGGAAAGAGACACCGTCATTTGTTCCTCCCTGAGTTCGATACACGCTCGCCGCCACACCGTGCGCTTGCGGTAAAACTACAAGTCGTTTTTCGGGTGTACACTCGGACGCGATCACTTGGGCAATCGAGCACTGTGCTCGGCCGAGAGGTAGGTTGACAGACTCCAAATTGGCTTGAATTAATGGGTTTCTGGTTGGTTTTCTTGTAAAACCTGAACTCATTAGACTTTTGTATAAATAGTAACACTTTTTTTAAGAATAGGTTAAGCTTTATTTCCTGTAGCAAAACGCTTAGAGCCATTTGGAGCTCTCTCTTTTGGTAATTTCTTTTGCAATCTATTTACTTGTTTGTGGTTGGATTTCTTTAGCATTGCTCTTATATCTCTTGCTCTCTCTATTGAAATTGATTTCATGCAATTTGACCGGTTAGATATGCATATCTCTATTGCTATCATATTTAAAGCTTTTGTCATGCTAAATTAGTGGGTTTCAACGGTTTAGGAAGGATCCCTAGGAGCTTAGGGATTGGATGATATGTTAGACCTCCGTTGGACGAATCTAGGGTCTCCCTATGGTGGTTTGAACAAGGGATTTGGGAGTTTAGTCTTAGGATTGGAGTACCGCGAAAGCGAATCCATATCTTAGGGAAAATCCCCACGAATCCGATTTGGGATTAGTGGTCGTTTTTCAGGGCTTGCGCTCACGAGGGTGACCTGAGAGCCGGGGGCGACCACTAACCCCCAATCTGCTAACCGATGACCATGAAAGTAGCCCGACCGCTAGAATCAACCACATGATGACGTCGCATTCCGTAGAGTATGCGAGTTCCTACGGATTGCGAGGCGGGACCCAAGTGGTAAGCATAATGCACGCATTCCTGTATGAAGACGATAGCGAGAGCACGGCCCCGTATAGGGATAGGTTAGACTAGAGTGACGATGGAAGTCTAATGCCTATTCCCATCTCCGGATGTGGCACCCCTACCTTAATCCATCGCCGATGGAGGGTCGATTGACCCGAAATCCATTACCGAAGGCCCTAGCAGGGAATCCTGAAAGCCCTAGACGTTTAATATTTAGTCAATTCCACTTCCCTTAACCAACCAACCAAATCACACATGACAACCCCGACCACACATTCTCCTCCTTCCACAAAAAGCTAAGAGTTAGACGACCGCATCCCTAGAGTTCAACATTCTATACATACTATACCACACCATTCACTTGCGGTGTTCTCGTCCGTGCATCGCGAGCGAGGAACATGAATCCATCAAGCAAGCAAGATCAATCTTCAAAATCCATGAAATCAACTTTGTTGGGCTGCACAAGTTACGGCTAGGTTGTCTGACCCGTCGACAAGCAACTTTCTATGAGCCTGACTCGCGGGAGCACCGCACCACACAGCTTACTGACCCGTTGTTGACAAGCAAGCATCGCTGACTCGGTCGATACGCAAATTACATCGAGTCAGGCCTGCTGGACCACTGCACCACGAACTCTGCTGACTCGTGCTATTGAAGCCCCCACTGCTAACCCAGTCGGTAACAAATTATTCATGAGCCAGGCATGTCAAAACCGTGAGCCAAACATAATGCTAACCAAAGGCTGCAGCGCTTGCTTAACGCACAAACTACAGATTATGCAGCACGCCAGACATTGATTCCGACCAAGCAGAATTAAGATTGTCATCGAGCTAAACCGTAGATTCCATCGAGCCATAACAGCCTACTTTACTCCTAGACTCAATTCTGACAGCTTTACGCAGCAAACTTCAGATGGACATACCTTTTGTTCAAACATCAGATTGACAAACCATTTTCACCTACGTGATCACGATCTCACAGACTACATCACGGTGATATCATTCTAATTTTTAACTACAATACTCAATCAGTTTGAATTTATTTTTGTGAGATTGTATTAATTAAATAGCTTCACCCAGAAGCTATCGTTGAGCGCCCTATTCTTGAACAATATTTTGTACAGTCCGATCACCGCCCGTAAGCGTGTTCAAAGTTTACCTTTTAGTTTATAAAAGGGGGTTTTAAATCCTTAGGGACATGTCGGTGTATAGTTGAGGAGCCACTCCATTAAAAATATCGGTGCTGGCATATCTCTGAATTTTTAATTTGTACCATACATTCTATTCACCCCTCTCTATGGTGTTTTGCAATTGGTATCAAAGAGGGATTTCTTTGGACTCAAAGTCTAGTGAAATTTCGATCCTAATGGCACAAATTCCATATACCTACCCCAATGATCATCTTAACCAAAAAGAATGCCATTCTAATCTTAGATGAACATGGCTTGATGGAACAAATCACAACTACTGGAAACAAAGGATATGCATCCACATTAAGAGCATTACTATGGCTTTATGGAGGATAACTAGTGAAGGCTTCACCTTAGTAGACAAACCAACTCCCGAGCAACAAAAAGAAAATGATCAGTTAGAAAGTTTAAGTGCTAAAGCCATGAACTTCTTGTATTGTGGCCTTAACACTAATGAATATAGCTGCATTAGCTCTTGCTCCACTATTAAGGAAGTATGGACTAGGTTAGAAGTCACTCATGAAAGAACAACAGAAGTAAAGAAAACACGAATTTGCATGTTGTTTCAAAAATATGAAAAATTTTCTATGCTTCCTAATGAAACCATTGACTCTATGTTCTCTCATTTTGCAGATATTGTAAATCCATTGAAGGCACTTGGAAGGGATATCCCAGAAGAAGACTTGGTTGGCAAATTCTTATATTCACTATATGGAGAATGGATCCAAAAGAGAACTGTCATTGAGGAAGCACACGATTTAGCAACCATCTCTTTCGAGCAACTTATGGGAAAGTAGATAGCATACGAAGTGCAGATAAAGATGATTAGTGGTGAGGCAACTAAGGAGGAAAAGCCTCCAAAAGTAGAGAAGAGAGAAAAGAATCTAGCTTTACAGGCATCCCGATTTCTCAAAGAGGAGATGACTAAATCAGATGATGAAAACATGGCCCTCATCACAAGGAAATTTGTGAAATTTCTGAAAAAAATAAAAAGAAAATGAGAAGTATTTGGGGAATCAGCAAAAATGAAGTAAATGATGAAGAAAGTTCAGCACCTCGGTGCTTTATATGTAACAAGAAAGGGCACATAAAAGCAGATTGCCCTCTTCTTAGAGATAAGGAAAAGAAAAGAATGGAGATGGAGGAAAGAGGATGTTAAAGCGAGGAATGGTGGCTACATAGGGCGAGAGCGAAGCAGATGATCACTCCTCAAATGATAATTTTGATGTTGAAGTAATTATTAGTGATGACATGTTTTCTAACATGGAAGCTGCTTATGAATTTCTTGTAGATTCTTTCAAGATATGGGTCCTAAATTTCTTAATCTAAAAAAGGTTCGTGACTCATTAAAAGATGAACTAGGTAGCATGATTCGTGAGAGTGATGAGCTTTTTATTAAGTGGAAAGAACAAAAAGAACTAATATATAACATTGATGAAATCCAATTAGAGATAGAGATCTTAGAACTAGAAAATGCTAATAAAAAATTGGTTAGGTTAGAGCTTAACAACTCCAATCTAGCTAAAGACTTGAAGAGAAAATTAGCACTCTTAGTTCTAGAGACTCTGAAATAAAAATTTTGAATCAAAAGGTAGGCTACCTATGAAGAAAAATTGAAAGAGCTTGAAAAAATAAATCTAATTTAATAAAAGGAAAATACATAGCTAGTGAATTGGAGACTAGTGAAAAAGAAAAAAGTATGAAGGCAGGATTAGTGATCTGGAACATGAAAATCAAAACCTTAGAACAACCTAAAAAATTCACTAATAGCCAAGAGATCTTTAATAAAATGATAAATGGGCTTATTGATCAATCTAGCAAACATGGTCTAGGATTTCAAAAGAAGCAACCTAAGAAAAAATCTAGGATGACCATTGAAAAGAATGTTGTCAGACACGTGAACCCTCCATATTGCATACATGACAATTACATGTCTTCTTCTCTTGCACATGCCAGTGTTACATGTTTTTATTGTAATAAAAAAGGTCATTATGTATGATTTATTTGCAAAATATTATCCTGAACATTTTATATGGGTTTAAAAGCATCATACTAACAATTGTGGATCCAAGATTTTGTTACCAAAAGTGCATCTTCTTTTGTAAGTGCATCTTCAAGCTTCGGATGATATCTTATGATACCTTGATAGCGGTTACTCGAACCATATAACAGGCAACCAATCCCTCTTCACTACTCTATCAAGGAAAAATGAGAGGCGGTAACTCTTGGAAATGGAAAGAAATGCAAAATCTTGGAAAAAGGTAACATTGGTAAGTAAGCACCAACTTGTAGTCATTGAAAATGTTAATCTCATTGATGGTTTAGCACATAATTTGTTAAGTGTGTGTCAACTATGCTCTATAGGCTTTAAGGTGCATTTCAAAAATGATGAAGTACATATTTTAAAAGGTGATGATATTCTTTTCAAAGGTACATCGTATAATAACATCTACACTATCAAACTTAATGATTCAAATAATCTAAAATGTTTAGTTGTATCACATGAGACTAGTTAGCTATGGCATCAAAGATTAGGCCCTACCAGATTGGACCTCATCTCAAAGCTTGCTCATTAAGAAACTTGTGAAAGGTTTACCACAAATTAGCTTTGATAGGGACAAGCTTTGTGATACATGACAACTAGGTAAGCAACATAAGAGTAGTTTCAACCTTTAAAACGTTATCACTACCACTAAGCCATTGCAGCTAATGCATTTGGATTTATTTTGATCCACAAAGGTTGCCAGTCTAGGTGGTATGCATTATTGTTTCGTCATTGTCAATGATTTTTCACATTTCACTTGGGTTTATTTCTTGACACACAAACATGAAACTTTTGATGTTTTTAAAATGTTCTGTAAAAAAGGTTAAAAATAAAAAAGGGTTTTCCATAGTCAAAGTTAGGAGTGATCATGGTGGTGAATTTGTAAATGCTAGTTTTGATTATTTTTGTGCTTCAAAAGGATATTCACATAATTTTTCCTCTCCGATGACACCACAACAAAATGGGGTGGTTGAGAGAAAAAACGTACTTTGCAAGAAATACCTAGGACCATGATTCATGATTACAAATTACCATTATATTTTTGGACCGAAGCATACATACTTCTTGCTACATTTTAAATCATGAGTCCATAAGAACCATTTTGAAGAAAACACCTTAGGAGCTTTATAGAGAGTTAACTCCCAACTTAATCACATCGTAAACCATTTGGATGCAAGTGCTATATTTTGAAAGTATGCAAAAACTTGGACAAATTTGATGCTAAATCTGATGAAGGTTTTTTTATTGGATACTCACCACATAGCAAATCTTATTGAATATTCAACAAAAGAATTCTCACTATCCAGGAAACTGTGCATGTTAAATTTGATGAGAAAAGTTCTATTAACGAATCTTCTAGTGCTGCAGAACCTTCAGTCATTGTAGGTGAACTTGAAGGCTTGGAGTTGAACACTAGCAATTTAAATGAGCAAAGGGACAACAATGTCGATGCACGAAGAGAAGAAGAGAAACCAACATCATCACAATAACTTCCAAAGTATTTGTGTTTCAAGAAGGAACATCCCAAGGACCAAATCATTGGAGACACAGTAGAAGGTATACGCACTAGAAGTAGCTTTAATTTGATGGTTAACTTTGCTTTTATATCCATTTTAGAATCTAAGAATGTTGATAGTGCTTTGGAAGATTCATATTTGATGGCAATGCAGGAGGAATTGTCACAATTTGAGAGGAATCAAGTTTAGGAACTTGTTCATAAACCCAAACACCAAACAATCATAGGTACTAAATGGGTATTTAGAAACAGACTTGACAAAATGGGCAATGTTGTTCGAAATAAAGCTATATTAGTAACCCAAGGTTACAACTAAGAGGAAGGTATTGACTTTGATGAAACCTTAGCTCACATCGCAAGATTGGAAGCAATTCGGATGCTTTAACATTCACTAGTTTAGACCAAATAAAAAGAAAAAGAAAAAGAAAAGGATAGAAGACGAAAGCAATTGGACAGGAAGGTCGCAAAGCCAAAGAAAAAGGCTTTCACAGCTTTCGACCAAAGTGACGTGTCAAGCTCTGATGAATCGTCAACCTTATCTGACGACGAAGAACAGAGAGGAGAACAAGCACATATGTGTTTTATGTCTTCGACATGTTCAAAGGTAAAGTCTAAATCATCTTCACATCATTATAGTGAATATGACCTTCTTAGCAATAGTGATAGTAGCGATGATGATAGTGATTATGAATTTGACTATAAGGGAGCATATGAGGAATTATGCAATGTACATGAAAGCCTTATTAGATAACATCACAAAGTGAGTAAGAAATTTAAGTCTTGCATTAAGAAAAATGATGAACTTTTGAAGGAAAATGAAAGTTTGATTAGCAAGAACAAATCCATATTGGAAGAGGTAAATGGAATGTGTCATGCCCCGCTTCCCAAGTACGAAAGGCGAGCTGCGAAGAAGTCCTCTCAGACTGAAGCTGTGAAGCCACAGTCTGATAAGCGTCTGTGTGTTCATCCATTCGCAGATTCTTGCATTGCATAAAGAAACAACAACAATAATAATAATTGAAAGCAGTTAAACATTAACCAACATTTAAAACATCCATTTCGTTATTCTAAACATCCACAGATATAATCATAAAATAAAGGTACAAGAGTCTGAATTTGAAATGCCCCAAGCATGGCCGAAACTAAAACAAGAGAAGGTGATACGCACCGAACAACCTAACAACAACTAAAAAGTAAACAACCAGCAATAAAGAGGAAGTCACCAGCTGAGACTATGGTAGAACTCCGGTAACCACGAACTGAACGTAAGCAACCTAGTCGTCCTTAGCAACTAACTCATGCTCAAAACCTGACATGTGACATCCAAAGAGAAAAGGACACATGTCAGCAAAAATATCCAAAAAGGAAAGAGAGATTTCAGTGCAAGGAAACATAAAGCAAAGAGTACAACTAGCAGTTCTAAAATAATGAAGATGACATGACATGTTATTTTAATGAATGCAGCAGTTTAAAATAAGCATGATATTTAATGAATGCAGCAGTTTTAAAATACTGAAGATGACATGACATGTTATTTTAATGAATGCAGCAGTTTAAAATGAGCATGATATTTAATGAATGCAGCAGTTTAAAATGAACATGAAAGTTAAAATTTGCATGACACGTCTTAGCAAAAAGCTACTAAACAAGATATCACGATTTCACGATAAAAACATGCATTCACATTGTGCACATGGTTTACGCCTTACAGCTGAAGTTGTTGATCAGGCACACTTCTACACTGAGTGATCGCTTAACCCTATCCATCCCATAGGGTTTATGCCTTACAGCTGAAGTAGCTGTACGGGCACACTTCAATGCTGAGTGGTCGCTTAACCCTACCCCTCTACGTGTATATCTTCTGGATCACGAGCCAGGATGTTTTTCATTTGGCAAAGGAGTGCAACTAGCCTCATTACATGATGTAGGAGTCAAGATCCTACTCGCCGCAGCTTACATTGCAATAGAGTGTATGCTACACATTCACGACAAAACATTCAATGCATGAAATGACATGGCAATTTGCAACATGATAGTATAAAAAGCAGTTAATGCACGCGTACCGTTTATCAAAATTAATCATGACATGTGATGCATAAATCATGGTATGGTAAGGGTGTCGGATCTAGCTTCGTTGTCAAGCTAGATCTAGTATGTTGTCGGATCTAGTTTCGTTGTCAAACTAGATCAAATATGGCGTCTAGGCGACCATCATTTCACCGCCTAGTCTCTTTTACACAATTTCACAAAATGGCCTAAACATGGCCTAACAATTTACTGTGCAAATTTCACTTGCCTGAAATGATGCCCGTAATCCTCAGTTCAACAGTCCAGAATCTCCTATGTGCTCAACAAACATCACCAACATACAGTCCCATATTATTAATCTTCAATTAGTTATTTATCCAAACAAAGGAAATTACCGGTTTTTATTTTGTTAAACATACGGGTGCGGGTTCCTATGGTTCAGGTATACCTTAACACGACGCGAGAGCTACACTGACGTTGGGTAGCAACGTCAGGGGTTGGATCGGGTAGCGAGCAAGGGTATGGTGGACGGCTAGCGACCATGGTAGCACGACGCGCGAACGACAACGAGCAAATGGATGAACGGCCTGCTGTGGGTTGCACGGACAGCGAAGAGGGGAGATGGTGGAATGTGGCAGGTGTAGGGCTGCCGTGCAGGGGCTGTCAAGGCAAGGGACTACCGGTAAATGGTTGTGACAGATCTGTGCGGCAGTTCTGTGGCAGGTTTGAGGATGGTTCGGGTCGTTGTGGGGGTTACCGCGGCCTAGGGGAGTGGAGCAGGACTGTGGTAGGCTTGTCGTGGATTGAGGAGGGGCATCTGCCAGTTGCAGAGGGGTGGTGCACGGATCTGGGGAGGGGATGCAGCCTGCCGTGAGTTTTAGGAGGGAAGATCGGCAGTTTTGGCTTGGAAGATCGGCAGTTTTTGGCTTGGGAAGGGTGTTGTGGCAGTATGCAAGTGAGAGAGAGAGAGGTTGTGCAAGGGGAGATGAGGAGGCTGGAGGGAGGCTGGCGGTTGATAGGGGGTGCTGCCGTGAGGTTTTAGAGAGGGAAAAATGGCAGTTTTTAATGGGGAAAAGGGTTTTTTGTGGCTATTTTGTAGAGGAGTTCGGCAGCCAAGTGGTGACCGGGGGCTGCTTGGCCGGAGCGATGCTGGCCGGCCGGAGCAATGGGACAAGGGGGTGGTCATGCGGCAGTTGGGGAGGCCGGAAAGGTGCTGCTGCTGTGTGTTTAGGGAGATTAGGGGTTCGGCAGGCTGTAGTGCAGCAAGGGGAGGAGATGGGGGTGTTTTCCAGCAGGTGGAGGCCAGAGTTGGGTGGTGGTTGTCGGAGGAGCAATGGAGGAAGATGGCCGCGGGTGATGGGTAGGCCGGCATGAGTTTTGGTGATGATGGCGGTTGTGCGTTGTGTTGAAAACCCTAAGGAATCGAAACTCAGGTTATAATTTGATGGGGTGCTAAATAGGGTAGAGAAAGGGGTAGAGTTTAGATGATTGGAGAGAGTGTGTGGCAGAGGGGGAGGGTAGAATTAGTTTGGAAATAGCTAGGGTAATGTTAACATGTGATACGTATGAGCCTAAGGTTTGGATTTAATTAGAATTGATTAAGATTTCGAATTAGGGGTTAGCTAGGCTAATTACAAGTTGAAAGTGATATGGTGATAGGTCGGTCAGACGGTGTCCGATAAATACACGGAAAATATCGGGACGACTGTGTCGATGGGAGGATCGTGGCTACGATGATCGGTCACGAGCTAGGTTAACTGAAGACGGAACTAAAAATAAAAAGGTCAAACATCGAAGTCTAAAGTTAGGACACCCCTTCATTAAAAGCTGATTTGTGGGAGAACGACCCGTGAAATGACGTTCACAAAAAATCCCACATATAAGTACTCTCTCAAAGGGTCACAACGGCATTTAACTTTGCGGTTCGGAATACAAGAGGAGGTCACAAAAATACGCATACGAACAAGAAGATACGCGCACGAAAAACATACGATCGAAAAGCGACCGTGACATCCTACCCACCTTAGAGCAAAGTCCGTCCTCGGACTTTCTAACTAAAAAATATACATAGTCATTCTAGTAACTACCCCAATCATATCACACTATAATTCAAACCATGTATAGTTACTACAAGTGCTTATATATATGCACTAGGTAGTCAAACATTAATACTGCAAACATGTGTGTGTGTATATATATATATATGCACATTCTAACTTATACCTATCATAGACAGTCAAATTCATACACGCACTTCAATCATTTATATAGTCACGTTCATCCCTTATATAGCTATCCCTCACTTATCACATAAACATGGTACAGATACCTACATAAGAATAGTTCACACCAGCAAATATAATCGTAGTACTTCACGTATAGATAACTACCTATGAGCAAACCAACATGGATATACTACTCCCTATATCTCCTCGTGTACATCCAACACCAAACATATCAACACATGTAATCACACCAAATAATATTAAATCTTGTTTGCTATATCTATTATACATTCACCACTACTATAAATACACAAATATATAGTTATTCAAATACACGCAGATACATCATCATATATACACATCACATACAATCCTATAACTATATTCAAGACACAACACACATACCATAGTTGCAACCACCTATAGCTAAGCACATACTTACCCGTGCATAGTGCACACCCACACACGCTATACACTATTCATACATATCACTCATACCACTATATACTCAGCACATCTACACGCCTTGTTTAGCTAACATATATACATTCAAACATGTAAAACTTTAGTAATTAACTATACTACAAGACCAACACCTATAACTATATAATGGTATAGTCACCCACAACCATGTGCGTAACGTAACCTGGCACAACCAAACCTATCACTATACACACATCATCCATTACTATGTTCATATCACTATACACCAATCACAGACAAATATTACAATATACTTAGAGTATACCCACTCAAGCATGAGTGAGACTCAAAGATCCATACAAGAACCAGAATACTATATATATATATATATATATATATATATATATATATATATATATATAATACATTTGACAGTGTTTTTTGAATCCTAGGGCTGACTAGGACAAGATAAAAGATGGTTGAGATTTGATCATGGAAAATCAACGGTTGAGATGGGTAGTTGTAAAACTTTGGGGGGGGGAATTTGAGTTTTGAGAGAACTCTTGGAGGAAACAAATTTTTTTGAAAATTGTATAATAGTTTGAAAACAGCTCACTTTAAGAACCGAGATATATCAGCATGTGCCTATCTCTCTTCCCCAGAAAAATCTCAATCTGTGCCTCTTCAGCTCCATCTCCCTACAAAAAACCCTCAGTCAAACACACAGTTTCTCTATGGAAAAAATCCCACACGTGCAACCATCCCCAAAAAATCCCAGCCTCCCTCTTCCATTTTCTCTATGAATATTGATCCCAGGCATAATCAATCCCAGCCTCCTTTTCTCCAGCAAGATCTCCACTTCTTCTCGCCAAAGAAGCTAGCCCCGTCTCAGTTGTCTTCTCAGTCGCAGGCAGCAAGATCCGTCAAGGACAATGATGACGGCCATGTAAACCTTCTCAACGAAGAGCATTACAAGCATTAGCAGGCACAAGAACACCAAAAACCTGAGAATGGGGACGATCACCGGAGCTTTAATTTACTGCCATATTAGCCCCTCAAAAGATTCCAGAAAAAGGTCTGTCGCCGACGAAGAGAGCCTCGCCATTTGTTCTCTCCCTCCCTCCCTCCCTTTCGCTTTACTTTACTCTCTGCGACTGATTGGTTCTCCTCCTCCGGCGATGTTGCTTACATAGAAGAGAAGAAAAAAAGAAGAGGGAGGAGGCAATGAGGCAGTAAAATTGATTTAGAGTGGGGGTGATGGATCACAATCCGATCGAGTATTTTGATTATTTGCTGATTGGGATGGATTTATAGCCATAGCTATTGTAATGCCCTGCTAAGCTACTGCACAAGTACTAGAGGGGGGGTGAATAGTACTTTAAAATAATTAAGATGATAATTCCTAATTATCTTGTAAACTCTACCAATAATGCGGAAATGCGGAAATGTAAATATTAGACAACAAAGAAAACAATCGCAAACAAGCAATTTAACGGGTTCGGATCCACCCAAGTCTCCCCGACTTGTTCCCGGTGATCATACGTCCCAACCACCCGAATCCCCTCCGGATACTTGAGTTAGAAATCCTAACTCAAGATTTGCACTATGAAATACTTGTGAAAAACCTTCACAAATTCAAATCATACACAAATGAAATTTTGACTCCCACAACCCGGGATCACAAACAAACTCTCACAACCGAGAGTAAAACACTTACAATATGAAAGTAAATGAAATACGAAATTCTTACCGACAAAACCCTATGCCTTGAGTAAACTTAAGATTTAGGGCAAAACGGATTTTGGGGAAGATGAAGATGCACCAAACCCTAGCTCCAAGTAGATGACCAGCAATGGAGTCCTAGGTGGATGTTGGTGACCTTGGATCAAGCACTTGGCTTGGAAGGCTCACAATCAATGAATCTCTCTTTTGAAATAAGAGTGATGGAGAGATTCAAGATTAGAAATGAATGAGCTTTGAATGAGATTGAATGCTTCTCTTTTAATCTCTAAACTTCTCTTAATATCAGCCTTGAGTGCAATGAATGCAGCACACCAAGTATTTATAGGTTAGAGGAAAGAGAGAGAGAGAAACGTTTCAATTAAAGCTCCAACGGCTCTATTCTGAACCAGACTAGTCGGTCAAAGAACAACCACTGACCGACTAGTTCATCAACTAGTCAGTCGGTGATACAACGTAGACCGACTAAGAGATGAACAGTGAATAGATGAAGTTTCAGACTTAAAGAACTAGTCGGTCCAAGAAGACTTGCCAACTGACTAGTTTCACAACTAGTCGGTCGGTGAGTGAACTTAGACCGACTAAGAGATAAAACAAATAGTCTGAGTACAAATTGATTTAGTCGGTCCAAGAACAAATGTTGACCGACTAGTTCATCAACTAGTCGGTCGACAAACGTTCTTTGACCGACTAACGATAAACATTAACTAGGCATGTACAGTAGAGGCTCAACTAGTCGGTCTAAGAAGGATCACTGACCGACTAGTTCACCAACTAGTCGGTCGGTGAGTCAACGTTGACCGACTAACTGTAAACAGTAAAGAGCTTAGATTTGAAGGAGGCAAACTAGTCGGTTCAAGAAGCTTTGCTGACCGACTAGATCACCATCTAGTCGGTTGGTTCTTCTTCTTGAACCAACTAACGTGCACAAGAAGTCGCGAATCGAAGCGCGAAGCTTCGGGAAAGTTCGTGTGGACTTCTACTAAGATCCTAGATCTAAGACATGAGCGTTATGAAGATTAAAACGTAAGACCTACTCAAGGCTTAACATTCTACGAAAGTGAAGCTAGAAGACATTAAATAAACTATGACGAACCGTCTTCAAAAGCTTCAATCGAATCTTCATGACTTCAATAATGGTCCATATGCTTCAACGAAGCTTTAGGCATACGATCACACGCTTTGAGAAGTCTTGAGACGTCGCTTTGGATGTTCATATGAATTTGGCGACGATCTCCATAACTGCGCTCACAAAGTGTTAGTTCACGATATATTTATGTTTGTTCATCATCCAAAACCAAATCCGGGAAGTCAATACTCAACATTCTCCCCCTTTTTGGAGATGACAAACCAACATAAATAATAATAAAAAATAATGATTCAAATGAAATTTACTTACTCCCCCTGCATTGATGATATGTTAATTCCAAATTAAATAATAATCATAAGCATCAAGCAGACAAGTAAAGTATACAATGAGAATCCAATTATTGAAATTTAGGATTTGAAATCCATTTTTATATCTTAACTCCCCCCTGAATCTAACACATCAAATTAGATTCTTGGAAAAATGCTTTAAATTATCATTTAGCTCATCGTCATTATTGTTTCTCTCCCCCTTTGGCATTAGCAAAAAGAGTGGGAGGAGATCAACGACAACAACAATGGCTTCAAATAAAAGCACGGGAGTCGTAGAATACGACCACGGTCCAAATGACACCAAAGGAAAATACGAATTAAATCAAAGCGTGTCAATGAGACCAAAGTCGTAAATCGATAAATAAAATCATCAAAACTCAAAATAATTTTACGAATTGAGTTATGGAATATACTCTCCAATATCAACATTCTTGGTTAATTTAGTGCATGGAAAACAATTCTATGTTTTCCTAGAAATAATTTCTATTTAACCAAGTTATTATCGTCGAGCGACGAAATTAAACATCAGAGACATAAAAAGAATATAATGTGCACAACAGAATTAATGTCAACATCGATGTATGTATATATATATATATATATATATATATATATATATATATATGAAATATGAGTACATCAAAATGATACATCGCCGACATACATAAACGATCCTCAGATCGAAGCACAAAATACAACATCATATATCTCACATCATATATCAGAGTATCACAAAACATACAAAAATATCAAAACACCATCAGAGATACATCAAAATACATCCAAAAGTATCAAAATATCATAACCACCCTCTATCCTACCCAACTCTCTCACAACTAGATCTATCATCCAAAGTGCACTAGGAGAGTCCTCCAAAGAAGCTCAGGAGGCAGTGGGAGGATCTGCAGCAGCAACAGGCTCTGCAGGTGGAGTGGTCACTGGAATGGCTGGAGTGGAAATCTCTGGCACGACAGAAGTGGTCTCGGGAGCAGCAACAGACGAAGCATCCACCGGAGGAACGGTGGAAGCAGGTGTGCTCTCGGGATCACCGGCAGAAGTAGCAACGGCACCAGAAGTACCCTCAGGAGCACGAGCAGCAGCAGCACGAGCAAGCTCCTCGATCTCATCCTTATCCAACTCATCCTCATCAGAAACTGACGGTGGGATGTCAATACCCAAATGAGAAGCGATACGAGCAAGAATCTCCTCAGTACGAGCATAACGAGACTCCACACGTTTCAACGAACGTGCGAGGTCAGCAATAGTAGGAGAGGGAGCAGCTGAGGCTAAAGCAGACGGGGTCGTCCTCTGAACATGACGAAGCGCCGTAAGAGACTTCTTGACGGTCGTCACATTCAGAGGGGGACCGAGGGGACGCTCATCATCAGGGGGTAGAGGGACACGGAAGTGACAGAATACGAGTGTCAAAAGGCACGGATATGGGATATGAGCAGATTTCGTGGACTTTCGGATACACTCGAAAGAATCCATCATATCGAGAATGATCCTAGCCCAGTTAATCTCGCTCCCCATGAAGATGGCGTAAATGAGCTTCAGGAATGGCTGGGATGGCAATGAAGAAGAGCCGTACTTTGGAAGGAGGCACGACTTCAGAATAAGATTAAGCACCCAAGCATTCGGCTTGAAGGACTTAGATGGCACGCCAATCATGGCAGGAGGAATCTCATGAAAGATCTCAGAAAGCATGACCTGGTCAAGGGAAGAAATGTCATCGACGGAGATATCGGAAGGAAGAAGGCCAGACGAGGAGACACCAATCAAATCTCCTAAGATTTCTACCGTGCGGACTATCGATGTCCCCAAGACAGTAGTCTCAATCGAATGGGTCTGATCGTACTGACCGCGAACCCTATTGGCGTAGAAAAGCTTGACAAGGCGAGGGTATGGATGTGGATTCGCCTTAGGGTCATATCGAAGATAATCGATAAGACCGCTAGACGATAGAAGATCAGCAAGGCCTGGGAAGTCAGAGAACTGTACGAAATGCTCCAACAGCAGCGGGCAGTGTTCAATACGGTTATATGCCGCGAGACACATCGGGTCATCGCGACATAAAGAGATATCGACACCGCCAACTGGCATCGGACCCTTTCCATTAGACTGACGTGTGGAAGAACGGGGAGGAGGAGTAGGACCCCGAGCGGTATGCTCGGTCTCCGGAATGTATTCTGTGTTAGAATCGGATGAAGGAGTGGGGGCACGGAATGAAGCAGGAGAGACAGGTTGCTTCCTAGGCTTGGGCTGAGATTGGGCTCGGGGTTTCGCTATCGCCGTCCTCTTTCACTTAAGAGGAAGCGAAGACGACGAAGGAGGATGGGTCGTTTTCGATCGGCGTTTAGGTTGCGGGGGGTCCGTAGGTGGTGAATCGACGGTCATAGGCGATGGACGAGTAGGTTCAATCGGGATACGTGTTCTCGCTATAAGCGCGACAAGCCACGCACGAATCAACACAAGAAATCGAGATCTAAACCCTAAAGCAAACCCTAGCCGAAACCCTAGCAACTGAAAATGATAGGAAATAGATGAAACCCTAACCCTAGACGCTGAGAGAGGGTATACCGAGGTCGGAAGGAGGAGAGGGTTGATCAACGGTCGGAGTTGGTCGGAAAGATGGCCGGAAATCGATAGAGGAGGAGGGAGGAAGACGAACGGGCTCGGGGGTCTTTGGCTGGAGAAGGGGTTTCAGATCGACTAGAAAAGAAACAAGTCGGTCTGAGGGAGATTAAATCGACCGGAATGCGAAATGACAAAGCAGCCCCTGAGCACTTAGTCGGTCAGAGTTCAAGCGCTGACCGACTAGATGACCATCTAGTCGGTCGGCCAATGAGCTTGAACCGACTAAGTGCAAACAGTAATTGAAGCCAAAATTAGGGCTTGAGTTAGTCGGTCTGAGTTCATTCACTGACCGACTAGATGATGATCTAGTCGGTCGGTCAATGAATATGACCCGACTAACAGAGTTCAAAAATTTTAGAATTTGAAATTTTGAGTTCTCTCCTAATCGCACTTGGACGAAACATCGAAATAATCTCACTAATCATTATACTACCCCATTAAACATCGAAAATATTAAATTTGACGTTCATGAACAAATCGAGCGAGAATTCCGAAAATTCAACGAAAAATCCAGAAAATTCCAATAAATCTAGCATGTGCAAATATAAACGAAATTGAATAGCATGCAAGATTATTGAACATATGAATCCTAAATCTCGGATTCACCCATAATCCCCAATTCTCGACGTAACCGCACAAAGGAGTCTTCCTTTAGGGGTTTCGTGAAAATATCGACGATTTGCTTCTGGGTTTCAACGTACACTAATATGATGTCCTTTTTAGCAACATGATCATCTAAGAAATGGTGTCGAACATCTATGTGTTTAGAACGGGAATGGTGTACCGGATTCTTAGAGAGACAAATAGCACTTTGGTTGTCCACCATGATAGGGCAAGTATCACAGTTTATACCAAAGTCTTTAAGTGTGTGTCTCATCCAAAGAACTTGAGCACACGCGGCACCGGCGGCAATATATTCCGCCTCAGTGGTTGAAAGTGATACAGAATTCTGCTTCTTGGAAAACCAAGAGACAAGAGAATTTCCTATAAAATGGCAAGTGCCACTAGTACTTTTCCTGTCGGATTTGCATCCCGCATAATCTGCGTCACTATATGAGATTAACTCATACGTGCTAGATTTTGGATAAAGTAATCCAAAATCAAGTGTGTAACTTAAATAACGGAAAATACATTTTACCGCTACTAAGTGTGATTCCTTAGGTTGAGACTGATAACGAGTACATACACATACGGCAAACATAATATCGGGCCTACTTGCGGTAAAATATAGTAAACTACCTATCATACCTCGATATAGACGAATGTCTACATCTTTTCCGCCCGCATCTTTATCAAGATGTGTAGTCGTGCTCATTGGAGTCTTCTTCCCGGAAGCATTCTCCATTCCAAATCGCTTTAGCAACTCCACCGTGTACTTGATTTGGTGGATGAAGATTGCATCGTTCATTTGGCGAATTTGGAGACCTAAGAAATACTTGAGCTCACACATGTGGCTCATTTCAAATTGATCCTTCATCACATTAGAAAACTCTTCGCAAAGAGTGAAGTTAGTAGCACCGAAAATGATATCATCAACATAAATTTGAACTAAAATTATATCATTATTCGAATACTTAACAAATAATGTGGAATCAACTTCTCCCATTTTAAAACCCAAATCCAAAAGAAAATTCTTTAAACGGTCATACCAAGCTCGAGGAGCTTGTCTCAAACCGTAAAGTGCTTTCTTAAGTTTGAAAACATGATTTGGAAATTTTTCATTTATAAAACCCGGAGGTTGAGAAACATAAACTTCCTCAACAACATCTCCGTTTAAAAACGCACTTTTTACATCCATTTGAAAGAGTTTAAAATCTTTATGGCATGCAAAAGATAACAATAATATAATTGATTCTAATCTAGCTACCGGAGCAAAGGATTCTTCGAAATCGATACCTTCCTCTTTCCGGTAGCCTTGAGCAACTAACCGAGCTTTGTTTCAGACGACGATTTGGTTTTTGTCGGTCTTGTTCTTGAAGATCCACTTTGTCCCTATGACGGTGTGGTTCTTCGATGGCAATGGAACAAGCTCCCAAACCTCATTCCTCTCGAATTGAATGAGTTCCTCCTCCATGGCTAAGATCCAAGCACCATCTTCGCACGCTTCTTTAACATTCTTTGGCTCTATCGAGGAGGCAAAGGCACAATGAGCTAAGTAGTTGACTTGAGATCTCGTCTTGACACTATCATGAATATTGCCAATGACTTGCTCATGAGGATGGTCACGAACGATATGAAGCCGTTTGGGAATTCCCTGATCACTAGGAACATTCTCAAAAACTTCATTAGTAGGGTTAGTATCAATAGAATCAATAGAATTAGAATTACCAATTGAATCACATAAAACATCCATGGAGTCATCATCATTAGTAATTCTAGTATGGACAAAACCTTCATTAAATGAGACATGAAGTGATTCCTCGATCATTGAGGTTCGTTTGTTGTATATCCGGTAGGCTTTGCTACGGGATGAATATCCAACAAATATCCCCGCATCGGATCTTGGATCGAATTTGTCCAAACTACCATACGTGTTTTTAATAAAACATTTTGAACCAAAAACACGAAAATGTTTAACTTGAGGCAATCTACCAAACAACAATTCATAACAAGTTTGTTTAGTGCCGGGCCTCAAAAGTATTCTATTAAACACATAGCAAGCGATGTGTACCGCTTCCGCCCAAAATTGATGGCTAAGTTGGCTATCATCAAGCATAGTGCGAGCACACTCCACTAGCGTCCTATTCTTTCTCTCAACAACACCATTTTGAGGAGGTGCGCGAGGGAATGAAAAGGTGTGTGTAATACCAACTTCATCACAAAAGTTCTCAAAAGACTCATTCTCAAATTCCCCTCCATGATCACTACGAATAGTGACAATGGTGGTTCCAATGAGATTTTGTACTTTCTTGACAAATATTGTGAAGTTTTCAAAAGCATTATTTTTATTACTTAATGAAAATACCCAAGTAAATCTAGAAAAGTCATCAACGATGACAAGTCCATATCGTGCATTTCCTAATGAAGCAACTCTAGTTGGCCCAAATAAATCTAGATGTAATAGCTCTAGTGGCCGCTTAGAAGAAATGCTTTTCTTAGGTTTAAAAGACGATTTTGGAAGCTTGCCTCGTTGACACGAGTCACAAAAGCTTTTCTTTTGAAAGACAAGCTTAGGGAAGCCTATAATAGAATTTAACTTGGAAAGCTTAAATAGTGTTCCAAAGTTCACATGACCAAAACGTCGATGCCATAAGTGTTGTTCACTTGTGTTGGCAATGAGACATTGTTCATGTGATATTGGAAGATCTAGGATATATATATCCTTATGGCGTGTGTCGGAAAATAATAAATCATTATTATCTTTTCTTAAAATATGGCACATTCCTTTCGCAAAGCTAAATTTGTAACCTTTGTCACAAAGTTGGCTTATTGAAATAAGATTGTGGTTTAATCCTTTAACAAGGTAAACATCATTTATTAGAGGTTTAGAAGGATTACCCACTTTACCAACACCTATGATGGTTCCGCTCTCGTTGCCTCCAAAGACTACCTGGTTCCCATTTACAATGGGCACCACTCCGAAAAGCAATTGAGCGTCACCCGTCATGTGTTTTGAACACCCGCTATCGAGTATCCAATTCCTCTTGGAGCTAAATTTAAATTTGTTGCTCCGTTTCTTTTTCTTGAGTACCTAAAGATAGAAAATATCGTATCATGGTACCCAAGGTCATTGGGTCCAAAAGATTAGACCTTTGGAAGCCAAGTCCAATTGGACTTAGACTTCCCCACATAATTATCATTATGCACGACATTCATGAAATACGAATTCATATAAATTTGTTTTTCATTCATGCTTGTGTCCTTTGGGCTCCAAATAGTGAATATTTTGGGAGCCTTAATCCTATTGGGTGCATGCATGCGTTGTTGATTTCTACGTGATGCATGTCGTGGATAGGCATAAGGAACATGATGAAATGGTGCATTATGATACTTGTTCATATGATGATGTGGGTGAACATATGCATGTGGGGGAACACGTGCATGAGGGTGTCTCACTTGGTGTGCACGTGCCCATGGATGTGGTGCATAAAAATCATCATATGAGTGAGCATGTGGAGTAGGACGTGTGTTCCTACGTGGCATGGTATTTGTGTACATATAAGCATGACCCTTCTTTGGAGGTCCACCCAAAGTGGGTTTCTTTCCAAATGAGGGTGTGTACGAGGTGGAAGCACCATTGGTAGATGAACTACCAATAGAATGTTTGCTCCCACTCGTTGAGTCACCGGAAGTTGGCCTAACAAAAATAGTGGCCGATTTGGATGAACTTCCCATCGTATACCCCAAACCAATGTGGTGATTGGCCGGAAGTAAGTCATTTAGGGTTTTGTCCAAATGGTCCTTACCCTTATTGAATTTATTAATTCGGCCTAATGTGCACTCATATTTCTCGATGAGAGAATGCATAGAAGCATCCAAAGTGGATATTTGCGATGTGAGCACATAAACACGAGATTTGAGATTTTCATTCTCAATACTCAAAGTCGAGTTTTAAGAAGTCAAATCCGCTATCTTGTGTTCCTCCGGATCCTCAATGCTAACATGTTTAAGTTGAGACTTGAGATTTACAATCTCATTTTTCAACTCTTCAACAACGGTGTCGTTGTTGGTGATGATAGTTTTAGGCGAGGTTTGGATGCTAGCTAAATCATCTTTTACTTTAGTATACCTATTTACTAATTTAGTGTATTTAGACCATAATTGCTCATTAGCATTTCTAAGGTCATCCATGGTTACCTCATCTCCTTCGTTATCGCTATCATCGGAGGAGGAATCTTTATCTTGCTCCTCTCTAGCCATGAAGCACATGTGTGCTTGCTCCACTTGCTCATCGTCCGACTCTCCGCTTGAGGAATCATCGGAGTCGGTGAATGTCCCGACAAGTCCCTTCTTATATCCTTTCTTGTACTTCTTGGACTTGTCGAACTTGGGCGCCTTCCACTTCTCCTTTTGCTTGTTTTGTGGATAATCCGCTTTCATGTGTCCTGGTTTGTTGCATTTGAAACACAAAGGAGAGGAGGCGTTAGTAGAACTAAACTTCGATTTGTTTTTGAAGTTACCTTTCCGGAAGAACCGGTTGAACTTCTTCGCCATGAGTACCATGGACTCCAAGTCCAACTCGTCTTCCAAGTCTTCATCATCGGTCGATGTAGATGTTGATGGAGCGGCCTTGAAAGCAATAGCCTTTTTCTTTGGCTCGTCTTGCTTCAAATAGGACTTCATCTTGTCCTGCAACTTTAACTTGCTATCCTTGCGTACCTCATAAGACATTAAGGTACCCATTAGTTGTACGACAGTATATGTTTTCATGTCATTACCTTCCTCGATGGCGAAGGTACGTTTCTCCCAACAAGAAGGAAGTCCATCGATGAGCTTCGAGACTTTCTCCTTTTGGGTGTAGGTCTTACCGAGAGCCTCCAACTCGTTTGTGATGTCGATGAAGCGAGCATAGTACTCCTTCATCTTCTCACCCTGTAGCATATGAAATAACTCGTAATATTTATTAACTACAACGAGTTTAGAGTCTCTTACCCTACTCGTTCCTTCATGCAAGATGAGGAGGGAGTTCTATATTTGATATGCACTCTTACATGTGCATATCTTGTTGAAGTCCCCGGGCTCCAAGGCGCATTGCAAGGCGTTCATTGCCTTGGCATTGCTTACCTCCGTGGCAACCTCCGCAATAGTCCACTTCTCGAAATCTTCTTCGGCGGGCTCGACATACTCCTTCATCGTGGCCCTCCATAATGAAGCACTCCGGAGGAAAGTTTCCATCCGGCATTTCCAGTACCCGTAGCTGGTACCGTTGAAGAAGGGAGGCCTCGTTGAGGAGTGTCCTTCCATCACCGAAGACGCTCCTTCACGGTTCCTGAAGGTGCTGTAATCTGAAGGTGGACGAACGGTCTTGTTGTCGTTGGCAGACATAGCTAAAGACCTGGCTCTGATACCAAATGTAATGCCCAGCTAAGCTACTGCACAAGTACTAGAGGGGGGGTGAATAGTACTTTAAAATAATTAAGAGGATAATTCCTAATTATCTTGCAAACTCTACCAATAATGCGGAAATGCGGAAATGTAAATATTAGACAACAAAGAAAACAATCGCAAACAAGCAATTTAATGGGTTCGGATCCACCCAAGTCTCCCCGACTTGTTCCCGGTGATCCTACGTCCCAACCACCCGGATCCCCTCTGGATACTTGAGTTAGAAACCCTAACTCAAGATTTGCACTATGAAATACTTGTGAAAAACCTTCACAAATTCAAATCATACACAAATGAAATTGTGACTCCCACAACCCGGGATCACAAACAAACTCTCACAACCGAGAGTAAAACACTTACAATATGAAAGTAAATGAAATACGAAATTCTTACCGACAAAACCCTATGCCTTGAGTAAATTTACGATTTAGGGCAAAACGGATTTTAGGGAAGATGAAGATGCACCAAACCTTAGCTCCAAGTAGATGACCAGCAATGGAGTCCTAGGTAGATGTTGGTGACCTTGGATCAAGCACTTGGCTTCGAAGGCTCACAATCAATGAATCTCTCTTTTGAAATAAGAGTGATGGAGAGATTCAAGATTAGAAATGAATGAGCTTTGAATGAGATTGAATGCTTCTCTTTTAATCTCTAAACTTCTCTTAATATCAGCCTTGAGTGCAATGAATGCAGCACACCAAGTATTTATAGGTTAGATGAAAGAGAGAGGGAAAAACGTTTCAATTAAAGCCCCAACGGCTTTATTCTGAACCAGACTAGTCGGTCAAAGAACAACCACTGACCGACTAGTTCATCAACTAGTCAGTCGGTGATACAACGTAGACCGACTAAGAGATGAACAGTGAATAGATGAAGTTTCAGACTTAAAGAACTAGTCGGTCCAAGAAGACTTGCCAACCGACTAGTTTCACAACTAGTCAGTCGGTGAGTGAACTTAGACCGACTAAGAGATAAAACAAATAGTCTGAGTACAAATTGATTTAGTCGGTCCAAGAACAAATGTTGACTGACTAGTTCATCAACTAGTCGGTCGACAAACGTTCTTTGACCGACTAACGATAAACATTAACTAGGCATGTACAGTAGAGGCTCAACTAGTTGGTCTAAGAAGGATCACTGACCGACTAGTTCACCAACTAGTCGGTCGGTGAGTCAACGTTGACCGACTAACTGTAAATAGTAAAGAGCTTAGATTTGAAGGAGGCAAACTAGTCGGTTCAAGAAGCTTTGTTGACCGACTAGATCACCATCTAGTCGGTTGGTTCTTCTTATTGAACCAACTAACGTGCACAAGAAGTCGCGAATCGAAGCGCGAAGCTTCGGGAAAGTTCGTGTGGACTTCTACTAAGATCCTAGATCTAAGACATGAGCGTTATGAAGATTAAAACGTAAGACCTACTCAAGGCTTAACATTCTACGAAAATGAAGCTAGAAGACATTAAATAAACTATGACGAACCGTCTTCAAAAGCTTCAATCGAATCTTCATGACTTCAATAATGGTCCATATGCTTCAACGAAGCTTTAGGCATACGATCACGCGCTTTGAGAAGTCTTGAGACGTCGCTTTGGATGTTCATATGAATTTGGCGACGATCTCCATAACTGCGCTCACAAAGTGTTAGTTCACGATATATTTATGTTTGTTCATCATCCAAAACCAAATCCGGGGAGTCAATACTCAACAGCTATTTCTCTCTCGCCCTCCCCTCCCAAAAAAGATGACTTGGTTTGCTTCCTTGAGAAAAAATGCACCAACCTTTTTCTTTCTATCTCAAATTTTCTTTCTTTTTTGTTTCTTTGCATTTGTGGGAAAAAGAGAGAAAGGGGATGGACTGCTGCTGGGGGGTTACGCAAGAGAGTCTGTGTGTGAATGAGGTGGAGCTGTAGTTTTACTGTCACTCCGCCCTTTTTCCTTAATTATTTTCCTTTTTATTTTTTTCCCACTTTAAATGCCCCCCACCCTTGCACATTCAGCAACTCTGGCGACGATAAGAAGGAAACATCAATAAAAAGTCTGGAGATAAAAAATATAGCAAAAAGTAATTTTACGGTGGGAGAGAGAGGGATGCACAAGAAATTAGATTAGGGGGATGTGGCCATAAATAATATTTCATTAATTAATGACAGAAAAAACAAGCATTTCATGGAGATATTAAGAGCAAACGGAGTCTGTCATCCATCTGTTTACATTTTCCACAACACATAATAATATTATTAGGCTCTCCAGGTTGCAAGCAATCAAAGTTCACGGCGTAAATCTGGGCCGTCAACATCGCCGTAACCTTAATCATCCCCCTTGACCATCAAAATTGCCTATCATAATTTACACCATCTTCTATCAATTTGAGCAGGGGACCATATTAGGAGAATGGATATTTAGAAGCAAGAGCAGACATGATAGCTGCAGCAACGAAGGCGCTTGCAAAGGCTACATGCTTGCATGATTGCTGGCCTGAGCAATCTAGCCATAAGAGGACAGGGGTATATATCTCTACTTCAAAAAAAAACATACATATAAACTTATTCTCCAAGCGTATAAACTAAATATATTTTTCTTGAACAACAGTTGAGTGTTATGGATGCGTGGAAGCTTTGTCGTTATCCCTGGTGCATGAGGCTCTTGATGCATGCATAAAACTTCTATCCAAAACCCTGCAAATTCCTTACCCAGATATTTCAGAGTTGAACAGATACCAAGATCCTACAAAATACTATACTCTGATGGAAAGAACAAATGACGTATTTGAGTCACCGGTCTACTGTTTTACGAGGGAGAGAGCCATCGATCCAGAGCCATCAAGCTACACCTATTTTGTAAAGCCAGCAATTGATGCTATTTGCTAATGGTTATTCATAATGTTGTCCAGTATGTGTTCTTTGGTCTCTTTTGCCTGGATGTGTAAGAACAATGCAGGTCATTGTGTACAGATTTCCTTGCATGTATATAAGTTCTTGCGTTTCAGAATTAGCCCAAATGGACAAAAATCTATTATACATTTGTTAGGACAGATTTCCTACTTATGTTGCTTTCTTCTTGAGAGAAGTTTTAGACACTAACGTACCTCTATTATGACAAATGTAACATCACCCTGGTAGGATTTGCTATTTGATGACGTCATGCAATGTAAACTTAGATAACATATCATTTCTGCTTTTATTGTTCTCAATTGATATCCATTAATTCCTGTAGCTAGATGCCTTTCTTTTGTTAGTTTCATGTTATTAAGGGTTTTGGTTTCCTAATACCCTCATTAGAGGAGCAACAATCTTTTGATTGAGAACAGGGGTTGTCCCCCCTTTCTTTCTTTTTTCTTTCTTATGATATACTGCCATATATGAAGTGTGATTATGAAAACATCCAAAATTTTATCTACTTCTTTGTTAAGAAATTCATCTGAATGTTTTCCACCATCTAGATATCCAGTTAGTGCTTACGTCTATAATCTTAAACTTTTGAGGGGGACATAATTTTTGAGGGAACAAAGATTTTCAGGGGGATATCTTAAATGAATCGCGCCAAAGGCGCTCGCATCGAAGCTAGATTTTTGTTCGTTTAGATTTTGGTGAGGGAAATAATTTTTGAGGAGAACAAAGATTTTGAGGGGATATCTTAAATGAACCGTGCCTGAGGGAGAAAAAAGTCTGATTACTCTAATCAATAAAATTAGCGTAAAAAAATTCAGCGGAACAACAAACTAGCGTAAAAAATTTAAGTTAATATCGTCACCGAAAAATACCTTGAGGTATGTTGTTCTGCACCGCAGGCGTTTGCGCCGCACTAATTGGTTGTTCTGCATCGAAGGCGCCCGCATCGAATTGGTTGTTCCGCGCCGCGCTAATTGGTTGTTCCGCGCCAAAGGCGCCCGCGCCGAATTGGTTGTTCCGCGTCGAAGGCGCCCGCTAAATTTTATTACGCTAATTAGTTGTTCCGCGCCAAATGCACCGGCACCGAATTTATTGTTCCGCGCCGAATGTGCTCGCATGTTTTTTCGCGCCGAAGGCACCGCGCCGAATTTATTGCTCCATGTCAAAGGCGCCCGTGTCGAATTTGTTGTTTCGCACCGAAGGCTCTCGCGCGTTGTTCCACGCCGAAGGCGCCCGTGCCGAAGGCGCCCGTGCCGAAGGCGCCCGTGCCGAAGGCGCCCACGCCGTATTTTTTGTTCCGCGCCGAAGGCACCCACGTCGAAGGTGTCTGTATCGCTAAAAATTTTTACGCTAATTTTTTTTTTTTAATTTTGGTTGTTTAAATAATTTTTTGGAAACAAAGATTTTGCGAGGGAAATCTTAATTGAACCGTGCCCGCGGGCACGGTTTATGACTAGTGTATATATATATATATATGAGGGATCAAATGACCCCCAAAAATAACCCCCAAAAAATAACCCACTATCAAAAATTCTATGCCCCCCATTTTTTCGGAAGATCTGAACCGTTCATCTTGATCTCCACCCTCTAAATACCTGAACCACCAACTTTCAACCCGATCCCATGTGTTTTGCCCGTTCATCCATCAGACCCAAATTTAACGATTTCGCATGAACAGAACTTTTGCGAATGGTTGATGAACGGGCAAAACACATAGGATCGGTTTGAAAATTGGTGTGTTAGGTATTTAGAGGGTGGAGATCAAGATGAACGGTTTAGATCTTCCGAAAAAATGGGGGCATAGAATTTTTGATAGGGGTTATTTTTGGGGGTCATTTGATCCCTCCTCATATATATATATATATATATATATATATATATATATATATATATATATGGGGATGATATGGTGAGCAAGTGAGCAAACCCCTCTTAAAATGAGCAAACCAATCTCAGCTGTTAGATCATGCGCAACCGCTCAGATTTCATCCGCAAAACAAAGCCCACAGTCGCAGTGTCACGTGCACATCACATTCATACTCCGATTCTTAGTTTTCTGCCATTACGAGCGGACGAAACCCTACGAGACGGCGACACCCCCAAATTTCGAGCTCCCGTAGCCAGTCTCCCTCTCCGACGAAGCCCCCTAACCCAGTCTCCGTCCCCCCCATCCATCTCCCTCCAAAGCTCATTCCCTCCTGGCTGAAACACAAAAAGCCATAGCCCCTCACCCTCTCGCAATCGCTCGAAAACCCCCTCGCTGACGATCGCCCCAATTTCAGAGCGCAACCATCTCTCTCGCCTTCGTGTTCTCCCTCATCTACTATCTCCCGAGGACGAAGCCCCCACAACCCAAGCGCTCATCTCGCTCTCTCGCGGACGACGCCACCATAGATGAAAACCAAATTTCGAAGGTGCGTTATTTCACCTGTGGAAACATTTGAAATACAACTGTACAAACATAGTGATTTATTTTTGTGGATACTCCCTAAAGATAAAAACTTTAGCATGGTTAAGATGAATGGTTGAAACATTTGAAGTGTTGTTAGGATATATTTGTTTCAGAGAAGTGGAGGGAAAGACAATCCATGCATTTCCACGATTTAATACTGAAGAAATTCCCCTAAAAAATGAACAAAAAAGATGCTGGAAGAAATTGAGAGAAGTGTCATCTTTTGCTTCCAGTCTCTGGACATTTTGCTTCACTGGAATTTAGTGAAACGAATGGTAAAAAAATGTTATCTTCCTGACGATTGTGACAAAAATGTTACCATGTTGCATATATGAATGTCAACAGGCTAGAGGCAAAAATTTTACTGCTGTTATTGACGTGCCCTCGGTTTGCAAGCCGCAAATGGCTGGGGGACCAGGTGGAGGATTAGATATTTGTAACCGCAAGTGCACGGTGTTGTAGTGTGGCTTGGGGGTCGAACACAGGGAGGCGAGGATATGCTTGTGTCAAAGAGGATCAAAATCACCCCGTGGGCGAGCTAGCCCAGATCAAATGATGGGTTGTCACGGTAAAGGAATGCAAGGTATAGACAATTTGAAGGAAAAACCCGGGACTCTGGTTTCGACCCAAACGAGCGACTCTCGCCGATACGGCCTACGGGTAGGATGGCGATCGGAATTAGGGTCTAATGGTGAGACGTTGCCTCTAAAAGTGGTACCGGCATCCCATGAGCCCGATATTCAGGTCGGTGCCCAGGATGATACGCCAGACTTCCCGGGTTCGATCAGTGGGCACTCCCGTGTCCATTAACACTGATCGACTCTGGGAGCACTAAGCTTGCAACGATAACTCCCAACGTCTCATCCTGTCGCTCCCGCGCGCTAGGATTCGGCGTCTACGCTAAGGGCGTGAGCTATGACTAGGGAGTCAACCGCCAAGTTTATTCCCCCTTGGCCCAACGGTCAAAGGCGGTCTTTTTCCCGCCGATGACAATAAAACACCCTGCGTAACCGTTAGATTCCTAATCCCTATCGATTTCCTAACCCTATGGACGCATCAGGTAGAGCCCACGAAGGGGTTTCCGCCAAAATCCCGGATTTGGGAACTACTCACAAATATTCATTAAAAAGCGATCTAAATGAAAATGGACCGTCAAAATCATAATCAGACAATAGAAATGCAATGGTAGTAAAGCAATTAAGATAATACTAAAGTTTTACAAAGTTCCAAAAACTTACAAAAACTGGAAAATTACAGCCGTCACAAAATGAAGAAAACAGTAAAAAAAATAACCAACTCCCGAATCTGGGAAACCTAGGGTTCTATTTATAGAAAACGACATCACCCGGTCGGTTGACAAGTCAACCGATAGGGTGAACCGCTTCACAAAATTACAGCGCAATGCGGGGGTTTCACCCGGTCAGTATGAACCGGTCGGTTGGAACTTGGTGCGGTCGGTTGGATCTTGGTGCCGACCGGTTGGATCTTGGTGCGGACCGGGTGAGGAGACTAGTTGGATCTTTGAGTCTTGGCTGTTGAAATTCAGCTACAGGTGAACCGATCGGGTGAAGGTCACCCGATCGGTTGGCAATCAGCTTCGAATTTCCAGAGACTTTGAGCTTTTGACCCGGTCACTGAACCGACCGGGTGACTTCTCGTGAGCTCCAAACTGCGCCTGGGTGGTGCACGCGTGCATCACCCGATCGGTTGGAGATGACCAACCGATCGGGTGAGGGGCTGAAAGATGCAATCTTCGTCGTTTGACCCCCTGGATCACGCGTGACTCCTCCCGTTGCTCCAGGGACACATGATATCATCGTTTTATGCCCCAAATGCCAGTAAACTCCTGCAAAACATGGAAAACACGGAAAAGCGAAAGAAAACAAGAAAACACAAGAAAACATGAGAAAACGAATATAAGACGGCGGTAAAATACGGAAAAACACGGAAGAAAACATGCGTAAATATATGAAATATAAACGCACGTCAAACTCCCCCAAGCTGAACTCTTCCTCGTCCTCGAGGAAGACGAGTGAGAGTAGGAGCTCGGAGGGAAAAAATAGAGAGAAAGAGAGGAAAAGAAAACTCTATATCCTAGATCGCCCGTCAGGGCCAACAAAATCCAAAACAACACACCAAGCTAGCAAACGCCAAATCACTTCACTAAACCAAGGAGTACGAGTCCAGACAAGTGACGTGGTCCCACGCGGTGAAGCGCGAGTGAGTGTGGTCGTGCGCTAGCAGTCCGTGTCACTATCTACGATGTGCGATAAAGCTCGATATACGCAAACCCAGGAAATGACCCAAATATCAATTCGAATTGAATAAGGCGGTGAATATATGTAGTTCAAGCATGCATGAGAATAGAGAAAGAATCGAAACATATCATGCATCAGGGACTCCACAACTAGGGTTAAGGAAATCACCACACTAAAGCCTAGATAATAGCTAAAATGTTCCTAAGCCAAGTGTTTTCAAAACCGATGGGGGTTGAGATGATGGGGAGAAGAACACTCGGTGCAAATTCTCGCCTTCCCTTTATTCTTGGCAAGTAGGAAAAATATTCACACGGGAATTTTTTTGGGTTTTGGGTATTTGTATTTTTTTTGGCTTTTTGGCTATACAATTTTTTTCTTTTCTTTTCTTTTCTCTTCTTTTTGGGTTTTTCTTTTCTTTTCTCCTTTTTTTGGATTTTTGGGGTTTTTTTGGCTATACACATGTGTGCTCTCCCAAGTGGGAGAACGGTACACGGCGAGGGGATTTGCACCAAGTAAAACAAAAAAGGAAGTCGGAATCTAAACACTTGGGCAAAGGAAACTATTCTCGCTAATTAGAGCATGGGCTAAATGGGTTATCCTAGTCCTTAATTGTGAAATCCTGACACATGCGAAATGAAGCGTACGATATATATAGCATGCAGAAGAAGCAGACAGTAGAAATACGTACCGCATATTCATATCGAAACATGATAATCTAGGGGTCATTCCTGGACAGGTATATAAAGTAGAATCACAAAGCAGAAGCACACCAAACAGATAGGCACGACACACGACTCACAAAAAGCTAAGTGGACCCACGATGCGTGAAATGCAAGAGAACTCGAAATCATAGGGTTAGTGAGTGTGATTATCGATGTTATGCTAGGTGTGTGTGATTTTGTGGCAATTCATCATAGGGTTCATCTCTAGGAGAAAGAGATAAAAAGAAGAAAAGAAAAATTAAAAACACGATGAAAACGGCACAAAAACAAAAAAGAAAGACTCAAATGACGCATAAAGTGCGACTCCCCCAAGCTGAAGCTTGCATTGCCCTCAATGCAATAAGAGTGAGTACGGGAGGGTAATGAAAATGGGGGGGTACGCACCGACACAAAAAGAAATGAAAAAAACATGGAAAACACAGATACGAAACTGAAAATAAAGAAAAATCAAAATCAAACCACACGACACGAAAATAGAAAAAGAGAGAAAAATCACGAACAAACAACACGACACGACACGACACGACACGATCGAAGCACACGGCACGACACGATAAAAAGTAAAACAAGCACACTCACACAAAGAAAACAAAACACGACAACACAGCAAAATAGACTTCCCCCAAGCTATTCATGACAATGCTAGCAATGAGATATGATCGTGAAAATGCAGGGATATGCAAGGGGGATGTCAAAAAAAACAAAGTGAAATCAAAAATCAGGAGAAGGCGAATCCTCGCCCTCCTCGGAAGAGGGTGGGACTGGGTGGTCGGGGGATACGGGGGGTGTGCGGAGAAGTGGGGACAGAGGTGGGAGAATAGGTGCAGTGGTGGTGTGAACGATGTGAGGAGTGTCGGTGGAGGTGGGTGGTGGTGGAAGGGATTTGGAGGGCACCGGCAATTTCTTGCGGCGCACATATGATGTGACAGTGGAGGAGGTAGAAGGTGGTGTGGGCGCGACGGAGGTGGTCGTGAGAGGAGAAGTGGATACCAGGATGGGAATAGATGTGGGTGGGGGAGATGATCGCCTAGGTGGGGGTGGGGGAGGTGGGGATGGGTGGGATGGTGGAGGAGAAGAATGTGATGGGGGAGGTGATGGAGGGGGGATGTGTGGGAGGGTGGAGGAGAAGAATGTGATGGGGGAGGTGATGGAGGAGAGGATGTGTGGGAGGGTGGAGGAGAAGATCGTCGAGGTGGTGAAGGTGGAGGTGGCCCGTGGATGTGAGTTAGAAGGCGAAGAATGGCGGCCACGTTCCTCTCAAGTGCGAGGAACCGTGGGTGAGTGAGAAAGGAGGACGGTGATGGGTCCGAGGGGGCAGAGGACATGGCAAGATCACGGAGGGCAGCGACCTCCCTCTCAAAAGCAAGACGGGCAGAGACCTGGCGGCGAACAAAGGAAGTGGACTGACGTGAGGCAGAAGTGGTGCCGGCAGGTGATGTGATCGTAGTGCCGGCGGCAGTGGTCATGCCGGCGGCAGTGGTCATGCCGGCACTGGATACAAGGCCAGAGATGGCCGCAAAAAGGTGCTCAGAAGTGATGGGGCCAGGAGCAGAAACAGGGTGACTCGGGCCAGCCCCAATATCTCCCCGGGACGCAGGAATATCCTGCTCGCCTAAGTGGGCGGCAGGGGAAGGTGGTCTGCGTGCGTCCGGGGGGAAGAAAGGAAGGTGCAACCCTGCAAAGAACTCGGGATCGGGCGAAAAAGTCCAATCCGCCACGATAGCAACAGTCATGCGAGCGGGGTTGGGGAGAATGGTGTAGGGGCGAGGGGGTGGCCGTAATTGAATTCGAAGCGACCCTCGGGGCGGGGCTTAATCATATGAATGTGCCGCAGGACGTCAAGATCTAGACGTGCTGGTCCTGCGGCGATGGGAAGACCACGGGGGATATGGATATTAAACGGGGGGTAAGAAGCAATAATAGTGATAATGCCCCCACAGCAGATCTTGCTCTTCCCGGCCCTGCTAATCTCGAGAAGCTTGTAAACAAGCCAATCGCCAGCATGAACAGGGACAGTAGGGGCCCTAAAGCTAACTCCATCATCATCACGAACAAAGGAAAAAGTCATGGCCCAAAGAATAAAAAGATCGGGGATAGTCACGGTGCCTGACTCATCCTGCGGGAAAAATGCAGAGGATATGATCCTATGGGAGAGACGAAATATGGGATGGATGATAGAGGAGGCCTTGGCCTTACCCCGGGAATAGCGACGGAGTATGGTGAGGCGGAACCAAAAGTTATTGACGTCAAATTCCGGGGGATATCCGTAGTGTCGGATAGCGTCATTCCCAAGAATAGGGAAACCAAATATATCGCAGATGGTATCCAGGTTTGTGCGAATGGTTTGGTTACGCACCCGAAAAGTGACGGTCGACCCCGACTCACAAACGAGGGAGGAAAGGAATTCTAGGGTGAGTGACGGGTAGGATACCGCAGAGGCATTCAGGAAGTCCAACCAACCTAGGTTAGCAAAAAGAGTCTCGACCTCGGTGAAGACACCGAGGTCGACGAGTGATTGGGTGTGGGCAAACTTGGTTGATAAATGCCCCCGAGTGTCAAGTCTGTGGTAGAAGGCTTTCTGTTCTTGGTTCCGAAATAGGTACCTATGCGGGCCCAACATGGGGTCCACAGGGGGAATGATAGGCGGGGGAGGGGCTAGTGTCAGCTCATGTGTGTGGGGAGGAGGACGTGTTTGTTTACGTCTCTTTCGAGACGGTTCCTCCTCCCGCATGATACTCTTCCCTTTATCTCTCTCCCAGGCCGTGTGTGTGTGTGTGTGTGTGTGTGTGTGTGTGTGTGTGTGGTGCAAATGGGTGCAAAGTACTATCAAAGTGCACACACACAAAAACCAAGCAAATCAAATATCTAGGGTAAAAATTGAAATTCGAGAAGTGGAGCGAGGTTACCCTGTAGAAATTCGAGCTCCTCGCTTGTGGATGACCCAATGTTGTGCAGCGGGAGAAGTGTGGAGCCGCGGCACTCCTTTTTCAGTAAAAATTCGAAAGTGGGGGTTGGTATTGGGAATTAGGGTTAGAGAAATGCGAAATAGGAGAGGGAGAGAGAGAAATAGATGGAGAGATGCAAGGGGGAGGTGGAGAGAGAGGTTAATGGAGGATTTGAGGTTGTGGGAGGGGGGGTTTTTGGCAGTCGGGTGCTTGGAGGAAGACGAAACGACGGAGAAACGGCGATATTGGGCGAGGGTTTGTGAGCGGGTGGGTCGGGGGTATTTATAGGTTTTAAGTCGAACCGGTCGGGTGAGTTGTCACCCGATCGGTTGACTTTAGGTCGAAATTTGATGCTGAAAAAACGCTACAGGCGACCCGATCGGTTGAGAACTCAACCGATCGGTTCTCCGCTCCACACATTTTCCCGAGAACTCAGAGTTTCTCAACCAGTCCCTCAACCGGTCTCGCATATTGTCACCCGGTCGGTTGATGAATTCTGAAATTTTCCCGAGAGTTTCCCCAGGTCACCCGGTCTGATCACCCGGTCTCTTCTTTCTCCACCCGGTCGGTTCATTTGGTGACAAACACTGCCGATAGCTGATACATCCCAACCGATCGGGTGAGTCATCACCCGATCGGTTGGGGCCTTGTTTTCTGCAAAAACCCAAGAATCGCCTAATTTCCATGACGGAAGTTCTTGCGGCTGGATTTATTTATAAAAATAGATAAAATAAAGTTAAGAAAAAGTCCTAAAAAGCGAAAGTAAAAGTTTAGAGCATGGGTTGAATCCCATGAAGCGCTTTTGTTTTACGTCGTTTAGCTCGACGCCCGTTGATGATGTTCATGGTGGGCGATACGGGTGATGCCCAAAATCCGGCATCTCTTCAACTCCAGAGCTTGTGGCTATTGGTGTAGTCGGCGGCTGTAAAAAAATTTGCTCGACTACCTTCCCTTTGTCGACAGGATCTGGGGGCTTCTCCCTCAAATTGGCGTCTACCGCCATCTTTTTCAGGATCCGGACCTCATCACCGGTGAGGTCCATGGGTTCTTTCCCCTTTCTCCTCGTAGGAGGAGACTTAGGGAATCCGGGAGGGATCACATGTCGCACGACCGCCTCATTAGCAACTTCATTCTTCGGGGAGCCAACTTGCTCCCCAAGGTCCCCCAAGCTATCGGGGGGATTCCTCAAGAGCACTTCCCAGGCACTTGTTTCAACAGCTCTATCTTCTTCATTCTCCAGCATATTGGTACTAGGATCGTCCGGGGGATTCGGATGCTTCATCGACAAGCCTAAGTCAAATTCGACTCTTTCTTGGCCCACATTGAGGGAAAGCTTCCCATTCTTCACGTCTATCAACACTCCGGCGGTTGCCATAAAGGGTCGTCCAAGAATAATTGGGATATGCTTGTCTTCCGGCATGTCCATCACCACGAAATCAACCGGTACATCTACTCCTTTCACATCGACGGGGAGGTCGTCCACTACTCCCACCGGGTACTTGACCAAACGGTCAGCAAGTTGTAATGTCATGCCGGTGGGCTCTAAGTCTCCCATCCCTATTCTCGTGTACAACGATATGGGCATCAAGCTGACGCTCGCGCCAAGATCGACGAGAGCCCTCTGGATTTGCACTTCCCCAATAGAGCAAGGGATGGAGAAACTTCCGGGGTCCTTGAGCTTGGGCGGATTTGCGCACTGAATGAGTGCGCTGCACTCCGCCGTTAACACGACCTTCTCTTTTCTAGATCCCCGTGTCACCAAATCTTTCAGAAATTTGACATATGAGGGCATTGTCTCGATGGCCTCGAGGAAGGGGATTTGTAAGCTCAGATCTTTCACCATGGCAAAGAATTTGTCATACTTCTCATCGATTTTGGCTTTGGCAAGCCGTTATGGGAAAGGCACAACGGGCTTGAACACTCTTGGGTTCCCTTCCTCAACCTTCTTCTTCTCCTCTCTATGATCTCCCTCTGGAGTAGTTGGCTTTGATGACGAAGCACCGTCGTCATTTAATTTCTCAGTTGGTCGTTCCACGACCAACGGTGCTTCCGGTCCTTTGGGGGGCTCTCTCGTAGGAATTTGCGTTCCGCTCCTCAAGACGATGGCGGACACGTTCTCATGCTCATATGTGAGCGCCAAGGTCCGATTTACCCCCCTAGGGTTCACTTCAGGCTGTGGCGGTAGTAAATTCTGCGGTCTCTGAAGGTTCGCCACTTGCAACCCCAGTTGGGTCACCTGATCAGTGAGGACTCTTTGTCCCATCTCCAGCTTCAGATTTATTTTCTCCTGATTGGCGATGTATTGAGTCAAGAGGGACTCAACCGGAGAAATGGCCCTCTGCTGGCCGTATTGCTGCTGGGTGGGCTGCTGATTCCTAGGAGCATACTGTTGATACTGTTGTGGGGGTTGTTGCTGCTGAAATTGCTGCTGCTGAAACTGCTGCTGGGGCCTAGCCGGCTAATATGTCTGCTATTGTTGTTGAGCCGGCTGTTGATAAGGCGCCCGGTAACTAAGGTTCGGGTGATTCCGGTTGTTTGGAGAGTAGACCGGATTTGAGTTGGTTCGTGGTGGAAATGGCGCATTCTCCGTAGGATTGTAAAATAATGCGCTCGCCTGATCCAACGGTGGTGAGATGTCACCACCGTCGAACTCTCCAAAAGCTTCGGACTCTACCGCAGTAATCTGTTGTGTACCGGCACCACCGGCGCCTACCATCAATGCGGAGATCTGGGTTGACAGCAAGTCAAACTTGCTTGACAATTTGTCAACGTCTTCGACTCTATGGATGCCCCCAGATCTTGGTGTGGCTCTCTCGTCACACCACCGTTCATTGTTGGATGCCATATTTTCCAAAATTTGCCCGGCATCTTCTTCGCTTCTTGACATGAAGGACCCTCCAGCCGCGGCGTCCATGGAAGATTTTAAATCGTCCCTCAACCCATTATAAAACAGATTTATGATCTGCCACTTGGGGAGCTCATGGTGGGGACATCTTCTTTGCATCTCCTAGTATCTTGTCCAAGCCTCATGCAAGGACTCGTGGCTGGCCTGGGAGAAGGAGGAGATCTCGCTCCTCAGCTTCATGGTCTTCCTCAGAGGAAAGAACTTGGTCAGGAAAGCATTTGAGAGCTTCTCCCAGGTGTTGAATGTATTTGGGTCCTTCTCCCTAAGCCACAGCTTGGCTTTATCTCGCAAGGAGAAGGGGAACAGCTTCAGTCGGATCGCCTCAGTTGTGACACCGTTTATCCGGAAGGTGTCACATTTCTCCAAGAAGGAGTCTAGATGTTCAATCGGGCTCTCCATGGGTGCACCCGAAAATTGATCCTGCTGGATCCATGTCACCAAAGATGGCTTAAGCTCGAAGCTTTGGGCCGTAATAGCTGGAGGACGGATGACGGAGGTGGACTCGATCGAAGGCATCGAGTACTCCAACAGGGACTTGTGAGGCGGGGTGTTCTCCCCCATGGCTTCAGATCCTTTCTTCTTCGCTTCTCGACGGCCAAACGCCTTAGGGTGGCGTTTATCTCTGGATCGACGGGGATCAAGTCGTCGAGACTTCTTGAACTCCAGCGCATGAAAAACAACAAACACCTGTGAAGCGACAAGCGGGAAAGAAACAGATAAGATAAGAAATAAAAATAAAAATAAGAATAAAAATAAAAATAAAAATAAGAAAATAAAAAGGAAAAAGAAGAATGCGAAAATTATCACGAGGTAGGGATGGGAGCTAGACACTAGGGTTCATGAGATCCAAAAATAACAAGCACGTTGCCTCCCCGGCAACGACGACATAAACTTGACGTGCCCCCGGTTTGCTAGCCGCAAATGGCCGGGAGACCCGGTGGAGGTTTAGATATTTGTAACCGAAAGCGCACGGTGTTGTAGTGTGGCTTGGGGGTCGAACATCGGGAGGCGAGGATGTGCTTGTGTCAAAGAGGATCAAAATCACCCCGTGGGCGAGCTACCCCAGATCGAATGATGGGTTGTCACGGTAAAGGAATGCAAGGTATAGACAATTTGAAGGAAAAACCCGGGACTCTGGTTTCGACCCCAACGAGCGACTCTCGCCGATACGGCCTACGGGTAGGATGGCGATCAGAATTAGGGTCTAATGGTGAGACGTTGCCTCTAAAAGTGGTACCGGCATCCCATGAGCCCAATATTCCGGTCGGTGCCCAGGATGATACGCCGGACTTTCCGGGTTCGATCAGTGGGCACTCCCGTGTCTATTAACACTGATCGACTCCGGGAGCACTAAGCTCGCAACGATAACTCCCAACGTCTCATCCTGTCGCTCCTGCGCGCTAGGATTCGGCGTCTACGCTAAGGGCGTGAGCTATGGCTAGGGAGTCAACCGCCAAGTTTATTCCCCCTTGGCCCAACGGTCAAAGGCGGTCTTTTTCCCGTTGATGACAATAAAACACCCAGCGTAACCATTAGATTCCTAATCCCTATCGATTTCCTAACCCTATGGACGCATCGGAAGAGCCCACGAAGGGGTTTCCGCCAAAATCCCGGATTTGGGAACTACTCACAAATACTCATTAAAAAGCAATCTAAATGAAAATGGACCGTCAAAATCATAATCAGACAATAGAAATGCAATGGTAGTAAAGCAATTAAGATAATACTAAAGTTTTACAAAGATCTGAAAACTTACAAAAACTGGAAAATTACAACCGTCACAAAATGAAGAAAAAAGTAAAAAATAACCAACTCCCGAATCTGGGAAACCTAGGGTTCTATTTATAGAAAACGACATCACCCGATCGGTTGACAAGTCAACCATCGGGTGAACCGCATCATAAAATTACAGCGCAATGCGGGGGTTTCACCCGGTCAGTATGAACCGGTCGGTTGGAACTTGGTGCGGTCGGTTGGATCTTGGTGCTGACCGGTTGGATCTTGGTGCGGACCGGGTGAGGAGACCGGTTGGATCTTTGAGTCTTGGCTGTTGAAATTCAGCTACATGTGAACCAATCGGGTGAAGGTCACCCGATCGGTTGGCAATCAGCTTCGAATTTCCAGAGACTTTGAGCTTTTGACCCGGTCACTGAACTGACCGGGTGACTTCTCGTGAGCTCCAAACTGCGCCCGGGTGGTGCACGCGTGCATCACCCGATCGGTTGGAGATGACCAACCGATCGGGTGAGGGGCTGAAAGATGCAATCTTCGTCGTTTGACCCCCTGGATCACGCGTGACTCCTCCCGTTGCTCCGGGGATACATGATATCATCGTTTTATGCCCCAAATGCCAGTAAACTCCTGCAAAACATGAAAAACACGGAAAAGTGAAAGAAAACAAGAAAACACAAGAAAACACGAGAAAATGAATATAAGACGGCGGTAAAATACGGAAAAACACGGAAGAAAACGTGCGTAAATATATGAAATATAAACGCACGTCAGTTATGATAGGATAATATCTTTTCATCTATTTTTATTCCTATATTAATTGCAGTAACAGTTTAGGAATAAATAAGTGATTCATCTTTGCTTGAGTGGTATGCTAATTGAAGTACCATGTTTTATCCTTTGTTACAATTAGAACCTAATGATGTCAGATTTTCGTGCGTTAATTTTTAATTATATGAAAAAATTGTGAATTCTGAATTGTCTTCTTTGCTTGCGTAGGAATCATATATTCAATGGATGCATCGAGATCAATTCCGAACTGTGCATCCGGTTGGGAAAATGTTGAGGAGATGTATAATCCAGTAAAAGGGAAGAGTTTTAACTCATTGAAAGAAGGGGAGGATTTTTACAAACAGTATGCAAAATTAGCAGGGTTTTCAGTTAGAAAATATTCAACAATACTTGACAAAGTTACAGGAGAAATGTGTTCTCAACAATTTGTGTGCTCAAAACAAGGGCTACCAATGGAGAAAAAAAAATGTAACGGATGGACAAGCAAAGAGGAAAAGGGCCATAACACGAGAAAATTGCTTGGCAAGTATAAGGCTTCAAATAGACTCTGATGGAAAGTGGTCCATTCGGAGGTTTAATGAATCACATAATCATGTGTGTGTCACTCCAAGGAAACAACAATTCTTAAGAAACAATAGAAACGTGACTGAAGCACAAAAATGCCTCCTAAACACACTAAAAGATGCTAACCTAAAGACATCAGATTGTTTTTCAGTCTTATCAGTTGAAAGTGGTGGTTATGGAGATATTGGATGCACCGAAAGGGATATTAGGAATGCATTGCAAAGGGAGAGGGATGAGATGAAAGTGTATGATGCTCACTTATTGATGGAGCATTTGCAAGAGGAGAAAGAGATGAATCCATCTTTTGAGTATGCATATAAAGTGGATAATGAAAATAAATTGACACATGTGTTTTGGGTAGATGCTCTTGGTAGAAAGTATTACAAACATTTCAGAGATGTGTTAATATTTGAAACAACATATGACACCAATCAATACCGTCTCATCTTTGCACCTTTTACCGTGGTAAATCACCAGGGACAAACGGTAAATTTCGGGGCCGGATTCATGTGTAATGAACGGTTAGAATCTTTTATTTGGTTGTTTGACAAGTTTAAAGAAGCCATGTGTGGTCATTTCCATAGGGTGATAATCACCGATCAAGATTTTGCCATAGGAGCTGCAATTAGAGAGGTATTTCCTGCTTCCGTTCATAAGTATTGCATGTGGCATGTTCTAAAAAAACTTCCAGATAAACTTGGTGCGACGGCATTCAAAAGTGAGTTTAATATTCCATTTCAAGATTGTGTTTGGAATTCTGAGACTCCTGAAGAGTTTGAAATCAAATGGGAGAATGTTTTATGTAATAACCATTTGAATAATCATGAATGGCTTGCCGATCTATACTCATTTCGTGAAAAATGGATACCGTCATATTCTAAAAATATCTTCACGGCTGAAATTCGTACAACTCAAAGATCGGAGAGCATGAATTCTTTCATTGATAAGTATGTGAATAAAAAGAATACCTTGAATGAGTTTGTTTCGAGATTTGAAAGAGCCATAAGGAAACAACGGCAAAATGAGTTGGCGGAGGATTACGAGACTATGCATACAAAACCAAAATTGCTTACAGATCTAGAAATGGAGGGGCAGATGGCAGAGATATATACACAGGAGAAATTTTATGTTTTTCAGGAAGAAGCTGTTCAAAGCTTGAGCTATGCATTGCAGATGAGAGGGTGTGAAGGCAATGTCCGGCAATATTGTGTAAAAAGGATGGGCAAAATGAAGAATCCAGATAAACCCAGAGATGTTGTTTATAAAGGTCCAGAAGAAGCCGCAATATGCAGTTGCAAGAAGTTTGAAACCATTGGTATTCCTTGTAGGCATATTCTTATTGTATTGCGCAATGAATTTGTTGATATTTTGCTGCAATGTTATATTTTAAAAAGATGGACATCCTTGGTAACAAATGAAATAGTTCGAGATAATAATGATGTCGAAATTCAAGGTAGCTACGGCAAGGAACAAGATTTGAAGTACACCAATCTTTCAAATAAAGTTCACAAGTTTTTGCAATTTGCTCGCTCTTCAACCGAACGGCTTGACATGGGAGCAATTTTGATGGACAAGGCCTTCGAAGATATTCAGCGACTGACATCTGAAAATCCACAAAATTCGCAAACAGAGAAAAGGCCAACATTACCTGAAACAGTTGATATTCATCCACCATCTATTGCAAAGACCAAAGGTAGTGGAAAACGGATTAAAGGAGGAGGGGAAAAAGCAAGAGAAATAGCATCGAAACCTCTACGGTTATGTCGATGTTGTAACAAGTTTGTGCATCACGATAGGCGTAATTGCCCAATGAAAGAAAGGTAATTTTTTCATATTAAACTTTTGATTCATTTTAGGCGTTATTTTTCCTAATTATATTTTCTCTGTTTTTAGTGTTTCAACCCAAGAACTTGTGAGTGATGTCACCGCGACACAATCGTCTATCAATATGCCTCCGGTATGACACAATCTTTCATCTATATTCCATCATTGTTTAAATTCATTTTTATAAATTTTCATTACAAAAATATTATATTAATTGCTAATTCCATCACTCAGCCTTGAAAGGTAGCTGGAAGCAATGTTTTTGTGGGTAACAGATCTGGATTCTGGATTCTGGATTCTGGATGCTCATTTATCAATCAGGATTCTGGATTCTGGATTCTCATTTATCAATCAGGATTCTGGAGGCCTAGAAATTGCAGTGGATTTTGAGGTTCACAGTAGCATCACAGTACCAATTGCAATGGGTTTTGAGGTTCACAGGTTTCATTCTTTTTAGTTTTGAGGTTTCTGTTGGCTGTGCATGGTAGTATGTTGCAATGTTGTAGGTTTTAATGAAGACTACACATTGGATTTCATGCTGCCTTGTTTATGTTGGCTATGCATGTTAGTATGTTGCAATGTTATTTGAGATAGAATTGTATCCAATTATATCCAATTATATAATTATATCCTTGGATTTCACATAGGAATTGGATTTGAGTTAGAATTGGATTTGAGTTAGAAGTGGATTTCACATTATATAATGAAGACTACACATTGGATTTCATTGCAGGTTTTAATGTTAGTATGTTACTTTTATTATAACCAATTATATCCTTTTTGAGTTAGAATTGTTATTTGAATTTTCTTTGAAGTTCTTCTGTAGGTTTCTCAATTTCAGTCCATTTCGTTCATAAACATTGGCTTGTTACTATAAAATAACCTAGTGAAGTTTATACTGTCTAATATCTATTCATTTCTGCTTCCTAGGGAAGTTTATACCCATGAGATTTATTTATGTCATGCTTGATGTAGATATCTTAATAGATGACTTATTTAACAGATATGCTCTCAATTGGGAATGATGCACAAGTTGCTCTCAATTTGCATTTTGGATTGTGCTCCAGTGTCTTCGAGGATGAAGAAAAACGTGAGCAGATAGAATCGGCATGTGATTTTGCAACCCATTTCTGCTTGCACTCTTGCTCCATGTGCCAGGAAGTGCGAGAGCTGCGTCGAAGGCTGCCTCACCCAGGGCTCAACGGGCGATCTCTTATGTTTATGCTGCCACTAACGGAGCAGAAGATGGGCCGTGGCCTGAAATATATTCCCATTGTAAACACCGATCAACACTGCTGTTATCGACATTGTAAAACGGCATTCAATCAGCTGTGCATGTAAAAATATCTTATTACTGATTTCTGTGTTGGGTTGTTGAGAGCTTTGCTCGTTTGCAATTTGATGTATGATGTTTTATGTAAACAACATGTATATTAAGTATTGTCCAACGCCTTTGCCATATCAGCTCATTGTTTTCAGGTGAAACGAGTTCTGGTATGATTTGTGTACATGCCAGTATGATGAATGGGAATTTCTTTGTTATTGTTGCAGAAGATCACTCAGTATCATGTGCTTGTAATATGTGAACATCTGCTTGTAATATGTGGTGCATGTATTACTGTGAACATCTGCTTGTAATATGTGGTGCATTTGTGATCTTGTTGTATTATCCTGTGACAATATGAGCTGATGCATCCATGGATTCTTGAAAACATGAAAAACTCAGCAGCCAATATGATGGCTGATGCATCCATGGATTCTTGAAATATTCAAAACCAATTCTCTATTTTCAGTAAGATGATTGAAAATATGAAAAATTATTTTATCTCCTCATCTATATCAGCCTCCTACCAAGCATTTCCTTGGTGGAAGATAAGCTGCATGAAAACATGCTTTTAATCCTACAACTTGCACATTTGAGACTAAACCATTATCCATACATACAGATGCTTAGAGACTAAACCATTATCCATCATCACCTAAATGCAAAACTAATAATTATCCGTCACCATCCAGAGGGAAAATGTAACGCCCCGCTTCCCAAAACACGACGGAAGCGAGAGCGTTAATGGGTCCGCTTGAACCGGAGCGGTGAAACTCAGGTTCATTAAGCGTCTGTGGTAAAACGCAAGGGCAGGTCCTTTGCACGCTTTTCAGAACAACCAGAATTATTCATACATTACAAGCCACATCCAGAATTATAAATGTTCGTACATGAAATACAACAACAAGCCATAGCTGGGCCAAAGTAAAAACGTACACTCAACAATAACTGAAAGCAAACTAAAGTAAAGCAGCAACGATAAAGTCTACTAGTCCTCCGCTGGGAGAGACTCGGCATCTACAGCGAACTACTGACTCTCCAAGTCAGATGTCTCGTATGGAACTTCCTGGTACTCAAGCTCAGAATCTGACATACATCCAAAAACATGAATGTATGTCAGCAAGGGTCTGCAAGTAGATGTTAGAACCCAAGGCAAGATATATACAAATTTATACTGAATTTAAGAAGCATTAATCATTTAAAAGAGACGGCGACAACAAGATTTAAACATGCTGAATTATAAAATGGAATAAGGTAAAAGACATCCTATCATGCAATTCTAAGCAGTTTAACAATTGGAGTAATCCTTTCTTTGGTTCATTAGCATGGCAATTTAACTGAGATAACAATTCCAAGTTTGTAAGTTTCATGTTAGCATTTCATGTATGTTAGCATTTCATGTCTAAAAAGGTTTCACGCCTTTAGGTCGTGATGAGCGAGTCGTCCTTCTCACGGGGGCTTACCGTGATTGGCGCTAACCCACCGCCTATGGGTGGTGCCCTTGAAGAGAGTACTCTTTCATATGCCTAGTGGCCGCCCAATCCAACCCCACCCAAGATTTGTGTTGGAACACGAGCCAACCTAATTCACGAATTACAAGCACGAATTTGCCAACTCAATGACATCACGAAAGTCACGATTTCGCCTTCGAGGCGCACGATCGCACGATGTCACACTCTAGTTAATTATTTCAAGGCATGCAACAATTAAATAACATGATCAGTTATCTTTAAACAACAATTTCCATGGTTACGAGAGTAACGAGCAACATTTACATATAAGAGACTAATTTAACATCCAATTCGTAAATTCATTATAAATCGTATACTTGCCTGATTTGACGTTTCGGGTGTCCAGGTACTCGTAGGAAAGGCACGACGTATCTGCGTAATTTAGGTATACGATATTAAGCAACCTGATCTTAAAATATTATTAACCTAATAGTAAAGTATCTATTCACTAATATCTAACTAACTGAAACTCTCTCCCTCTATTCTATTATTATAAAGGTTGTCAACATGAAATATCTTATTGCTTATTCATTTTTTTAATAAACCAAGGCAACTACCCTACTTCCCTTATTATACTGTCTCCTTATCCCTATTCTATTAAACCCATTCTTCATTACATTATTAAAGGCCAAAGCCCATTCTTCAATATTCTGTCACTTTCTCTTTCTATCTTAAAGTATGTCTGTCTCCTCTTTCATTTTTTTAAATAACTCTTCATTCCTTATAAGCACATGGCTGTCAGCCTGTCACCATTCAAATTTTTATTCATTTTAGAACTACTATTTCTGACACACTCTTTCTCCCTTTCCTTTCTTTAAGGCTTTCTTTATCTCTTTCTTATACTGTCAGTTCTTTTGCTTTCATTATTATTATTTTTTGCTCGTTTCAAACATTGCAGGCCAAAGCATGCGTAAGGAAAAGAGGGAGGGGGTCTCACCTTCGCACCGGGGATGGCGCAGTGGCTCCGTCAGCTTGCAGGCGGCAAGGGGCGGCGGACGGCCTGGTGATGGCGGTTTCCGGTTCACGCGCGCGCAACAGGGCGCAGGCGGCTCCAGCTTCCCAGGTGGCGCGGCTGGGTTGTTTTCTGGGCTGCGCGCGTGAGTTCCTCCCGGCGGTCGGCGGCCTCCAGCTGGTGGCGCGCGCAAGCGAGGGTGAGAGGAGGGGGGTCGGCCTAGGGAAAGGGTGAAGGAGGAAGGAGATGAAGGAGGAAGTTTATTTGGGTTTTGTTTTTCTTGATTTGTTTGTTTGGATCTACGATTGTTGTGTTAAGGGTTTTATTTTCAGATTTGAGGTTGTGTAGATCTGAAGCTATTTTCAAATTTGGGGGATTTGGTTGAGTTTTGGGAAGAATCAGAAATTGGGTGATGATGGTGGATTGGGTTTGTTTTGGCTGATGAAGATTTGGATTTGTAGGTTTCTGTTGTTATGAAGGTGGAGAAGACGTCTGGCTTATGGCTTAATAGGATGAACAAGGAGACACACTTTATCATTCGTCAAACCCATATTAATATGATTATGATGGAAGTTATGATAACTTAGACTAATGAGGGAAAGAGAGACGTATAGCTTTGTTTAAACGAAAGAGAAGAAAACCTAATTTGACCAACTGAAGAGTATTTGGCAACGTGGGTTTCGTCGTTTTAGGTGGGGTTAAGGTAAAAACGTAATTAACTTAATTAAGTAAGTCTTAATAGTAAATAGTAATAAATAAAAAGAGAGAAGTAATTTGTGAAAGTAATTAAAGCGATTTAGTAATTTGTAATTAGTAAATTTTTGATGTAATTAATAATGTAATTAGTGAAAGTAATTAGCGGGATAATTTAGTTAAACTTGACGGTAAATATTGACGACACTGTAAAATGAAAGCAGTGACGCGCTTGCGTCAACTCGTACGGACGAAAAGTTAACTGGATGACAAAAGTAAAATATTGGCGCGCACAATCGAAGACTCGTCTAAAAGAAATACCGGCCGTTACAGAAAACCAGTATAACATGCAAATGCTTAAAGGCAAACCAATGGTTATCCATCATTATCCAGAGGTGAAACCAACATAACATGCAAATGCTTTGAGGTAGAGATATTACCTGTCATTACTCATATCAAATGCTTAAAGGCAAATGCATATTCCTGGGGGGATAACCCATATCAATTATTTCGCAAAGATGAAACAAAATTTTCTTTGAGGTAAACGTGTGCATGCCCAACGGTAAAACTAATAATTATCCTTAATCATTCAGAGGTGAAACCAATATATCCGGCAAATGCCCAATGGCAAAATATGAAAAGTTTAGCCATTTGCACACAGAGAATATGAAATTTTTGGGACACAGAGAATATGAAAGATGATTCAATTGAAATTGTGCGCAATCCAAATAGGATGCACACGATCTCCCCCTGAAGTGAAAGGGTGTCGAAGCAATACAAAATAACCTGGTGAGCCCAGGGTCGAACTCAGGGACAAGTCATCTCGCATTCACAGAGTCAATCAAAGATAGCTAAGGGTGTAAGAACGTCCAACTACTAAGACAGATGTGGTGGTGGAAAGTATGTGTGGTAAAATGTATCAAACTACTCTATAAAAATGAGGGATAGAGGATTGGATAGGCAAATGGCAAGGAGGAGGAGTGCATGGATCGTGGGTTTGCTAGGATCAATGTTAAATGTGAGAATATAAACCTACAACTCAATGATGTCCCTTTTGGGGATGCACCATTGGAAAATACTCTTTTGGAGGTGAAAGCAAGTGTGAAATGTGATTCAATTGTGGAGCCCTTTTGGGGTCACAATTGGAAGTGGTAGTGGTCACGGGCTATGGTTCTATATGACTCAATGGCGTCCCTTTTAGGGAAGCGTCATCGGGGATATCCTTTTGGGAGTTAAAATGATGGGATAGTGTAGTGGCTTAAGAATTAGGTCTCATGGAAATTAAGTTGATACTTCTTTTTTAGAAGATCAAACTCATCCTTTTGGGATGATCGGTTCTCTAATATAATCTTTTGGATTCATATAAGAGAGTTAAATTAGAAACTTAAATTTAAGCCACATAAAAAAAATAATTCAATCCAAATGAACCCAAATCAACATGTGAACAAAAGTTCCATAGCAAATCACAAACCAAGCAAAGAAATTTAGCAATTCATATGGATAAAAAATACTAACTTCATATAAATCATTATCAAATCCATACAATCCAATTAAGCACAAATGAAAACCTAAGACAAAGGAAAGAGACCACCAAATATTGCTACAAATGAGTCCTTTCTTCTTTTCCCTTTTTCTTCTCCAAGCTCCTCCAAGTTCCTTGCCTCCAAGCCCACCAAGAGCCGCTCAAGAACCTCTTTATTTCAGCTATAGAATGAATTACAATGGGATATAATGGAATATATTGGAATGCCATAAGATGAAGCTCTCCCATCCTTTTATAGGCTTAGAATCCCAAGGGGTTTATAGTGCTTGGCTCTTCATTTCTCCACTCTTTATTTGAGAATCAATTCTATGACTCTTCATTTTCCATTCTTTATTTTAGAATAAATTACATGAAACAATTCAAATCTTGGCCTCTTCATCTTCCACTCTTTATTTGAAATTAAATTCACACGTCTCTTCATTTTTTGTCTCTTTGGCTTCTGGTCATGCAAATAAGCTTAAGAGTGCCAAATTGGTGGAATTTGGGCTGGCCTGCCGGGCTCCTTTTTATTTTTCAGAAATTGCTTTTCGCCTTCAAAAATTCAAGAAAAATACCTAGAGGCTTAGGACAATTCTAAGAAAATACTGGAAATTCCCTAAGGCCTCTAGAGGTACCTGAAAAATATTAGGTGTAGAAATTAGTCCAAATAATAATAATATGAATTAAAACATGAACTAAAATCAATATAAAATCATTTTAAGCCTCCAAAAATTGTAGAAAATTCCACCAAGCTCCAAAAAGTACAGAAAAATAGATGTAACACCACAAAAATACTATGAGCACATGAAAAATAATGGAAAGCTACAAAGATCGCTAAAACTGTATTTTGTGCACAAATCAACGATATGCTCCATAAACCAATTTTAATTCAATTATGCTTATAATGAAGCTTAGTTAAACTATATTCATGCACAAAATGCCCAGAAATAGGGGGAATAAATATGTAATATTCATACTGAATCAAAAGACAGTTGACATTCACCTTTCAAAAGCGTAGCCATTTGCTCTTTTGGCTGTCCCAATATTGAAAACATTAGATCAAATACGCTATGATAATTAAAACGCTAATGATCACAAATAATAATTTAAATGTAACTAAACATATTAAACATCCACAACTGAAAGACGCGTCAAACATTCTACTACGTCTATCTACAGTATCATGTCGTATAGTTTGTTGCCCTTTGCCATCCTCCCTGTCATCGTTTCCAATCACACCGTGATTTGAAGACTCTCCCCGTAGATACACCCCCGATCTTTGACGTTCCCCCAACATGTCTCGACACCCCGCATCTGAGCGAATTGGTCTGCATTGCCCATTCCAAAACTCAATAGCCTCTTCATACGTTTTGAATCCCTTAAACACCGCATTAGAGAATCCAAGAACTTGATATGCGCATTCTTCCCAACTTCCATAAATCCCGCACTGCCTATCATTCTTCACAACATAAATTTTTTTTGTCATTTCAACCTACAAAATAATCAAGCAAAAACATAGCTAATTAATTAACATTCCAAACAAGAATGTTCATAAACAATAAATGTAATTAACATTAGCAACATGCATACATGTTTCCCTACAGTAGCGTTTCTCTAATGTAAATAGTTCCATAATTGCAACAGGAATGTAAATTGTTCCTTTTCATTTTTTTTCCTAGCTTAGATGGTGCATCAAACATTAAGTATTTTTCTTCTCTTTTTTACTTTTTTAACGGAGAGAAACATCAAATCCTTCTACTATTATCAACAAGAACAGTAAAAGAAGTTAGATCATCATCAATAATGTCAATCTGATTCCTAAATAACTCACAACTACAACAAGAATTAGCTTATTACTCCTTAACCTAGTCGGCCTAAATTCCATCTTTATTGCAATTTTAGAAGTCAAGCTGATTTTATCTAGCAAGTATCAATAGCACACAAAATCCTTTTGATGTCTTATTTTTTTGTAAATGATGAAAGTCTTTTTCACCATCTAAAAGAAATCAAAAAAATGTGATTCAACCTAAAAGGAAGAAATTTCAGGGATTTGAGTTTAACATTTCCAATGTTACAATTTTACAGTTCAAACTGAAATGAATCAAAAAAATTGTTATTTGTTTGAAAATACCTTGAGGATATCAAAGCTGAGCTGGGGTTTTGATCCAATTGAAGATCTCACTTGAAGCGGATGGGGTATACATGGTTACCTTTGTGCAATCGTCGCTGGGGATCGCTGAAGAACCGATGATGTTAGGGTTTTTTAGGGTTTGTTAGGGTTTGAGAGGTTCAATTCTGGGGATGCTCGGGCGGCTGGAGAGGGAGAGAGTTGATCGCAAGATGTAGAGGGCCGGGGCACTCTTGAGGCTGGAGGATCACGCGAGGGAGAGATGTTCACGAGATGGCGGTGCTCGTGAGCTCGGTTGGGAGAGCTGCTCGTGAGGGAGAGATCATCGCGAGGGGGGCGCCCACAAGGAGGGAGGATGCGATCGCTGGGAGGGGTTTGCGAGATCACGTGCGGCGCACGCGACTTAGGGTTTTGGGCGGGGCTGATCTCGGCCAGCCGATCAGATCCGACGGCTGAGATTGGTTTGCTCACTTTAAGGGATTTTGCTCACTTGCTCACCATATCATCCCCATATATATATATATATATATATATATATATATATATATATATATATATATATATATATATATATATATATATATATATATATATATATTGGAAAGTAAGCGTGTAGATTTATTGATTATAAAAATTATAATACAATACAATAATACAGGGTCATTAATTGGTAGTGTTCAAACTAGAGGGAGGATAGGGCACAAGCGCCGTCACTCCCTACTAATAAGACCACCACCGATCAACCAACCCCAATCAGAGGCCACAAAGCACACTACTCAAAAAGGAATCAATGATTCCAGATCTAACCCTTGTCATCGAAACCCCAGTTACTAAAAATTTCCTTTTCTTCAGAAGAGGTTGGGTCTTGATTGAAGACAGCAATCTGAATATCAGCCACTATCTCCTCAAACAACAAAACTTGAGATTTCTGCCCATCTTCAAATATCCTTCTGTTCCTCTCTCGCCAAATGTGCCATACCAAGCCAGCAAGGCAGGATCTAGCAAGAATGCTCGAACATCCCTTTCCCGGGAACTTCGTTAGTATTACCTTTCCCACCTCAGGAAGGGATGGGAGAGTGGGGCAAGAAGCTTTTAACTTCAGCATAGATCTCCTTAAAATGTAACTAGTATAGGTACATTTAAAAAATAAATGCTCCAGATTTTCTTCCTCACTTCCCGTACATAGAACACAGTCGGAGGATGTCCGATTAATTGTTCCCCATCTGGCCAACTTGTCCCTGGTCATTAGCTTCCCTTGCAAAGCTCGTAGGAGCGTCAATGACCACTTAGGAATGTGATTTGGGTACCAGGCGAGTTTAGAGAGCTCAAATATCGGTCGTTTATCACGAACCGCCTCCCAGGCTTGCTTGAAACTGAAGGATCCTCCATGTACCCACTTCCAACTGTCAACACCCGGTTTCAAAGTTATATTGCGAAGGAGATGGCGCAGCGGGTCTAAAGCAGCATCCGAGCTCCATCCGGTCCGGTCCCAGTATTCTACCACTGTCGCGTGTTCTGCTCCAGGCGGGACAGCGTATCTATCACCCAGGGGGCCTCCATCCAGCCAAGGATCGCGCCAGAACTCGGTTGCTCTACCATTGCGAACAGTACGGGTTATGAGCTTGGACAATAACGGCCGGGCTTTTAAAAGTCTTTTCCAGGAGCCCGAGACCTACAAACTGTGTTTGGCCGAGAATAACCCCCTTTGCTGCCCGTATTTCTTCTTCATAAATTCAGACCATAAGCTCTCGATGTTTAGATATCTCCATGCTAGGCCAATACCCGCAGCATCGTTGAGCTCCCCTAGCAACCGAATACCAACCCCGCCATCCTTCTTCGGCTTACACAAATCCTCCCAGGCCCAGGCCTTTGAGGTACCCAAGATGAATCGTCTACATGCCATCGAAATTGTTCTAAGAACATTCGAAGGCATATGGAATACGTGTAACCAAAATGCAACCATACCTTGGATTACCGACCTGACGAGCTCGATGCGCCCAGATATAGATAGGGCCGAGGAGGCCCAGCCATTCATCTTCTTTTTGCATTTGTCTACTAGCTTATTATAATTCGGCGTAGTTGGGTATTTTAGCGAAAGAGGCAAGCCCAGGTACGTAGAGATGGTGGATACCGGCCTGATTCCCAAGATGTTCGATAGAATGTCTTTGTGTCTTGCCCCTTTACTGAATAAGCCCGCACTTTTTGCCCAGTTGACATGAAGTCCTGTGTAACTTGCGAATTCCCCCAACAGGCTTTTGATACCCATGAAGGAAGATTTATTGGCCCGACAAAACACCAATAGGTCGTCAGCAAATAGCAGATGGGAGATTGAACCAGTCCGCTTCATGGGGGTGATATTGCGGGTAGCGATTGCTTTGTCCATGAGGATAGAGAAAGTTTCCATAATGATAACAAAGAGGTAAGGGGAAAAAGGGTCCCCTTGACGAATCCCTCTATTACTGCCAAAGTATCCACTAGGGACACCATTAACCATCACTGAGAAGGTCGGGGAAGTTATGCACTCTCTAATCCAAGAGATGAAAATCTTCGGGAATCCAAGCTGCTGCAAAAAATAGAGAATGAAATCCCTATTCACACTATCAAACGCCTTTTTCAGATCCAGCTTCAAGCAAGCTCTACCCCCCATAGGGTTATTGAAGTCCCTGATCTGTTCATGAGCAATCAGCGTGCAGTCAGATAGCAGTCTCCCCTTAAGAAAGGCCGCCAGGTTCGGCGAAATTAGCTCATACACCACCTCCTTTAACAGGTTGCAGATGACTTTATAGAGAACGTTGCAGCATGCAATAGGCCTGTAGTCTGCCAGGTCAGAAGCGTTGGAATTCTTAGGCACTAGGGTTAAGAAGGTGTGATTTAACTGCTTGAGTAGGGAACCGGAGCTGAAGAAGGATTTAACCGCCCTTGTGACATCCTCCCCAAATATATCCCAATTGTGTTGGAAGAAGTAGCTATTAAATCCGTCGGGGCAAGGGGCCTTGTCTGAACCAATTTGGAATACCGCTGTCTTGATCTCATCACTGGAGACTCCTCTACTAAGCCAAGTAGCGGCTTCCACAGTCAATATACGCTTTGGAGTCAGCTTAGGAAAAGAACTCTGATAGCTGTTCTGGTTATAAAGTTCCTTGTAAAATGCAGACGCATCTACCTTTAAATCAGAATACAAAGTGCTCCTTCTCCCTTGCCTATCAACCAGGTGGTTCAAGTTGTTGCGGCAAGCTCTTGCTTTCATAGAGGTGTAAAAGAATTTAGTATTTCTATCCCCTAGAGTGAGCCAATCTTGCCTACTTTTCTGCCTGAACATGTCCTCTTCCAGCTTTAGAGCCTGGGCCAGCTCCTTAAATAATATAGCTTCCCTTTCCTGGAGCCCGGGGTCAGTGTGGATCTGGGGATTGTTTCTGATTTCAGCAAGCTTATTTCTACAGGCAACCACTGCCTTGTCTGGTCGATACCTCGATGCCCATTCATGAAGAACCGGTTTGAGATTCCTGAGTTTCTGTACAAGACGGAACATAGGAGTTCCCTCAATATATCCAGTCCAGTTCGCAGAAATTATATCCTTATAACCTGGGCAGGAGGACCAAAAGTTAAAGGATTTGAACGGTTTGGGTTCAGATAGTACCTGGAAATGGAAATGGGCCACCATGAGGGAGTGATCACTTGAAGAAGCATCCAAGTACTCAATGTAGGATTCATGGAGAATATTAAACCATTCAGCACTACCGAAAACCCTATCGAGACGAGCAGAGATACGGCCATCACCAACACGGTTATTGCACCAACTCATCCTGTTCCCCGTACTCTTCAATTCCCGAAGTGCGCATTTGCTAATGCAGTCAGAGAAATCCTGCACAATGGACTCATCCAACTTCCTCCCCCCGATCTTATCACTGGTGAATAGGACACTATTGAAATCCCCCCCCCCCACGAGCCAGGGCAAAGTACTCATCAACTGACAGTCCGCCACCAGACTTTTCCATAACTCCTTCCTATCAATAATTGTATTCCGGCCATAGACTCCTGTTATTATACATTTGAATCCACCCACATTGTTGCATGCTAAAGAAATATGCTGTGCCGAGAAGGACATAGGGTTGACGCTCCACATAGAAGGGTCAAACCCTATTAAAATACGCCCTCCCGCAGAAGAATCGAAATTATTATAACATAGCCAAGATTTTGGTAATATATGCTGCATAAGGTTTGAACCCACCTTGAGCTTTGTCTCCACTAGGACCATAACAGTGGGACTTAGCTTCTTTATTAGGCATCGCAAATCGCGACGCCTCCCCAAGTTATTCAGACCCCTGGTATTCCAGAATAATACCGTCATGGGGTAATGGTGCTTTTCCTCCCTTGGGCGTTCTCCTGGATCCGAATGCTCTTCCTGGAGGATACAGGAATTCCCCATATATATATATATATATATATATATATATATATATATATATATATATATATATATATATATATATATATATATATATATATATATATATGGTAAAGTGTTCCTAGGGTGACTCCTTAGATTAAATCTAAGGAGTCGCCCCCATTTTCCCCCATCTCCCATAATTTTTTTTGAAATTTTTTTTCTTGGGATTGTTGTTCATCTCATGGATGATCAACATACCAAAAATCAAGTCATTCCAATACTTTTAGAGCCCCCATCTACCCTTTGCAAATTTATGTGTTTTTCAGCATGTTTTCAGACCGTTGAAGTTGCAAGGGATAGATGGGGGCTTTTAAAGTATTGGAATGACTTGATTTTTGGTATGTTGATCATCCATGAGATGAACAACAATCCCAAGAAAAAAATTTCAAAAAAAAATTGTGGGAGATGGGTGAAAATGGGGGCGACTCCTTAGATTTAATCTAAGGAGTCACCCTAGGAACACTTTACCCATATATATATATATATATATATATATATATATATGGAAAGTTAGTAGATCTTTATTGTGAGACAAAAAATATACAGCACTATAGTGTATAGGCATGAGGAATCAGTATAAAGAGGATATGGCACAAGCGCTGTCTCTCTTTAATAAAGATTCCCCACCCTAAAGCAATCTATACATGAATGATATTGTGAAAAAATCCAAATACGAAGTTAGCCCAAATCTCGAAACTCCCAATTTGAAAAGACTGAAGACTTCGCGGTAGTGGAAGGATCATGGCCTCTCATAGCAACTCTGACATCCGCCGCAATCTCCTCAAAAATGTCTGTTTTTCCTTTACTTTTCCCATCGAAGACTCTACTATTTCGTTCATGCCAAATATGCCCAAGCCCAGACCCATCGGTCGGCCCCATGAGAAACTGCCGCATTTACAAGGTAGGTGCGAACTTGCGCTAGAGCAGGGTCAGATGCCCAAGCCCTCTGGATCCAATACTCACTAACAAGCTTCAAAGAGGCATCCTGGGGCACCGCAACCAGATTTATAAGAGGTCCACAATCCAGCCAATAGTCGTGCCAAAAAAGTGTAGATCACCCATCTTTCACCACTCTCCTGATGAGTTTATTGGATACATTTCTGCAATTCAACATGTGTTTCCAAGTACCAGAGTGCGTAACTAACCCCTTTGCCGCGAAGAACCCTTCAGCCCCATCATATCTTACTCTCATTTGCCTTGCCCATAAGCTATTGGAAGTTAGAAATCTCCACGTAAGCCTAATCCCTACGGCAACATTGAGATCCTCCAATAAACGTAAACCCACTCCACCCTCAGACTTCGGGGTACAAATATCTGAAGGATCCTGCCAAAACAGAGTTAGGATCGATAATTAAAGTGGAGACTTACGCTAGCGTATGCGGAGCGGTAGTCTCGGAACTTTGCCTTCGGATTCGCCACGACGGATCGAGTCTTCTCACGAACGGAGTAAGGCTACTAATCCACAATCTAAATCTCTATTTTAGATTAAGAACTTGGATGGAGGGAGAGGAAATATTTCTGCAGAGCTTCGCTATGAAGAAGATGCATGCATGAATTTCATGCAAATGGTGTAAGGAAAATGGCTACCCTTGGGTCTTATTTATAGCCCCCAAGGTAGTTATTTTAGGGTAAGTTGTTCCTTTGGAACAACTTAATTAAGGTGTACCATGATGCATGGCACATTATAAGCTTAAGTTGTACCATATGCATGGTACAACATAAGCTTAAGATATTCCCCCTTTATTAGCCATATGTCGCATGCACTTATGCATATATAATGCGACTTTCCCACTCATACAGAGATCCTCTCCGCAAGGGAACAGATTCCATTTGCACATGAATTCGTGTGCGCGACGTTCGAGGTCCGTATTCCCTCGTGCATCCCCCACAAGGGTGTACAAACGTCTTCCATATCCAACATCTCCCACTCACACTTGAGGGGATTGTAAGAGAACGTCTTTCCCTTAGTTCTTTCATCTATCATACCGAGAAATAGACCGTGCGACCGTCATGCGCGTAGAGTCTGTTGTTGTGCACTTGTTAGAGATACACAACGACCTCGAAGGTGCAAAGTTGAGTAGTTCAACGCATGCTTTACCATAGATTATTTCTTCACATTTCTTATACTTTATATTCAACAATTGAATCCCATCTGGATTACAATTGGCTGGCCAGCTTTGAATCATTAAAGTCCAAATGTGAATATGAAATCAATCTTCCTCTTCTTGTGAACCTTCTGATCTTGACTTGATTCGCTTTTCTAACGTGCCCCGCCGAGCCGAATTACCATAGCCCATTAGTAACACGCTAAGATAGCAATCATCTCGTCAAATCTAAAGGAACCAATTGGAGTCCTTGAGGGTAAGTGTTAAGACCCGTATGGCCTTTGAGTCTCACATAATAGCAAACACTATTGCTACTAACTCAGTGGTCGAAATGCATACGTGGTATGAACACGTATTACAACATCACTCCTTTCCCAGGGAGAGTATGTCTTAATGATGTTGTACGGATGAAAAGATCAGACACCACAGTGCCTATCTTTTTGAGTCCCCATACTACTCGTGAAATACTCACGGACTCTCATCCTGCATAAGACAGATAGGATTCAAAAAAATCCAATGAGATCTTTATATCCTTGTGATACAGATCTCAGATCTTTTGTAAGCATCCGTATGATGCAGATCTTTTATTCGACTATCTTGTTTAAGTCATGACTCTAAATCATTTGTCTAATGATTTTGACTTTAAACTAGTCTCATCTCTATCTTATCCATCTGATAAGATAAGGCGGTTGCTCATGTGAGAGAGCCAACCTTAATCTGTCCGACATACACACAAAAATAGCTGAGACTTAAACACAAATGTATATAAAATCATTTGTAAGAAACTTGTATGCAAATTAAATTTTGATCTTCTATAGACATGGGAAATATTACATGATACAGCTCAGCACCTACGCATTCCCATAGATGATAAGTGTTTGAAAAACACATCTCTGGGGATCGCCTTAGTAAGGGGATCCGCTATCATCTCATGCGTGGATATGTATCCTATGTCTACTTCCTTCCGTTTATCATAATCCTTCGCAAACTTGAATCGAATGTCAATGTGTTTGGTCTTACAATGAAATTTAGGATCTTTGACATAGGCAATCGAAGCTTGACTATCACTGTATATAGGAACAGTGCTCGAGTCAGAGGCATTCGTCAGCCTATCTAAGAATTTCCTAAGCCAAACAGCTTCTTGGACCGCCATGCTGAATGCTACGAACTCGGCTTCCATGGTTGATAGAGCTATGCAGGTTTGTTTCTTGCTGCTCCAGGATATTGCACCATTCCCGAGTAAGAAAACAAAGCCTGAGGTAGATCTTCGCTCGTCGAGATCACCCGCCCAATCAGCATCGGTATAGCCTTCGAGTCTCAAGGTATTGCCTTGATAGCATAACGCATAGTCCGCAGTCCCTTTGAGGTATCTTAATATCCTCTTCACCGCTTTCCAGTGTGCCTGCCCTGGGTTGGATTGGTAACGGCTTACCATACCAACAGCATAGCAAATGTCGGGTCTAGTACACATCATGGCATACATCAGACTCCCGACAGCACTGGAGTATGGAAATTTTTCCATAGCTTTCTTTTCTTTTGGATCTTTGGGACACATCTCCAAACATAGACCCTCGCCTTTGCTTATTGGAGTATCAATTGGCTTGCAGTCCTGCATATTAAACCGTTCTAAAACTTTCTTTATATACGTCTCTTGAGAGAGAGAAAGAAGTTTCTTGGAACGATTCCTTGAGATCTTAACCCCAAGGATATATGCAGCTTCACCCATGTCTTTCATCTCAAAGACGGATGAAAGCCAAGCTTTGATATCCAATATAAGACGCTTATCATTTCCGGCTATAAGTATGTCATCTACATAAAGAGACATAATTATATACTTGTTTTTAATCCTCTTAATATATACGCAATTGTCTTCGTCGAGCATGGAGAATCCATACGACAAAACAACTTCTTGAAAGCGCATATACCACTGCCTTGAGGATTGTTTAAGACCATATATGGATTTACGAAGTTTACAAACCTTATGTTTGTTTTCTTCTTGTACGAACCCGTTTGGTTGTTCCATGTAGATCTCCTCATCTAGTTCTCCGTTAAGAAAGGCAGTCTTTACATCCATCTGATGTAATTCGAGGTCCAAACAAGCCACCATTGCCAGAATTAAGCGAATCGAGGTAAAACGCACGACAGGAGAGAAAGTCTCTTCGTAGTCTATTCCTTCCTGTTGCGTGAAACCTTTCGCAACAAGGCGAGCTTTATATTTCTCGATGGAGCCATCAGCCTTATGCTTGATTTTGAGAACCCACTTGTTCCCAATGGCTCTACGTCCCTTAGGTAAATCAACCAAGTCCCAGACTTGGTTTGTTTTCATGGATTGAAGTTCTTCTTCCATTGCCGCTATCCATTTATCTTTAGCAGGGCATGTGACGGCCTGTTTGAAGTTTGCAGGTTCGTCATCATCTTGTAGTAATGTCATGAATGTTTGAGGAAATTCATCCTCAAATCTCAGAGGTGTTAGCCTCGTTCGATTACTACGTCTTGTTTGAGTTTGATCACTCCCACTTGGAATGACATCACTCCCACTTGGAATAACATCACTCCCACTCGGATTAGGATTGGTATCGTTCGTATCATCCATTGGTGAAGTTTGAAACGTATTTTCTTCTTCACCAAGGATTCTCCCACTCGAACGTTCCGATCCTTCTTGATCCCAAGTCTCAAACAAGGATAAGTCTTGACTTATCTCACCCTGTCTTGGAAACTCTTTTTCCAAGAAGACAACATCCCTCGATTCAAATTCTATTAGACCCCCATTGTCCTCTTGACCGACGAAAACATATCCTTTGGAGTTTTCAGCGTATCGGATGAAGATACACTTCCTCCCACGTGGCCCAAGTTTGCCATATTTGTGAGAGGATAAATGTGCGTAAGAGGCACAACCCCAAGGTTTTAGAATGTTTAAGTCTGGAGTTCTATTGTTCCACAACTCATAAGGAGTAGAACTTACCGACTTCGAGGGTACACGGTTTAAGATGAATGCTGCCGTCAATAATGCGTCACCCCAAAAGGTGATAGGCAAATTTGCCTGAGACATCATTGATCGGACCATTTCCATCAATGTCCTATTCCTTCTTTCCGCAACACCGTTTTGTTGCGGAGTGTAAGGCATAGTTACCTGATGTACTATGCCTTTTTCATCACAAAGTTCCTTAAAACTTATTGATTGATATTCACCGCCCCTATCGGTTCGCAAAACCTTAATCTTGCGATCTAATTGATTCTCCACCAAACTCATATAGTTTTTAAAGCAAGCCAAAGCTTCACTTTTGTGGGATATCAAATAGATATGTCCGAAACGGGTGAAGTCATCAATGAATGTGATGAAATAGGACTTCCCGTGTCTTGTCTTAACATTCATTGGACCGCAAATGTCCGAATGGATAAGCTGTAATGGAACTTCGGCCCTTATGCCAGTTCCAAACGGCTTGCGACAAGTTTTCCCTACAAGACAATGTTCGCAAGTTGACATTTCAACTTTTGAAACATTAGATAGCAAGCCACTTTTGGCAAGTCTATCCATTCTAGTTGGTCCAATATGACCAAGTCTTGCATGCCAACAAATGATTTCAGACTCAGAGTTAGAAGCATTTGTCAAATGAAAACTTTCATTAATGGAAGAAGCAACATCATACATTGTATTTAAAACAATTAATCCATTACAAACATTACCAGAACCAATCAAAGAATTATTACAAACAAGGTCAACACATTGTTTATAGAACCTCCACTCATAATCTAAAGACATTAACATGACCACGGAAACGATATTCCTTCTAATATCTGGAGCAAAGAGGACGTCGTGCAATAATAAAGTCCGGCCGTTGTCGAGAACTAGCTTGCATGTTCCGACGCTTTTGACTTCAACACGTGTGTTGTTGCCGACGTATATCCACTTTGTTCCTTGAGTTATCTTTCGATACTCTACGAAGAACCTTCTGTCCTTCGCAACGTGGTCTGTGGCCCCTGAATCAATCAACCAAAAATAGTTAGATTCAGCAAGAAACACGGAACTAGAAACACATATGTAACTAGCCCTACAAGTTACCTTGTCACTTCCATCCGTACACTTACGGGCGAAGTGACCGTACTTGTTGCACTTAAAGCACTTGATCTTCTTCAAGTTTTTCTTCTTTGAGTGCACATTCTTTTGCCACTTTTTGTTCTTTGTCTTCTTTGAGGTCTCCGGTTCTTGCTTACGTTCGTTCACAAACCTTAAGCGTTTCCGCTTATTTCCTCCATGTGAGGAACTAGCGGCCACGTGCACTTCTGCACTTGGTTTTGCGGCTTGAATCCGCTCTTCCTCGAGTTCGAGGTGTTTCGAAACATCGCTTAAAGTTTTAATGCATTCATTATGAGTGAGATGCATTTTCATGTTATCCCAGCTATCTGGGAGTGAACGAATGACCGCTTGGATCTGCTGTTCGTCAGACAGCGTAACACCCGCATCCTTTAATTCAGATATAAGATTCGCCATGTGGCGGAGATGCTTTTTCATAGAATGATCTCGCCGCATCTTGTACGAATCAAATTGAATATTCAAGGAGCGGAGTTTGGTAACCGAAGTTCCACCAAACTTTATCTCTAGCTCAGACCATATGTCTTTAGCTAGGTCGAATTCCCGAAATAGGCGCATTATGTCATTGTCCATCACGGACAGTAACGTAATACGTGCTATTTTGTTCTTTCGAGTCCAAGTGTCATAAGCTTCCCGGTCCCTTTTGTGTTGGGCCGTATTGCCCAACTCAGGTTCTACCATTATGTTTTGGAGTGTTTCGAGCACATCTTGCTCCTCCAAAACATATTGGATCTTTATTGACCAAAGTTTATAATTGTCGCCGTTGAGCTTTTCACCTTTGTTAAGCTCTGCGACAATATTCTTAGAAGCGGTAGACATTTTCGATTCAAAAAACTGCAAAGAGAATGAAAAACACGATCAAAATTCTATGCATAAAGTTTCGATTCTTTAAACACTTGATAAGTTCCTTGGATGCGTTGAAATGTTACTCTAGAATCGAGAAGTTCACTACGTTCCCAACTACCATCTAGTAGTAACTTTCAAAGTATCCCTCTTACTTATCTCAAGTAAAAAGAAATCAGAAATAATACCCGTATGGTATTAGCAGCGGAAAATCACTTTGAAAAACTTATCTTTCAAAATAGAATAGGTGAGAATTAGCGCAAAGAATTTTAACGCAACAATTGCCAAGCCATGAGACCTGTTCTACACACCCATGGGTTAGATAACCATGGCCGGATCGTGGTAGGACTTGGAATTCTAAATTGCGCTATCCCGATTTAAGGACGGGACATAACCTATTTGAAAAACATCTTTTTCCAAAAATTTTGAAAGCATGTTGGCTAATCTCCGTAGAGTAGAGCACAACGTCACAAGTACATTGGCTAATCTCCGTAGAGTAGAGCACAATGACATGGCTAATCTCGCATGAAGTAGAGCACTATGGCTAATCTTCAAGGAGTAGAGCCCAAATGAAAAACTTCATTAAAACGTTAGTCCCGTATGAACTATTCGGCACTGTGGTTAGCCCCGTATGGACTAATCTACACATTCGAGTTTGACCAAGGCCATTTGTTACCCCGTATGGGTCATCTGGAAAGTTTACAATCGACCCAGACCATTTGTCGGATTGGTCGACCAAAAACACAAAATTGGTCGACCAATTTTCGAATTCAACTTCTTCCCGGTCAGGGCCTCTGCCCTGACCCGGGCTTGGCCAAAGGCCGGCCAGGGCCTCTGCCCTGGCCGGCCAGGGGGCCTGGCCCCCTCGGCCAGGGCCGGCCAGGCCCTGGCCTCTGCCAGGGCCGGCCGGCCAGGCCCTGGCCACTGCCAGGGCCTGCCGGCCAGGCCACTGGCCGGGGCCAGGGCGCCGGCCCTGGCCTCGGCCAGGCCCTGGCCTGAGGCCAGGGCGCCGGCCCTGGCCTCTGCCAGGGCCGGCAGGCCGCTGGCCGGGGCCAGGGCTCCTGCCCTGGCCTCGGCCAGGCCCTGGCCTGAGGCCAGGGCACCGGCCCTGGCCTCTGCCAGGGCCGGCCTGGCCCTGGCAGTGGCCAGGGCGCCGGCCCTGGCCTCTGCCAGGGCCGGCAGGCCGGCCAAGGGCCGGCCCTGGCCACTGCCAGGGCCGGCCTGGCCGGCAAGGCTCTGCCAAGGCCGGCTACTGCCGGCCTGGCCCTTGGCCGGCCACTGCCGGCCTGGCCATGGCCGGCCATGGCTTGGCCATGGCCGGTCATGGCCAAGGCCATTCGGCGTTGGCCGGCCATGGCCCCTTTGGCCATGGCCGGCCATCCCCTTTAAACGGGGTTGCCGCACTCAATCCTCCCCCCTTGATGGGGTGGTCGCCGGTGGTTATTGGCCGTAGCCAACCCCCTCCGCATGGGGAGAGGGGATGCATGGCCTTCATAGCCCATTTGGCCATGGTGCACATGCACCAAATTTTCCTCTTACTCGATGGAAATAACTTCCATCATCTTCCTCGATGAAGCACCCGTTCGTCGATGAAGTTAGTTATTGCCTAATGGCTGTGTGCCAAAAATGACTAACGTACTACGTGAACGGTCGGTTCTTCCCGTCACGGAGAGTTCCTACCATATCCGTAATGATAGAAGACCCTAACGTGAAAAGAACAACCGCTGCGTTCTCTCCGTCACGAAGCGTTCCTACTATATCCGTAATAGTAGGAGACCCATTCGTGAAAAAGACAACGACTCGTTCGTAGTTTCGACGGGGCGGTGGATTGACCGGGGCGAACCCATATGGCTCTGATACCAATGAAGGATCCTGCCAAAACAGAGTTAGGATCGATAATTAAAGTGGAGACTTACGCTAGCGTATGCGGAGCGGTAGTCTCGGAACTTTGCCTTCGGATTCGCCACGACGGATCGAGTCTTCTCACGAACGGAGTAAGGCTACTAATCCACAATCTAAATCTCTATTTTAGATTAAGAACTTGGATGGAGGGAGAGGAAATATTTCTGCAGAGCTTCGCTATGAAGAAGATGCATGCATGAATTTCATGCAAATGGTGTAAGGAAAATGGCTACCCTTGGGTCTTATTTATAGCCCCCAAGGTAGTTATTTTAGGGTAAGTTGTTCCTTTGGAACAACTTAATTAAGGTGTACCATGATGCATGGCACATTATAAGCTTAAGTTGTACCATATGCATGGTACAACATAAGCTTAAGATATTCCCCCTTTATTAGCCATATGTCGCATGCACTTATGCATATATAATGCGACTTTCCCGCTCTTCCATATCCAACAATATCATCCCATCCCCAAGCCTGAGAAGGACCCATAATGAATCGCCTGCAAAGAGAAGAAATTTCCCGGACGATGGAGAAGGGCATACGGAAGGCCTGCATCCAAAACGGTATCATGCCGTATATTACCGATTTGACTAGCTCAATCCTCCCAGAAATAGATAACATAGATGAAGTCCATCCCAACAGCCTCTTCTTACACTTATCCACCAGTCTACTGTACATTGGTGTTTTGGGATATTTGGAAGATAATGGCAGGCCCAGATATGTGGTGATAGTTGTGGAAATTTTGATGCCCAGACAATCCGCAAGAGCAGACTTGTTCTTAGTCCCCTTACTAAACAGTGCAGAACTCTTGTTCCAATTCACATGGAGCCCTGTATAATTTTTGAAATCTAGAAGCAAAGATTTGATGCACCTGAATGATTTAATATTAGCTCTGCAGAACACATGCAGGTCATCAGCGAAAAGTAGATGGGAGATGGAGCATGAACGTCTCATAGGCTGAAGAGAACCACTACCAAGGGCTTTAGACATTAAGAGGGAGAAAGCTTCCATAGCAATAATAAATAGGTACGGAGAAAGAGGGTCTCCTTGCCTAATACCCCTGTTGCCATCAAAATACCCCACTGGAGAACCTCGAATCATAACAGAGAATGTGGGCATAGAAATACACTCTCCAATCCACCTTATAAAAGCATACGGAAATCCCATCTGACCCAAAAAGTAAAGTATAAACTCCCGATTAACAGAATCAAAAGCTTTCCTCAGATCAAGCTTCAGGCAAGCCCGCCCCCATAGGGTTACTAAAGTCTCTTATCTGCTCGTGGGCAATAAGGGTACAATCAGATAATAATCTCCCTTTAAGGAAGGCCGCTTGGTTAGGGGAGATCAGATCATGAATCACCACCCTGAGTCTATTGCATATAATTTTACTAACAATTTTATATAGGACATTGCAGCAGGCGATAGGCATGTAGTCACCCAGGGTAGTAGCGTAAGAATTATTAGGCACAAGGGTGAGATGGGTATGGTTTACCTGCCTCAAGAGAGAGCCCGATGTGAAAAAAGACTTAACCGCCAAAGATACATCCTCACCCACCAGGTACCAATAATGTTGAAAGAAATGTGCATTGAATCCATCTGGTCCCGGTGCCTTATCTGGACCCATCTGAAATACTACATTCTTAATTTCATCATCTGAGATTCTCCTGATCAGCCAGGCCGAAGCCTCCTTTGTAAGGATGCGCTTTGGGGTAAGAGTGGCAAAGGAGCGGTCATAGTGAGATTGATTATATAAATCCACATAAAAATCAAGTGCCTCCTTCTTCAGAACATCATAAGAGCTGGACTGCCTTCCCTGAGCATCCACAAAATGACTCAGGTTGTTGTGGCTTTCCCTCGATTTCATTGCAGTATAAAAAAATTTAGTATTACGGTCTCCCAGGGTTATCCACTCTTGGCGGCTTTTTGGTGAAACATCTCCTCTTCCAGACTCAAAGCGTTAGCCAACTCCTTTATCGCTGCTTGCTCAAGTGCCTGGACAGACGCATCCGAGAGCAAATGCGGTAGGTTTCTAATCGATTCCATCTTGGTGCGGCACTTGATCACAAGCTTACTGGCATTATAATTTGCGGACCAGGTGCGGATTAAAGGTTTCAGCCTTTTTAATTTTTGGGCCACACAATAATCGGTGTGCCAGCAATATAACTACCCCAGCTCTCCTCAACAATATCAGAAATCCCTGGGCATTTCGTCCAAAAATTAAAAAACTTGAAAGGCTTTGGTTCGGATTGTACCTGGGAATGAAGTCGGACTACCATAGGGGAATGATCACTTGTTAGCAGGTCCAAGTACTCCGTAAACGAATCAGTGAGCAATTTCAGCCAATCACCACTAACAAATACTCTATCCAGACGAGCAGAAATCCGGCCAAGCCCCCCTCTATTATTACACCAACTATACTTGCGCCCCGAACTCTTGAGCTCATGAAGATGGCAAGTAGCGATACACTCATTGAAGTCGAATAAGGATTTTTGTTCAAGCATCCGACCCCCAACCTTATCTGCAACTGAAAGCACACATTTAAAGTCCCCAGCGACCATCCATGCTCCGCTATTCAGCTTTGCCGAATCACATTTAAGAAGATCCCATAAGACTTTTCTTCCCCCTTCAGTGTTTCGGGCATACACTCCAGTGAAGGCACAAGATAACCCGCATGTATTGGTACAAGATGCAGTGATGTGTTGATCCGAAGAAGAGATGAGAGTTGTCTTCCAGATAGAGGGGTCCCAGGCCATCACAATCCTCCCACCAGCCGAACTGTCCAAGTTATTAAAAGAAGGCCAATTTTTAGGGAGTACAGAATTGTTTTTACCCACCAAGGATTTGAGCTTCGTTTTAATGTGAATTATTTCCGTTGGCTTTATTGTAGTTAATCTGTCTCGAAGGTCCCTACGACGAACAGGGTTATTTAACCCCTAGTATTCCATATGAAAACCGTCATTGACTAACCGTGTTTTTGGGAATGCTCCCCTGAATCCTGGAACTCCACCTAGCACCGGATTCAGTAAGGCATTCATTCTTCTTCTTCGCCTTCTTGATTTCCTCAGCTTGCTTCAGGCCATTGAGCTCCTCAGCCACCTAGATAGGGTTATCAATCGCTATTTCATGGGGCACTCTGTCGATATCCCCCTCCAAAGAACCCTCCAGCAGTGAAGGCAAGACGTTGGTTCCCCTCAACCGCTCTTCAAAGCTCGCATCTGAACCTTGCTCTTCTAAGCCCGCAGCTGAACCTTGCTCTTCTGAGCCCGCAACTGAGCCATGCCCCGCCAGTAAGGGAGCAGGTCCATCTACCACACTCCCTATAGGGGAGCCCCCTGATCCACCCAATGCCATGTCCTGTAAGCCCTTCCCTACAACACTACTAGCAACCACAGGGACCTTCAAGTGTTGAGGGGAGTCTCATGCAATGGCCGAAGGACAATGCTCATCCACCCCGCCAGAAATATTAACAGACTCATCCCCTGCAGCAACATTGACCAGTGTGCCCCCTAAAACAGCATTCACTGAATTCTCCACATTCTCTGAATTCTCCAAAGGAGAAGTGCCAATATTCACACCCCCGGGCCTCAGCTCAGGATTGATTTCCTCTGATTGGATTGAAGGGTGATCTGCCTTGGCCAGTCATTGGGCATCAGTGTGGCCAAAGTAGACACACGTAGTACACCTCGGAGGCTCTCCTTCGAATTTAGCCGCAATAGTTATGATCACTCCACCGTCTAACTCCACCTCGATTGACTTACGTAATGGGGTCAATGCTTCCACCTCAACTAGACACCGAGCATAGGTAATCCTCTCCAGATTAGCAGTGGCACGATCCAGGCACATCGGAGTGCCGATTACAGAAGCAATAATATTGAGTGTCTCCAAATTCCACATATATAGCGGAAGTCCATGCACTTGCACCCAAACAGGTACTGAAGACAGAATATCTCTATCATGATGGAGACTCAGACTCCATTTTTTCAAGACTACCAACCGTCCATCAAATAGACAAGGACCTCCTTTCAAGATCCTTTCGCATTCCGCAGCCGACTCGAATCTGAAGTAAAAGAAACCTTTGTCCTTGCTATACACCTGCACCTCCTTCTTCAATCGCCATAGCCTTTCCATCCACGCAACAATTTGTCCGTAAAATGGGATATCACCTAGGACATAGCCCACAAGCGTATGTTTCCATCTCTCCGCCCCCCGTTCAACCAAGGCCCCAGGGACCCTCACACGAGGATAGCCATCCGCAGCGATCATTGGGGGCACCAAAGTCATTGCTAAGCCCGACCCATAAGAGCGTCATCAGCACAAACGTCGAGCCACGATCTTTTCTCCATACTAGTATTAATCGTGATAGGGACCTTAGGCCTAGGGGGAATAGTATCAAACACCTAAGGGGCAGGAGGTGAAGTCTTCACCGAAGTCTAGTAGTTGGCCCTGTGCAAAGCCCTCGATTGCCCCAAAGGGCGCCCTCTAACCTGAGGCCCCCCTTTAAATGCCATACCAAAGCCTCCTTGATCAAAACGAGCACGACCACACCGGACCTCCTGCCAACCATCACCAGGACCACCATTAGCCGATGCACGGCCCAGACCAACAGGACCACCATTAGCCAAGCCACGGCCAAGATCACCAGAACCCCCCTTCGACACACCACCCTGCCCTGAGACATCTGCAACGTCACCATCGGACCCCCCCTTGGACACTGGCTGACGAGAGGTACTCACACCAAGATCTCCCACAACATCACCTACTAGAATCCACCGGGACTCGCCGCCGTTGCCGGAGCCGCCACCCCCAGCGACCCGAAGCCCTAGCCGCTCCCGATCGCCACCGGAAAACTCGGACCCTCCCCTCATGTTTTATCTTTCAATATATATATTATAATAATAATAATAGTAATAATAATAATAATAATAATAATATATAGGGTGATCTTCGGTTGCGAAAAAAGGGGTTTTCGCACGGTGCGAAAACATTTTTTTTTTTTTTGAAATTTTTTTTTTCAAAAATTCTTTTTTTGATGTTTAATCCATACAAATATATACCCCAGGGAAAATAATGGGTGAACCCGTTGGGCATTAGAGCACCCATCCACCCGTTACAAATTTAACGGTCTCAAAACGTGCGAATTTGATGAAATGCCTTGATCGAAGGCCAAATGACATTATTTCTCAATGATTATTTTTTGAGGGGGGTATAACAACATATAATGAGGGTGGGAAAAAGAATTTTTGAAAAAAAAAATTTCAAAAAAAAACTAAAAACATTTTCGCACGGTGCAAAATGTTCTCATTTGAAAATTTTCCATAATATATATATATATATATATATATATATATATATATATATATATATATATATATATAACACGATATTTATACATATACCCACACACCACTCTTATATATATACCAACGTAATCAAATTACTCGTCATACTATATAGGTAAAAACACATGCTATCACATACACATAGTAATATCAATCACACTTTATATTTAGTCAAGTAACACCTCCATAATGCAATCACTTTAAATACCATAATAATATCATAATATCAATACAAGTATACAATCAAAATACACCCTCCTATCCATGCATTCATCGTATAGTCATATATATATAATATATATTTTTTGGTAAGTCACATACATATAATATATTCACACCATAACAATTTACATATAATTAGTATACTACTACATATACATATACATATATAGTTACAACATACAATAATCGTGTATACCTCATGGTATACACGTACACACACAACATCCCGTAAAGGCAAGCAATACTATATAAATCTATAACTCTTACCATTCGTAAATCACACATATTCATACAGTAGGTATATATCTACCTATGACTAAGCACATACATATCAACGTACGAGTACACGCTCATACGTGCTAACCAATAGATCATATAATAGGCATGCACACTTAACTATAAGAACACCTATTATCATTACACCTAACATGCACATGACTTACTAGTATACTATTTAAAGCATTTACAAGTATCTTCAAACTACATACACCACTAGTAGATATTCCAACACTAATTCTAATATACACAGACATCCCTAAAGTGGTATAGCTATCCACACATATATTTATAAATCCTATCCACTCATACAACTTCACGTATACCATGAATAATAATGAGTATGCATATATAACACAAGAGACAATCATTAATATATTAAGGGTAGCACACTCATACATTAGTGGTACGCAGAGGTTCACACAAACGGGTCCACACACTCTACATATACACATGCACCATGACGACATCACAATAATACTGATGGGCCCACCACTAGACTAAGGTTGACATAGGCAACGACAAGCACTAGTAGGATGACTAAGCAATAGTAGTGAACCGAAATCAAATACCATAATGAAACAAGATCAGAATGAACGGGTTCAGATAAGGCGAGGATAAAGAGATATATTGGTTAGGTGAAACAGAGATATAATTGTGAATATTTAAGTAAGAGAAAGAAAGATATAATAATATCCTTATAAAATACATGAGAATAGTGTGTAGGTGATATAAGTTAAAAACGAAGTAGGGATTAGACGAAAGAATATAAAAACGGACATACTTGAAAAGTTGGAGTTTTTTTTCGTATAAAAATATTTAGGGATCGGTACAACAAGTTGTTTGAAATAGGTTTGAGTAGTATATATATAGTAAGAGTAGAATGGTATAATGATTATTGAAAAGTCATTATATGAAGGAAGTAAGATATTGGTTAGAAAATTTTATAATGTAGTAATTTAAAGATTTCGGCGAAAAGTTTCGAAATCCAAAGAATGAATTAATTTAAACTGGGGGAAATAATAAAATAATAATAATAATATTGAAAATACTTTTCGAATGTTCAGGATGGTAATGGGAAAGATTCAACAATTGACGATGAACGACATGAAGGAATCACGTGAATCGAAAACAAGGAAGTGAATCAAATATTCGAAACGTATATATGACTGGGAAATAACTTAGTGAATCTACTATGATGGGATTCTATGGTCATAGTCAAAATGTAATGATTAGGAAAATGATAGAAATCAGGGTTCTAATCACCGGCCGACTATAGATTAGGAGAAACTTGGCACTAAGACTTTCTAATGAACTAGACTGTAATAGAGATCTCAGGAAGAGAGTCCTTAGAGAATCAAGATTACGTTCTGCTGGGCCCGAAATTTGATGGGGACTCAAGCGAACGACAAAATGAAAAACTCTAGAAATCTAATATGACCAGAGCTGGGTGAAAGGCTACTAAGGTATCCTAAGATGAGTACAATTAAATCTTGACGAAGATGCCTGACAATCAAACTTGGACATCTATCTAAGTCTTCCTACTATCTAAGACAAGGGAAAACGTCCACATCAGACTCAAATTTTATGACTCGAATGCTTCGAATGTTTCAATGGATATTTTATTATTATCGTTGTTCCGATATTTCGCAGGTGCAACGACCTGCATGAGCCACCACAAAAACCTGGCACGCCCCGCTTCCTAAGTACGAAAGACGAGACGCGAAGAGGTCCGCTTAGACTAAAGCTGTGAAGCCACAATCTGCTAAGTGTCTTTGTGTTCATCCATTCACAGATTCTTGCATTGCATAAAGAAACAACAATAATAATAATTGAAAGCAGTTAAAGATTAACCAACATTTAAAACATCCATTTCGTTATTCCAAACATTCAAAGATATAATCATAAAATAAAGGTACAATAGTTTGAAATTAAAATGCCCCAAGCATGGCCGAAACTAAAACAAGAGAAGGTGCTACGCACCGAACAACCTAATAACAACTAAAAAGTAAACAACCAGCAACAAGGAGGAAGTCACCAACTGAGACAATGGTAGAACTCCGGTAACCACGAACAGAACGTCAGCAACCTAGTCGTCCTCAGTAACTAACTCAAGCTCAAACCCTGACATGTGACATCCAAAGAGAAAAGAGCATATGTCAGCAAAAAATCTCCAAAAAGGGAAGAGAGATTTCTGTGCAAGGAAACATAAAGCAAAGAGTAGAACTAGCGGTTCTAAAATAATGAAGACGACATGACATGTTATTTTAATGAATGCAGCATTTTAAAATGAGCATGATATTTAATAAATGCAGCAGTTTAAGATGAACATGAAAGTTAACATTTGCATGACACGTCGTAGCAAAAAGCTACTAAACAAGATATCACGATTTCAAGATAAAAACAAGCATTCACATTGTGCACAGGGTTTACGCCTTACAGATGAAGTTACTGATCAGGCACACTTCTACACTGAGTGGTCGCTTAACCCTACCCCTCCCACAGGGTTTACGCCTTACAGCTGAAGTGGTTGTACGGGTACACTTCTACGCTGAGTGTTTGCTTAACCCTACCCCTTCACGTGTATATCTTCTGGATCACGAGCCAGGAAGTGTTTTTCATTTGGCATAAGGGTGCACCTAGCCTCATTACATGATGTAGGAGTCAAGATCCTACTCGCCGCAGCTTACATTGCAATAGTAGCGTGTGCTACACTTTCACAACAAAACATTCAATGCATGAAATGACATGGCAATTTGCAACATGATAGTATAAAAAGCAGTTAATGCACGCATACCATTTATCAAAATTAATCATGACATGTGATATGCATGAATCATGTCATGGTAAGGGTGTCGGATCTAGCTTCGTTGTCAAGCTAGATCTAGTATGGTGTCGGATCTAGTTTTGTTGTCAAACTAGATCAAATATGGCGTCTAAGCGACTATCATTTCACCGCCTAGTCTCTTTTACACAATTTAACAAAATGGCCTAAACATGGCCTAACAATTTACTGTGCAAATTTCACTTGCCTGAATGATGTCTGTAATCCTCAGTTCAACAGTCCAGAATCTCCTATGTGCTCAACAAACATCACCAACCTACAGTCCCATATTATTAATCTTTAATTAGTTCTTTATCCAAAGCAAAGGAAATTACCTGTTTTTATCTTGTTAAGCATACGGGTGCGGGTTCCTACGGTTCAGGTATACCTTAACACGACGCGAGAGCTACACTGACGTCGGGTAGTTACGTCAAGGGTTGGATCCGGTAGCATGTCAGGATACGGTGGACAGCTAGTGACCACGGTAGCACGATGCGCGAACGGCGGCGAGCAAAGGGATGAACGGCCTGCTGTGGGTTGCACGGACAGCGAGGAGGGGAGATGGTGGACTGCGGCAGGTGTAGGGCTGCCGTGCGGGGGCTATCGAGGCAAGGGACTGCCGGCAAATGGTTGCGACAGATCTGTGTGGCAGTTCTGTGGCAGGTTTGAGGATGGTTCGGGTCGTTGTGGGGGTTGCCGCGGCCTAGGGGAGTGGGGCAGGACTGTGGTAGGGTTGTCGTGGGTTGAGGAGGGGCATCTGGTAGTTGCAGATGGGTGGCACGCGGATCCAGGGAGGGGATGCATCATGCCGTGAGTTTTAGGAGGGAAGCTCAGAGTTTTGGCTTGGAAGATCGACAGTTTTGGGCTTGGGGAGGGTGTTGTGTCAGTATGCAAGGGAGAGAGAGAGAGAGAGGTTGTGCAAGGGGAGATTGTCTGGGCGGTTGTCGGAATGGTGGTGCGTGGCTTGGGGAGGCCGGAGGGAGGCTGTTGGTTGATAGGGTGTGCTGTCGTGAGGTTTAAGAGAGGGAAAAATGGCAGTTTTTAATGGGGGAAAGGGTTTTTTTGCGACTGTTTTGTAGAGGAGTTCGGAGCCAAGGTGGTGGCCGGCGGCTGCTTGGCCGGAGGGATGCTGGCCGGCTGGAGCAAGGGGAAAAGGGAGTGGCTGTGCGGCAGTTGGGGAGGCCGGCAAGGAGGTGCTGCTGTGTGTTTAGGGAGATGGGGGTTCGGCAGGCTGTAGTGCGGCAAGGGGAGGAGATGGGGGTGTTTTCTGGGTGATGGAGGCCGGAGTTGGGTGGTGGTTACCGGAGGAGCAATGGAGGAAGATGGCTGCAGGTGATGGGTAGGCCGGCGTGAGTTTTGGTGATGATGGCGGCTGTGCGTTGTGTTGAAAACCCTAAGGAATCGAAACTCAGGTTATAATTTGATGGGGTGCTAAATAGGGTAGAGAAAGGGGTAGAGTTTAGATGATTGGAGAGAGTGTGTGGGAGAGGGGGAGGGTAGAATTAGTGTGGCAAATAGCTAGGGTAATGTTAACATGTGATACGTATGATCCTAATGTTTGGATTTAATTAGAATTGATTAAGATTTCGAATTAGGGGTTAGCTAGGCTAATTACAAGTTGAAAGTGATTATGGTGATAGGTCGGTCAGACGGTATCCGATAAATACAAGAAAATTATCGGGACGACAGTGTCAACGGGAGGATCGAGACTACGATGATCGGTCACGAGCTAGGTTAACGGAAGACGGAACTAAAAATAAAAAGGTCAAACGTCGAAGTCTAAAGTTGGGACACCCCTTCATTAAAAGCTGATTTGTGGGAGAATGACCCGTGAAATGACGTTCACAAAAAATTCCACATATAAGTACTCTCTCAGAGGGTCACAACAGCATATAACTTCGCGCGTTCGTGATACAAGAGGATGTCACAAAAATACGCGTACGAACAAGAAGATACACGCACGAAAAACATACGGTCGAAAAGCGACCGTGATAGAATGAAAACTAGGATAAGTGACCTAGATAATATCATGATGACCACCAAAACGAAATTTGATGATCTATCAAAAATGGTTGAAAAATTCAATAAAGAATATGGAAATCTTGATGATATTATCAATTCACAAAAGGATTCGGGAAGTAGGATCGACCTGGGATAAAAAAAATTCAACCCTAAGCATGTAGAGGAGCATGATAGGAATTCTCACAAAAATTGCAGGTACGTCAAAATATGGATTCCTAAAAGTGGCACAAACAAAGCAAAGCAAATGTATGCAAATGAATTTTTACATGATGTTCATTTCAATAAGAATTATACCAATATGTGTGATGGGAGTACAAAACCACATTGGGTTTGGCGACCATTAAAATGATTATTTTTATACCTTCTAATCCCCCGGACCCAAAAAAGAAAATGATACCTAAAGTATTTATTTTCAGTTATCAACAGATACAGGAAAAAGCAAAAATGTCTCAAAATCTTGCTTGCACACAAGGAAGAGACAAATAGAGAAAATAGTAAGAAAAAATATTTTTGATTATAATAATATTTCTGTTAATATATTTTTAGCAGTATAAATCTATTATACATTTGACAGTGTTTTTTGAATTCTAGGGCTGACTAGGACAAGATAAAGAGTGGCTGAGATTTGATCTTGGTAAATCAAATGTTGAGATTGGATTTTGCGAAAATTTTAATGGGAAAAGTTAAATTTTGATAGGAAAAGTGTCTTGGGAACCAAAACTTTGAAATTAGAAATGTCTTGGGAAAGATTATGGAGACTAGATTTGGGAGGAAAATGCTTTGGGAACCTAAACTTTGAAATTAGAAGTGCCTTGGGAAGGATTGTGGAGATTAAATTTGAAGGGAAAAGTGTCGTGGTAATCTAAACTTTGAAATTAAAAGTGCATTGGGAAAGATTTGTGGAGAAACATGATCCATTAAATTAAACAAAATAAAAATTTAGCGTATAACAATTTAGCGGAACAACAAATTAGCGTAAAAATACCATGAGATTTGTTGTTTCGCACCGAAGGCGCCCGCGCCCCGCGCCGCAGGCGCCCGTTAAATTTTTTTACGCTAATTTGTTGTTCCGTGCCAAAGGCGCCGGCACCAAATTTGCTGTTCCTCACCGAAGCCGCCTGCGCCGAATTTGTTGTTTCACGCCGAAGACGTCCGCACCGAAGGTGCCCGTGCCACTAAATATTTTTACGCTAATTTATTGTTCTGTTAAATTTTTGCTGTGAAAATAATTTTTCGGGAAACAAAGATTTCACGGGGGAAATCTTAAATGAACCGTGCCCACGGGCACGGGTTATGACTATAGGTATATAATAGTAGTATGAATGTAAGAAAGTATGTGTCATGATTTAAAACTCAATTTAAAACAGTTTTTGAAAAATCTGCCAGATAGCCGGCTATCTTGCCAGATAGCCGACTATCTGGGTGAGTTACTCCCGACTATAAATTTGCACATTTCTAACTTTGAGCTACTTTATTGGGTTATTACCATATTGCTTCACTTAAACCAATTAAGGAGAAGTGATCTCAACCCTTGATTTAATCCTAAGTCTATATTCATCAAACTTGAGTAAAACCCTAAAATTTACCCATTTCTCATTCATTTCCACTATAGCCGATTATTCCCATTTTCATCTCCAAAATTGAAAATCCCAATTTGATTTCAGAGATCAAAGTTGTTGAAGAATATATTCTCAAGGAGATCCATCTACTAGGTAAATCTCCATATCATCCTTATTTCGATTTCTAGACATTCAACTTCTAGAACCATGGTTAGGGGAACATCGATCAAGAAAAAGAGGATGGAAGAATCTTCATCTTCACATCTCATCAAGAAGGAACCCGTCCCTCCATACCTTATAAAATCTGATCTCATGTCTGCCTTTGAGATCAACTCTCATAGAACCATTCTTCATGAACGATTTGTTAAGATAAGTGATCTTAAGAATTATGGCCTTCACCAAACTTTTCAATATCAAGGCCAAACCAACCTATTCTCACACAGGAACAAATGCAAATGCTATCCTAGACTCATAAATTTGTTCTACACAAACTTGACTTTGAACACTTCCCACTCAACTATCACAACCACTATGTTTGATACTATTATCAAAGTCGCTGTTGGTAATATGGGCCTAAGAGTCAGTATTCCTAGCACGGGGGCATTACTCCGTGAGATTGAGATGACGGACCATGATGTCCTAAAACTCATGTATAAGAGTTGAAAAAGCTACAAAGCCCGTCTACCCACTAGCTACCTAACCCCCAAAGAAAAAATCCTTGCCAACATCCTTTTCTACAACATAAATCGGAAGGAAGGTAGCAAATCCATTCTCATTTAATCAAGCTAAATGTGTTTATGCCATGTTAGCTAAAATTCAAGTTAATTGGTTTCAAATCATCTTAGCAATATTGTTCATAGTTTCATTTCTGTGAACACTGTTACTCCCTTACTTTCATCTTCGTCTCCGCCGGAATCAATATCGAGAGTGAGACGCATTTCATTGAACCAATGACCCTATTCGATTCAATAGCTATCATTAGGATGGGCCTTGGTATAGACCCAAGCCTTTTAGAAGAGGGCGGGAGTGAGGAAGGAGAAGGAGGAGAAGGCGAAGAGGAAGGAGATGGACACGGAGAAGAAGAATGATAAGAAGAAGAAGAATTCGATGAGCCACTACCCATGGGAGAAGAAGCTTCGGAAGACATCCCACCCTATTTGCTTGCATTCCAACAAGCCATACTTTCTCGGCTTGATAAAATGGAGGATCAAGCAAACAAGCACATTGACGATTTGAGGGATGATGTGTTCCAAAGAATTGACAAGTTCAAGGAGACAATAAAGCAATGGCACGACATCACCGATGCCGTGATTGAAGAAATGAAAGAAGAGCTTGAGAAGCTTGCGAAGGAGATTCGAGGAAAATAGCTTCATACCTTTGAGAAGCTTGCTTGTTTATGTAATTTATGCTTAAAAGCAATGCTCCATGGTTTGTATTATTGTTATAATCATTTTCTCACAATTTTGTGCTATCATGTGAGAAGTATTATATTATGCTATGTTATGAACTTGATGATGTGCAATGATGATGATCGTTGATTGCTACAATATCCATTTGATCTGTTGCACTATACTTATAAATTCAGCTTGTTCTTATGAGTATGATATTTTTTTATATATGTAAATTAATATACATATAAAAAAATTTCAGCACCATTTGTCACTCGATATGGATTATATTTGGTCTATCTTAATTTTTTTATATAACCATTTTTCGATGTGACAAAGGGAAAGAAAATAGTATATGCTCACAATGCCTATATAAAATGTTACACTTGAATGGATAATATGAAATCATATTACTAACCAGCCTTAATGCATGGGGAGTAACCTCTCCATAGCCATCATGCTCATGCATTTCTGCAGGGGGAGCGTAAGTGACTTTATTTCATTTCATATTATTTTATTTTATATCATTTGTTTCCATCATCAAAAAGGGGGAGAGTGTTGGGATATTGAGACCCACCCCCAGTGGTTTTGGCGATGTGCATACGTGATATAAGGACTAATAATATTATTTCAAGCGTGTATAAACACATTCAATGATTGGAGCCATTATGACACAAATTGAAGACTTCAAGCTACGATCAAGAAACACTACAAATTGAAGCACATAATGATCTTAGATCATGAAGCTAATGAAGTTTGAGGACAAGAGGAGTTGGCTCAAGATCAATGAGCAAAATGAAGAACTATAGATATAGTGTGTGAGTTTCTACTTAGATTTTTGTAAAGCCAAGAGTATATCATACACACATTCTAAAATCTTCTAAAAATGTTTTTAAATTACATTACTAAGTATATTTCTTAAATATAATTGTTGAAAATTAATTTGGAAATATTTTGAAGTATATATTATATAGTTTCACAAAATAGCCGACTAATTTGATTGATAGTCGACTATATTGTACAGAGAATTTGTAAAAACTTTCTGTCAAAATAATAGCCGACTATTCATTATAATAGCTGATTATCTGGAGAAGATAGCCGACTATCTGGGAACATAGCTGACTATCTGGGTCAACACAGGCCAGATTTGGAAATCTGCCTTGATTCGAGCTAGCCGTTAAATAGTCATTAGAGTTTACTTTGAGAGCTGATTTTATGTTGATTTTAAGCAGAATTCAAGCTTATATTTTCTTATAAATAGAAGAGGTTTTCATATGTTTTAAACACAATCATTCTTATTGAGAAATTCTCTAAATGCTCAAAAGCTCTCTCTTAAATTTTTGAGATTTAAAGTTCAAAAGGCAATTGTTTCAATCTGATTTCTAATCTTTCTAAGATCTATTATTTCAGTAATCTTTTTAGCCTTTTGTTTGTTAGACTTGATATTTTGATCTACAAGCTCTAGTTGCTTTTTATTTGAGATTCAAAATACAAGTTTTCTTATTTTAATCTTTGTATCGATTTTAAATCTTATAGTTTTCAATAATTAAGATACTTGAACTTTCGATCTCTAAAGCCCAAGTGCTACATTTTAGATAATCGACTTTCAAGGTAAAGTTGTGATCAAATCGTGTTTATATTCCATATCTTATATTTGATCAAAAGAGAATTTTTCTTTAGCCACACTTTAACTCACAAATACTATGGGCTATAGGAAAAATTGTTGTACTTTGTTTCATATTTGTTGTAAGTCTTTGAAAAAAAAACTTTGGATTATAAATTTCTATGTTATAAGGGAATCGTGGAAATCCTAGTTATGTTGTAACTATGTGCTGAAGTTCCTAGTGAGTGAAGCTAGGTGGTTGTACGAAGTCCTCTTCGTTTGAGGTAAAGTTTGCTCTCGTTTAGGGCTAGTGGATTTGTTGTTGGAGTACGATACAGTGGGCAAGTGGGACTTGTATATCCGAACCAGGGTAAATTATCGTGTGTTTGTGTTGTGACTCTGATTCTATTATTCCTTAATTATTATTGCTTGTACGCTTTTATTTCCGATGTTTTTAACTCTTATCAATTACAAGCATATAATTGTTGATTAAGTTCAAATCTGAGGCACCTCAATTTGATACTTAGGCAACACTGAGAAGGATAGTTGTTTAATCGAAAAACTTATATAATTATTAACAACACTATTCAACCCCCTCTTCTAGCATTGTTTGCCATCCACATGATCCAACACTCATCTAGGGTTTGTGATCCACGATAGTGGCACTTGCCCTAGAAATTACAATATAGGTTTGATTAGGTTCATTAGTGGATTCACTTAGGATTTGTGATCCACGATAGTGGCACTCACTCTACGGGTCTCCATCGATGCTCTATGACCTAATTGATGATCTGCGATAGTAGCATCAAGAAGAGCCATCACATCACAGATCGAAACTCTAACTCATGATAGTGACATTAGTGGAGATTGTGAATTATTTATTGATCGTAATGCATGTATCACGTGTGAGGCCCTCCACGATGGTGGGGCTAAGCATGTGACACGTTAAATGAGTAGTTCAATGATAGTTGGCTACGATTTCACCTTCAAGATCCGATAATCTCGCCCTATGAACCAATTCCAACCTAAGAATTATGACATAGCATCGATACCCAACGAATCCTACTGGTGACTCCTGGCGCCCTAGTTTCCCTTTATTGTTAGCGAAAAAGAGAGATAATCATGACAACAATCTTGGATGCACCCCATAACTAACACAGTCATACAACTCTGAACCATAGCCCGAGACACATACCAATCGCCTTCCCTGAGAACCGACAGTTTAATAGAAAGACGGCTTGGATTAAATCTTGATGAATGAATGGTTGAGATGTAATTTTGTGGAAAGTTTTGGAGGGAGAAATATTTCTAGTGAAATAAAAGTTTCTTGGAAAATGAAACTTTATTGGGAATGAATGTTTCTGGGGAATAGCAGCGTGCACGCAATTAATGCATTTGGAAAAAAAACTTTAACTTACACTTAATACTGCAGATCGAATGCTGCTGCAGATCGAATGATCTCTCCCTCAACAAGGGGCCCACCATCTCTTTGACGCATGTGGCAAAAAGATGAGAATAATTTCCCACGCCGAAATTTACGCTAATTTGTTGTTCTGACTAAAAGGCGCCCTCGCCGAATTTGTTGTTCTACGTCGAATTTGTTGTTCCGCACAAGTTGGCTGTGTAAATAATTTTTGGGGAACAAAGATTTCGTGGGGGAAAATCTAAATGAACCGTGCCCGAGGACACGAGTTATGACTTGTGTGTGTGTGTGTGTGTGTGTGTGTGTGTGTGTGTGTGTGTGTGTGTGTGTGTAGCAAAAATGTACCTAAGAACGTGCGCAGGTAGAATTACCTGCGCACGCCCCCTCTGTTCAGTGTTTTAAGTATTTTATTGAATTTTTTTTGCAGTATGTAGATATACTTGTTATGAAGCTCCCCACAAAATTTCAGGTCAATCCAACACCGTTTGAGCCTCCGTTCATCGATTTCAAAAACGTTGCGCAAAACTGTCGAGAATTCTGGACATTTTTGCGCAACATTTTTGAAATCGATGAACGGAGGCTCAAACGGTGTTGGATTGACCTGAAATTTTGTGAGGAGCTTCATAACAAGTATATCTACATACTGCAAAAAAAATTCAAACAAAATACTTGTAAACCTCGAATAGAGGGGGTATTCGCTGGTATCTCTGCCTGTGCACATGCGCAGGCACATTTGCCATATATATATATATATATATATATATATATATATATATATATATATATATATATATATATATATATATATATAAAACAGGGATTTACATGTTTGCCATTGTCCTACTGGACAAAATGGTGGATATAGATGTGGCCAAGGTTTGACCACATCATCAAAGTGGGGCCCACTTGGAGATGAGTGGTGGCTTGGGTGTAGTTTGGTGTTTTTATTGTGCACCCAAATATTAACCCCAGTTTTCCCATGAATTACAAGGTTGCCACAGGGTTGCCATTGACCCAATTTTATCCCTTGGTTTCCCTATATTTACATGGTTGCCATTGGCAATTTTCCCCACTTTGATCCCGGCTTATTTACATGTTTGCCATTGGGATTTATATCCCTTTTACCCTCCGACAATACCAACACACAAACCCGCACTTTTCATTCCTTTTCGGTTGAGTGTGCATCGCATCCTGTTCGTGGTGGGTCTTTTTTGGCGACGTGCACTGTGTGCACGGGTTATTTCTTTTGTGTCTGTGTGTGTATCTTAATGTGTACTTAATAAAACCAAAAATATCCTAACAATAATAGTTCCTTAAATCCTAATTATACCAACTAACCTCCATTTCATCCCACATCTGCCTGCGGGCGACTCGATCCAGTTCTCAACCCACAACCACATACTCAACAAACGAACTCCTAACAGATCAGATATGATCTTAACAAAACAACTTCCGCAGCAAAGATCTAACCAAATCACAAACTACGCATCCCCAAAAACCCCTCAATCTCAACGTAACCCATGATCTAACCAACCCTCAATCTACGCAAAGACCTAATCACGTGATCTCTCTACCATCTCATCTCCTTCAAAAAAAGCCCATACAACAGTCCTCTCCTCCCCTGAAACATTGCAACCCTTCTCCTCTTTAAACCAATACAAAAACCCATGAAAACCTGCATACAACGCCCAAGCTCCGGCAACAACAGACCCCGCGAGCCCCTCACCCTCACTTCGACACCGCCTCAGCCTCAACACTTGCCTCCGCCTCCTTCACACACCGTCCTAAAGCTCCTCACGTCTCCGGTGACCCCCATGCGACCAACCACCGACGTCACCGACGACTTCCCCTTCCCTCTCGGCGCTGCAATCTCCTCGCCCTGAACCCAGTTTCTCCCACAACATCACCATCTCCGACCACCTCCCCCCCCGCAGTCGCCACGACTCCTACCCCCACTCCAGACCGCCGCCTCTCCTCCTTACAGGCTTCCCCCCACTCGCCACCCTTTCTCCTCTCAGCCAAACTCCGACTGTCCCTAAACACTCGTCCAAACACCTCTCTGCTCCGACTTCCTCGAAGCTCGGAGCCTCTCCGACGAAGCCCCCAATCTCGTCACCACACGCCCACGCCCCAGAACCACCCTACTCCTCTGACCTCTCCCCAGCCCCACCAGCATGCTCTAAGATCACCCCGACACATTGCTTCGCCTCCCCTCAACTCGACGAACTCCCTCCACCTCGCCGTTATCCTCTTCCACCGCCCTTCTCAGGAGAGCCGGTCGCCTTCCGACTTCCTCCCCAAGCCACTATCGATTGCGCCTCTCTCTGTTCAGCTTAACTCCTTCGACCACACAAACAAGCTCCGGTAACTTCGACGGCATCCACCTACAGCTCGCTACACCACCACACCCTCCATCAGTGCCATCTCCTCTCCCCGGCGACGCCACGGCCTTCGCCACGACCACCGCCTTTCAGTTCAACCGCAGCGCCGTCATCCCTTTGTGCTAACGGCAACGAGGAACTAACGAGCTGCATGTGAGTTCTAATGCTTTGTTATACGTAGACACTATATTAGATTAAATATTATATTATATTATTAAACTTTATACTATATGAACAATATAGACAGTATGTATACATTATAAGATGTTATAATATGTTAGTTATACATATGTACATTAAATATGTTAGTTAATATGTTAAGTAAATAAATATATGTCCTTAAATATAGACAGTATGTGTATATGTGTTTATAAGTTAGATTTTATATTCGATTAAGAACTCATGGCTAGATATTCTGAACCTGTTAACGCAGATAAATCATGTCACTCACAGTGATCACCTGGACACCCAGAAACGCTTCATCGGGCAAGTATTTATCACTTACATGCTTTAAGATACCCTCTTTTCTAATGACGAAACTATCAAACTTTGTTAGTAACTACTTCTTGATAAATGACATTTGAAGCAACCCGATGGAACTTGTGACATGCTTTAACCAACGTTTGAATTTCTTTCACCATTAATGCCGTTAATCATGATATTCACAGTGTAAGGGAAGTTATCAAATGTTCCGTCATTCTGCTCATATTGCATGTTGTACCATTATTGGTGTTACTTATCTCTGGTTTGACCATACTTAATGAAATGTGATATTGAGCCCTCGGGGCATATACAGACTATTGGGCCCTCAGGGCATTTACAGAACATTTGGCCCTTCTGGCATACATTGAACGATATGGAAACACATTGACACTTTGGGTGGGATAGTCCATTGTAGTAGAGTGCAGAATGCTGGATTTCACCACACCGATAAATTTGCCCGTCGACCGGATGGGGTCGATGAGTACAGAGCCACTGGTAGCTTCCGTTGGATTGGGTGTAATTATAGTTTCTTCCGCCCTCAGACATTGGGCTTGCCACTAGATTAGGAGATTGAATGATGCGTTATTTTACCCATGTTGTTGCTTTATAAATTGTGTAACCTGCTAACTTTTCTTAACCTAATTACCACGCGTTATTTGCACATTACACTTGCCATGCTCACTATTCGATACAGCACACTTATCATGCTCACCACTTTGCACACCACACTTAACATGCTCACTACTTTGTACACTACACGTTGCCATGTTCACAGGTTCACTTACTCTACTCAAGCTTTACCTTATTGTAATCATATCGTGTCTCTCATCTTCAACGCTTTGCAAACTATATTACTATCTTGTCAAGGGTCCTTTTTCTAACACTTTTAACTTGCCGAGCTACCTTCGCTGACGTACATTTCCCTATTGTTTATCTTGTGAAATATATGTCAGGTTCCGAGATGGATTTTATAGAGGAGCATACTTTGAGGCTGAGCTAGCTTACCAAGAGTACTAGGACGCCGAGATCCACTGCTGAGGAACGACGTGCTTTCGCAGCACTGCAATAAATCTAATATTGTAGTTGTATTTCATTCAGGTGTTAATCCAGTTTGTGTAACTGTTTGTAATGGCCATGCTAGGCCTTAATTCCTTTGTGTCATGTAATCTGGATGTCGAAATATAATCATGATATTTCGAATTGTTCTGATATTGGCAAGAAAGAACCTGCCAAGCTTAAATACACAGACGCTTATTGTGATTAAGTCAAAGAAGAAAAAAAGTACTTCTTCTTTGCTTTAAGCACATGCGGACCCGCTCACATCCTCGCTCCCAAGTAACTTCATTAAGGATCTGTTACAACGTGAATCATTTTCCATGAAACATTATTAACCATCCTACATGCAACATTTAGATACAAGCTTAAGCAATTCTACATCAAGAATATAACAATAAAAGCTACTAACTTTAACTTAAATACACGCTTAAAAGCTACCAACATTAAAATTCTACATTGAGAAAACCACATTTGATACAAGCTTGTCTACATTAAAAAGCTACTAACTTTAACCAAAGTTACACAAAAAGGCAACGAACTTTAACTTAAGAATGCACTCTTATAGAATTACACAAAAGTTTACTTATAACAACTAACTTTAACCAAGGATGCATGGAAATATATCAAGATGATATCAAAGATGCTAACTTTAGTTAAGAGAGCTATGAAAAAGTCACCTTTTGCACAAATGAGACATATTACTTAAGAACGTGGCTTGCTTTCACTTTGATCTCCACTAAAAATGCCAACTTTCTAACTATTTAGTGTAGCAAATACAACAAGTCTAAATTAGTATTTAGTGCACAAGTAGGGAATCCTACCTTGATCCAATTGGGATGTAGTGTTCTCCTCTTTCTTCTTCCTCTTTCTCTTCTTCTCATTTCTTTTCCTCTTCCTCTTTTCCTTTGATTTTCCTTCTCTTTCTCTATTTTTTGTTTGTTTTTTTTTGTGTAATTCGGCCATAATGGAAGAGGAAAAAGAGAAAATGGAAAATGAAAAGAAAAAGAAAAAGAAGGAAGAAGAAGAATGTAGAAGAAGAAAGAAATAATTAAATAAAAGATCTCTTCTAAAACTCCCCTCATTTACAAGTTTGCAATGGCACAAGGATCCTAATCAAATACCCTTCAACTTGGTGTTGTAATTACAAAGATGCCATTACACAAGGTCTCTTCATAATTGCCCTCCATCTTTGGGTTAGAATTACAAGGATGCCATTACATAATGCTTCTTAATAAAAGGGGTTATTTAGTACCGACCCCGTGTTTTCTCCATAATTAGCAACACCCCCTCTGATGAATTCAATATCAGGGAGACCCCCCTGAAGTATCCAATTTGGGCTCCCCCGCCGCCTGTTTTAATACTGCGAAACCATAGGGTGCCGGTACTAAATAACCCTAATAAAAGCCCTTTAACTTGGTGCTATAATTACAATGTTGCCACTAATATGAAATGGAAATGAAATTACCCATACTCTTGGTTGCTTAATTACCTCTCAAGCCATCCCAATGTAAATCACAAATGACCACATCCCTTTCTACACTAACTATTTATATGCACACTACATCGTATATCTCCCTTAGGGGGTATTACATCTTACCCACCTTAAAAATAAAGTCCGTCCTCGGACTTTCTAGGTTAAGGGTCTAACCAAAGGCTGGATAGATCTAAGGGTCTCCTTACCCATAAAATATAACAACGCTATATATGTAATACGCACATAGTTGCATGCAATACACTATAGCCTATACATATGAAAGTACACATTCCTATCCAAGATCTATATATACATAGACAAGTCATCATAACACGTACATAGCAATATATCCTCCATGTTTATTCATACACACATAATCACATATGCACCATCTTATACACCTAGATGCACCGATATACAATTATGTGCACATACAACATGTACACATATCGGAGTTACCACAATAGTCTCATAGACATATCTATCTAGATATCTACATACATACATATACTCCATATACATCTACACATACTACTCATGTGCCCAAATATCACCTACTTGTGCATGAGTGGTATACAGAGATCTGTACACTACATACACATCAATACATGCATTACATCAAAATGGTATTACGGTCTAGAAATTATCATGTTACTTACCACACCATACATATACATAATAAAAGAGAACTACCATATACAAGCAGGGGCAAGGATCATACAATAAATAAATGTAAATGTTGAGTATTAGACTTCTCCCTACTTGGTGTTGATGATGAGCAAACATAAATATTTGTGACTAATCCCCAATTTGCAGTTAATCCATTGTCTAAGCATATCATAAAGATCAATTAGCAATGGATGTCACTCAAGGATCAATCGAAGAATGAAAAGTGGATTGGATGATCAAAGATGACGAATGAAGCTCCTAGAAGACTTCAAGCTCATTCTTTGGAAAGAAGAGAGGATAATACAAGATGTAATCTTTTTTATTCTCTTCTAGTATGTAGCTTAGAAGTAGAACTATGTTGGAGCACTCACACATCTTTATTTCTATACTAAGAAATCATTAGTTCACATTTCCTTGGCCTCCAATTCACATTTCTCAAGCATGTGCATTTTATGATTTCAACAGGCGACTACTGAACGTTTTACAGGCGCCTGTCTCCAAACAATCACATGTGATTTTTTCTACAGTCGTTTGTTTTACACATACTTTATCATTTGGTTTTTGGGCTTTCAGCTATAACTTTATTCAGGCGACTACTGTACAAAATACAGGCGCCTGTCCAAGTTACATGTGCCTGTGATTTGTTAGTTAGTCGCCTGTATCTCTCCTACCTAAAGATCATTATCTTTTTCATTCGGCCAAAGATTGATGTTGACTTGACAGTCGCCTGGCCATGGCACAGGAGACTGTGCATTCCTCTTCAGTCGCATGTCGATCCTTGTCTTAACACTTGGTGTTTGACAAGCTCTGCAAGTTACAGCCAAACGACTGATGTTGGTTTTACAGTCGCCTGCCCATGGCACAGGCGCCTGTGGATACCACATCAGTCGCATGTCTCTTCTTCCCAACAATTGCAGAATTTTCTCAACTTACTCATGATTCGATCAGTCGCCTGTAGAAGGTTTTTCAGTCGCATGTTAGGTTTACAGGCGCCTGTCAGACCTTCATCAGTCGACTGTCCTACGTGGTAATTTACCATTTGAATTCTCACCTACCCTCTGACACAGTGTAACAGTCAACTGTTGGCTCTTCGTCAGTCGACTGTCGAGTGTGTAAATTCTATATGTTGGTTGTTTCTACACGGATTTCAAAGATGGGTTTGGGGATTCTGTTTGAGGATTTTAGAGAACCTATAAAGAGGGCTTCTACTGTTCCATTGAAGGGTTACTCATCTACTTGATCATCCCTTGAAAGCCCAAAACTTTCATCTTCAAGTTTTCAAAGCTCTCAAATTCAAAAGCCCTAGATTTCCAATCTCATTCTCTCTTGCTCTCCAACCTAGAATCAAAGTGATATCCTTTAGGCAATTGGTGGTGACACGAGAAAGGGGTTTTCTCTCTTCTTGGAAGAGACTTCAACACACACCACACTTGCTCCTTCAAATTCTAATTTCATTGCATAGGTGATTGTAAGTGTTGCTATTTCATTATTTCATATCTTTCAATATTAGTTTTACTTTCGGTTTGTGAGAATGATTTACTTGATCCCATGTTGTGTGAGTCAAGGACATCGATTGTGTTTCGATTTTACTTGTAGAGTTGCTACAAGTGGGTTTAAAGAAAACCTCAAATTAGGGTTCTAACTTGAGTATCCGGAGGTATCCGGGTGGAAGGGACGTAGGATTATCGGGGATAAGTCGGAAGTTGACTTGGGTAATCCGAACCCTTGAAACATACTTTGTGTTAGCATTGTTTCATTTTGGGTTTATTTATAATTATGCATTTATTGTTGGTTAGGAATTTAAATTGGTATAACTATCGTTTAAATTTTATAAACACTATTCAACCCCCCTTTGAGTGTTTTCCTCATAGCCAGGGTCCTTACAATTGGTATCAGAGCGAAGGTTTTTAGCTATGGCATCCAACAACAACAACGTTCCTCCACCTCCTTCATACAATAATCGCGATCGTGATGGTGCGTCTACCATCTTCGAAGGACAATCAACGGTTCATCCTTCGTGTTTCAATGGCACGAATTTCGACTATTGGAAGTACCAGATGGAGACGTTTCTTATGAGTGCTTCTCTTTGGAGAACCCTACATAAGGAATACGTTGAACTCTCCGAAGAGGATTTTGACAAATGGTCTCCCTCCGAGAAGACCGCCGAAGTGAACAATGCCAAGGCAATGAACGCTCTTTATTGTGCATTGGATTAGGATGAGTTCAATAAAATATGCACATGTAAGAGTGCATATAAAATATGGAACCATCTAGTCGTTACCCACGAGGGAACAAACAAGGTAAAGTTGTCTAAATTATATGTTACAATACAAAATTTTGATATGTTTCATATGCAGGATAATGAGAACATTGCAACGATGTACGGACGCTTCACCACATCACCAATGAGCTTGAAGCTATTGGTCAAGTCTACACCCAACAAGAAAAGGTGAGAAAGATAACCATGGGAATGACCTCAAAATGGGAAAGAAGAGCAATCGCCATTGAGGAGGTCAAAGACATGAAGAATTATACCGTGGTGAATCTCATCGATACTCTCATGTCATACGAAGTAAGAAGGGAGAACCAAATGAAGATTAGAGCAATGAACCCATCGAAGACCAAGAAGAAAGCGTTAGCATTCAAGACTACTTCTTCATCCTCCGATAGTGAAGAATCCGTGAACGAAATGGACTTGGAAGAAATAGCACAAATGGCGAAGACGTTCCAACGCTTCTTTCGCAAAAGGTAAATTCCTTCCAAAACTAAATTTGATTCCACTAACAATACATCGTCTCTTTGTTTTAAGTGTAACAAGCCATGGCACATCAAGAAGGATTGCCCAATGCTTAGAAACAAAGAAAAGTAGAAAGATCCAAAGTACCACAAGTCCGACAAATACAAGAAAGACAAGAAGAAAGGACTTGTTGGGACGTTCGATGATTCAAGCGGAGATTCCTCTAGTGAATCCGAGGATGAAAAGGGTGAGAGTGCACATATGTGCTTCATGGCACGAGAAGATCCACTCTTCAATGAGAGTGATAGTGACAACGATGAACCCGAGGTAACCATGGATGAACTTTGTATTGCTAACGAAAAATTATTTTCTAAGTATCAATCTTTTATGCTTAGATATACTACTTTAAAGAAATCTAATGTTAGCAAATTATCCATGCCATGCATCATCAACAATGAACCCATTATTGATTCATTTACATTTGAGAACGAAAATTTGATTTCTCAAAATGACATCTTGAGAAATGAGGTGAACTCCCTCACATCTCAACTAAATCAAAATTATTCTATAGATAGTATTGATCTAGCTTCACAAAACACACAATTAGGTGTTGAGAATGATTCTCTTAAAACCCAAGTGCACGAGCTCAAAACAAGTGTGTCCACTTTGGATACCAATATTTCTTCTCTTAAGGAGAAATATGAGCTCATGTCCTCCCAAGTTAAGAGATTTAACAAAGGGAAAGGAAAATTGAATGAATTACTTGCAAACCAATTTCTAGCCACACATCGTGTTGGACTTGGTTATGTGGAAGCAAATGCATCCAAATCTCGCACCTCCTATAGTGGTGTAACTATAGATTTTGTAAGGCCATCCACCGGTGCATACACTAGTGGTGTCAAAAATACTATTGGTAGCAAACCTACCAAGAAGGCCACCACTTCACAATCTCCTTCTTTTGGCAAGAAACCCACTAAAGGTGGAAACCAAAAGAAAGGTCATGCATATATGTACACCAACACTCAAACTCGTAGGAAATCTCCTACTTCACATGTGGACACGAATGACACATTTTATACTCCAGACCCACGGAAACGTGTAAACCCACACATGAGAAATACGCATGTACGTGCTCCTACACATTTATATGTTCATGCACAACATCCTCCCATGTATGCTCATCCACCTCATTTATGCATACTCCATATGTTGCATATAACATGGATGCTCCTAATTTTGCATATAACCCATATGTCTCATGCTTATCCACATCCATCTTCATAAGCTAGATCTCATGCTCCTAGAAAGCACGCACCAAATAGAACACAACCAAATGTGCATGCGACTAGGAAAAGGACACCCAAGACATACACAATTTGGGGTCCTAAGAACACTAGCATAAATGATAGGAATGCTTATGTTAACTCCTATTTTAGCGATGTGATAAATAGTGGCAATTATGTTGGGAAGTGAAAGTCCACTTGGACTTGGCTTCCGAAGGGCTAATCCCCTTGGACCCAACAAAGCGTGGGTACCACGAGCTTATGGTATATTATGTAGGTACCCAAGAACAAGAAAGAGAGCAATAAAAGTCATATTGGCTCTAAAAGGAAAGGATAGATACACGATAGCGTATGCCCAAAAATATGACGGGAGATCCCACATTGCTCTCCGAAGTGATTAGCATCAAAGATGGTGCAACGGTCACTTTTGGAGGTAATCAAAATGGAACCATAATTGGAGTAGGCAAAGTCGGTATTCCTTCCAAATCACTCACTACAAATGTTTATTTAGTTAGTGGTTTATGTTATAACATTATCTCCATTAGTCAACTTTGTGACAAGGGTTACAAGGTTAACTTTGGATAGAGTATGTGTAAAATTGTAGATATTGATTCACATGTTTTATTTACCGGTATTAGGCGTAAAAACATTTATTATTTGAGCTTGCCTAAAACCATAGGACATTGCTTAGTTGCTAATACAAATGAACAACTAATATGTCATTGCCATTTTGATCATGTTCATTTTAAGCACTTATATAAGTTAGCTAAGCATGATCTTGTTAAAGGTTTTTCGAAAATTATTTTTGGTAAAAAAACTTTTGTGATTCATGCTAAAGAGGTAAACTAAGTAAATCGTCTTTCAAACTTAAAGATGGCATAACTTCTAAGAGGCCACTAGAATTGCTTCATTTAGATTTATTTGGGCCAAATAAAGCCGCTTCTTTAGGTAATGCTCATTATGAATTAGTTTTCGTAGATGACTTCTTTATATTTACTTGGATTTCATTTTTAACCAATAAAAATGAAGCTTTTGAAGAGTATACTATATTTGCAAAGAAAATCCAAATTTTCTTAGGATCCACCATTATCACTATTCGTAGTGATCATGGAGAATTTGAGAATGATTTTTTCACTAAGTTTTGTGATGACAACGGGATTACTCACTACTTTTCTTTTCCTCGCGCACCACCACAAAATGGTGTTGTTGAGAGAAAGAATAGAACCCTAATAGAGTGTGCTCGCAATGCTCCATGATAATCATCTTGGACTACAATTTTGGGTGGAGGCGGTGCATTGTGCTTAATAGGATCCTAGTGAGGCCCCGAACAAACAATACTTGTTTTGAATTATTTTATGATAAAAAGACGCAAAAATATTTTCGATTTTTTGGTTCAAAATGTTTTATAAAGAACACCTTTAGTAACTTAAATAAATTTGAGCTAAGATCCGATGAAGGAATCTTTATTGGATATTCCAAACGTAGCAAAGCCTACCGAATATACAACAAAATATCTTCACCGATCGAGGAATCACTATTCATATCGTTTTATTAAGATTTTGATATTTCTCATGTCGTTGATGATAATGTAGATGTTTTATGTGATTCCATTAGTAATGTTAAAATTAATAATTCTATTATTGAGACTAACAATACTAATGAAAATATTTAGAATATTCCTAGTGATCCAGGTATTCCCAAAGCTTATCTGGCCGTGCGTAATCACACCCATGACCAAATAATTGGAGATATTAGTGTGGGTGTACGAACAAGGTCAAGGATTGATGAATTCTCTCATTGTGCATTTGTCTCTACCATTGAGCCAAAAAACATCCAAGAAGCGTGTGAAGGTAGCGATTAGATAGTTGCAATGGAAGAAGAGCTCACGCAATTTGAGAGAAATGAAGTTTGGGAGCTCGTTCCTCTTCCAAGTGGTCACCAAGTGATTGGGACCAAGTGGATTTTTAAGAACAAGATCGATGAACACGAGGTCATCACAAGGAATAACACAAGGTTAGTAGCTCAAGGCTATCAGCAACATGAATGTATTGATTTCGAAGAATCTTTTACCCCCGTAGCAAGATTAGAAGCTATTAGATTGCTTTTATCTTTTGCATCCCATAAAAATTTTAAATTATTTCAAATGGATGTTAAAAGTGCATTTTAAACGGTATTGTTAATGAAGAAGTTTACGTTTCTCAACCACCTGGTTTCATTCATGAAAAATTTACAAAGCATGTTCTCAAACTTAAGAAAGCGTTATATGGGTTGAGACAAGCTCCTAGAGCTTGGTATGATCAACTCAAAACCTTTCTTTTGGATTTAGCTTTTAAAATGGGTGAAGTTGATTCAACTCTTTTCTTTAAAGATTATGAAAATGACATCCTGTTAATTCAAGTTTATGTAGACGATATAATATTTGGTTCTACTAACTTTAATCTTTTCCAAAAAATTTCTAATTATATGAAGGATGAATTCGAAATGAGCCATATAGGTGAGCTCAACTACTTCATTTTACTACAAATTCGGCAAATAAAGGATGGAACTTTCATACATCAAACAAAGTACACCTGGAAGCTTATCAAGCGATTCGGGATGAAATCGTCTTCAAGCAAAAAGGACTCCCATGAGTACGACAACCCATCTACACAAGGATGAAAACGGGAAAGATGTAGACATTCGTCTATACCGAGGTATGATCGGTAGCTTACTTTACTTAACGGCTAGTAAGCCCGATATTATGTTCTCCGTATGTCTTTGTGCTAGATATCAAGCTAGACCTAAGGAGTCATACTTGATTGCGATTAAACGAATTTTTCGATACCTCAATCATTCACTAGATTATGGGTTACTTTACCCTAAGTCTAGCACATATGAGCTAATCTCATATAGTGATGCCGATTTTGCCGGATGCAAATCCGATAGGAAGAGTACTAGTGGCACTTGCCATTTTCTAGGAAATTCTCTAGTTTCTTGGTTTTCCCACAAACAGAACTCGGTATCATTGTCCACGACTGAAGAGGAATATATTACCTCGGGTCTTGCATGTGCACAAGTTCTTTGGATGAGACACACGCTCAAAGACTATGGTGTCAATTGCGATACTTGTCCTATCATGGTTGATAACCAAAGTGCAATTTGTCTTTCCAAGAATCTGGTACATCACTCCCGTACCAAACACATAGATGTGAGACACCACTTCATTAATGAGCATGTAACTAAGAATGACATCATCTTAGAGTACATTGAAAACCAAAAACAAATCAACGACATCTTCACTAAACCTCTTTAAAAAGATTCATTTGTGAGGTTGCGTGGAGAAGAGATTATAGGTGAATCTGAATTATAGGAATTCAAATTTTTTTAATAAATCATGCTTTGAACTCATGTCTTCATTTCACTTCTCTTGTTTTGATATGTTATATGTTTTCATATATGTTTCAATGAGATGTATTTGTGGTTTTCATGATTTTGTTTGTTTGGATTAATATACGTGATTTGTATGTTAATCTATATTATTTCGATAATGATTTCATGTTTAGAGAATTGTTAAGTATAGGTCTTAGAGTGAGTTATCTCAATCCTCTTGATTTCAACCTCTATACATTTTTGGAACAGGACAGACGACTGCCAATCCTTCGACAGTCGCCTACCCAACTCTGACTTTGCCTATCTGAATTCTGTGTTTCTCGCACAGGCGACTGATGTACATTTTCCATGCACCTGTCTCTTCGACATGTAACTGAAAGTTGTTTATCAGGTGCCTGTCCTAATCTTGAAATGTCTATGTATATTCATCAAATTTTTGACCCTCTGTCAGGCAACTGTTGCATATTTTACAGTCGATTGTCATTATACCAGGCGACTGTAAGTTACTCAACAGGCGCCTATCTATCTACCCTAGTCAGTTCTTTATCTTTTCGGCCAGTCGATTAACTATTGCACATCAGTCGACTGCCCACATCTGTGGCAGTTCGTTAACTCAATATGAGCCTTCGATCTGACGATCCAACGGCCTAGATTCATTTGTCCCCAAGTTAAGTACACGAGGCCATCATATTTTTCTCTCTCATCCTATCGATTTCCCTCGTCTTCCTCCATTAAATGTCAACCGTGTCTTCGTTTTCCTCGTCGATTCAGAGATCCTACCCGTCGATTTCTCTCCCCGTTCGATCGATCGAGAGTTTGGATCTCTCCTCCTCCGACATTCATCGTTGGTTTTGTAATTCTGCATCATTTCGAACCCTGATCTGTTATTTCCCTCGATTTTTACTCATGGCACCGAAAACTGAGACATCTTTGTTCAAACCTGTGAGGAAATTCTCATGTTCCTCCTACTTACGTCGTTTCGAAGTCCCCTCGCCTAAGGGTTCTCCATCTTCACCCTGCTCTCAGAGTCCGTAGTTCTCGTCGTCTTCTGTTGAGTTTCGAGGTATATCTGTCGTTGACCCTCCTTCAGCATCTGAGGCTAAACCCGCTCCGTCGCATCCCGCTATGTCATCATCTCCATCTCCTCCTGCTCCGTCGCCTGATCCTCTCCTCATTCAGTTAAATGAGCGAGTCTCTGTGCCTGAAATGAAAGTATCTGACATAGATCAGAAGCTTTCACTTATCCTTGAGTTATCCTACAAGTCGTTTGTATATGAAGGATTTCCTGTTCCAGCCTCTCCATTCTATGTTTCCACCATCTGAAGACCTCCCCCATTCTGTTGTTCCTCCTACACCCACTACTATTCCACATCCTACCGGTGACACTCAGGCCCCTCCTGCTAAGGTCATTTTGTCTCCTCCTGTCACTACCCTTCAGTCTCCTGTGCATGTTTCTGCTGAGTCCAATCAGCCCTATGCACCTACTGCTCGTGACGTTGCATCGTCATCCAAGAGGAAGGCTCCTGTACGCCCTCTTCGACGATCTGCTCGTGTGATGTTTCGTTGCTCAGGTCGTCCTTCAGATCCCACAGTGATCCATATCGATTAATGGTGTTTTGGAGACGGACTCACCTTAGGACTAGTTTTTGTTAGGGCCTGGGTCCATGGTTGTTTGTATTTAGCTCTGGATGTTGTATGTGGTGCTAGTAGCACCTGTTATAGATGTTGGTCTCTTATATATATATATAGATGTTGTTATCTTCTATATTATTAGGAGTTAGTCTCTTTTTGTTCTTCTGGTAAACTTTTGGTTGTATAGAAGAGTAACTTTTGTTGGATGATGATGTATATGGAGTTGATTATAATTTTGTACTCCTTGTATTCACTCATATATATATATATGATCTCTTTTTGGCTCTTATATATTGTGCTCCATTGTGTATTCATTATGCAATTGTGTCTCTCTGAATGCTCAATTATATACATGATGTGATGTGAGACATTTTCTTGTTTTCGAAATGTTGATATTGGATTCTCGTTCCTATAGTCAACTAAAATTTCTTGTGTTGATGAGTTTTTGGCATATATCATTGTGATGCACCTTCGTGTTTTCTTGATTTTATTTTAGTATCACATTAAATATATCTTATATCTTTAGACTCTAGTGATTGTTTTAGTACTTATTTAGCACTATTGGTGTTGTTTTTCTACTCCCACTTTCTGGATAATGCCATAGGAGGAAAGAAATAAACATTGATATCATAATTTTGTGACAAGTAAATTCTAAACTTGAATCTAAGATTGAAGTTGCCTTAGATTCAGTGGAAGTAAGATATAATGAACTTGGATTATAAAATCCTAAAATTCTAGAATTAAAATCATTTCAATCACGCATATCTTACATGTTTGCTTCAATTGATCTATAGATGCCTTTATGAATATTAATTAACTTGATCGACATCTATGTAGGGGGAGTAAGTATTCATTAAGCACAATTATTTATCTTTTTGTTTATATTTATTTGTCATCATCAAAAAGGGGGAGAATGTTGAGTATTGGACATCTCCCTACTTGGTGTTGATGATGAGCAAACATGAATACGTGTGACTAATCCCCTATTTACAGTTAATACATTGCCTAAGCATATCATCAAGATCAATTCACTCAAGGATCAATCAAAGAATGAAAAGTGGATTGGATAATCAAAGATGATGAATGAAGCTCCTAGAAGACTTCAAGCTCATTCTTTGGAAAGAAGATAGGCTAATACAAGATGTAATCTTTTTATTCTCTTCTAATATGTAGCTTAGAAGTAGAACTATGTTGGAGCACACACATCTTTATTTCTGGCCTAGGAAATCATTAGTTCACATTTCATTGGCCTCCAATTCATATTTCTATAGCATGTGCATTTTGGGATTTCAAAAGGCGACTGCTGAACGTTTTACAGGCGCCTGTCTTCAAATCGCATGTGATTTGTTTTGCAATCATCTGTTTTGCACATACTATATCATTTGGTTTTTGGGCTTTCAGCTATAACTTTATTCAGGCGACTGATGTACAAAATACATGCGCTTGCCCAAGTTACTGGCACATGTGCTTTGTTAGTCAGTCGCATGTCTCTCTCCTGCCCAAAGATCATTATCTTCTTCATTCGGCCAAACAACTGATGTTGACTTGATAGTCTCCTGCCGATGGCACAGGCGACTGTGCATTCCTCTTCAGTCACCTGTCGATCCTTGTCTTAACACTTGGTATTTGACAAGCTCTGCAAGTTGCGGCCAGACGACTGATGTTGGTTTTACATTCGCCTGCCCATGGCACATGCGCTTGTGGATACCACATCAGTCGCATGTATCTTCTTTCCAACAATTGCAGAATTTTCTCAACTTACTCATGTTTCGCTCAGTCGGCTGTAGAAGGTTTTTTAGTCGCCCGTTAGGTTTACAGGCGCTTGTCAAACCTTCATCAGTCGACGGTCATACGTGGTAAGTTACCGTTTGAATTCTCACCTACCCTCTAACACAGTGCAGCGGTCGACTATTGGTTCTTCATCAGTCGACTATCGAGTGTGTAAATTCTATCCGTTGGCTGTTTCTCCATGAATTTCAAAGGGGTTTTTGGGGATTCTGTTTGAGGGTTTTAAAGAACCTATAAAGAGGGCTTCTACTGTTCCATTGAAGGGTTACTCATCTACTTGATCATCTTTTGAAACCCCAAAGCTTTCATCTTCAAGTTTTTCAAAGCTCTCAAATTCAAAAGCCCTAGATTTCCATTCTCATTCTCTCTAGCTCTCCAACCTAGAATCAAAGTGATATTCTCTAGGCAATTTGTGGGACAAGAGAAATGGCTTATCTCTTTTCTTGGAAGAGACTTCAACACACAACACACTTGCTCCTTCAAGTTTTACTTCAATGCATAGGTGATTGTAAGTGTTGCTATTTCATATCTTTCGATCTTACTTTTACTCTCGGTTTGTGAGAGTTGTTTGTTTGATCCCAAGTTGTGTGAGTCAAGAACATCGATTGTGTTTCAATTTCATTTGTACGGTTGCTACAAGTGGGTTTAAAGGAAACCTCAAGTTAAGGTTCTAACTTGAGTATCCGAAGGTATCCAGGTGGAAGGGATGTAGGATTACCGGGAACAAGTCAGGAATTGACTTGAATAATCTGAACCTTTGAAACATACTTTGTGTTAGCATTGTTTCATTTTGGGTTTATTTATAATTCCGCATTTATTGTTGGTTAGGAATTTAAATTTAACTATCGTTTAAATTTTATAAACACTATTCAACCCCTTTCTAGTGTTTTCCTCATAAACATGGTCCTTACAGTATATTTGTATATACATCTATTGCTTATACCCAAATATAATATAGACACCAAAATATGTCAACACACATCACACACATCTTCACCAATGCCTATATAGATGTATATAGAGATATATGTACATACACTGTACACACGCATAATAGAGGAACCACAAGATAGGAATACGATTAGCTATACGGAACCCATGCACAGACATATAACATACACCCACCTTATGTCTAATTATCCACACAATGACATATACCCACATACATCTATATACAAGGACACACATATGCATAATCATACAAAAACCACCCATATCCTTACAATTTTACATACGACCAACTAGACAGTCAGGGTCCATACACAAGTCAAATGTCCACGAGGTTAACATACCTACACACACACACACATTGAAAAGTTAGTGAGCATCTATATTAAAATCAGAGTAGTACAAACAATACAAAATGTAGCAAATGAAGGCGAGCAGTGTTAGGGAGGGGAGAGGGCACAAGCACCGTCACCCTCCACTAACAGAATCTCCTTCAGCTACAAATATGTACAAAAACAAGATCAACAACCAAAAACAAGGTTTTTCGAAAAATTAGCCTGTATCTCTAAATTCCCACTTTTCCCAAGCAAGCTTGTCCTCGGGTGTGGTTCCTTCAAGCTCCCTTAGTATGATTCGGACGTCTCCAGCAGCATCCTCAAAAAGCTCAGTCTTTGACTTTTTAATTCCATCAAAAATCCTACTATTTCTCTCCTTCCAAACATGCCAAACAATTGCAGATAAAACAGTCTTTGCCAGCACACTTACTACATCCTTTTTTGCAAAATGTAATAAGAAATAGTCTCCAACCTTTGGAAGCTGGTAAATAATGGGGTCGGATACTCCCAATTTAAGAAGGCTCCTGCTAAGTATATAACTTGTATAGCTGCATTCAAAATAAATGTGATTTATGTTTTCGTTTTCTCCAGTCTCACATTGCACGCAATGGGAATCGGTGCTAGTCCCCCATTTTTCCATCAAATCCTTGGTCAATAGTTTGCCACGAAAAGCCCTTAAGAGTGTTATAGACATTTTCGGCACAGTATACTTACTCCACACGAGTTTGGAGTAGGGGAATATCATTCCTCTGTTGCGGATTTTATCCCAAGCTTCACTGAATTTAAATCCTTGGCTGGGTACCCAGATCCACGCATCAGGTCCGGTGGTTAAAGCAATTTTATCAAGCAGCGGCCGCAACATTTGTATATCCGAACTGTCACTCCAGCCATTTGAAATATATATATACACACACACACATACACACACACACACACACACACACTAGTCATAACTCGTGCCCGCGGGCACGGTTCATTTAAGATTCTCCCGCGAAATCTTTGTTTCTCGAAAAATTATTTCCACGACCAAAATTTAACAGAACAACAAATTAGTGTAAAAATATTTAGCGGCACATGCACCTTCATCGCGGAACAACAAATTCGGCGTCGAACAACGAATTTGGCGCCCGCGCCTTTGGCGCGGAACAACAAATTAGCATAAAAAATTTACCGCGAGCGCCATCGGCTTATTTTTACGCTAAATTATTTTACGCTAAATTTTTTATTTTGTATAATTTAATGGATCATGCTTCTCCGCAATCTTTTCCAATGCACTTTTAATTTCAAAGTTTAGGTTCCCAATGCATTTTCCCCCCCAAATTTAATCTTCACAATCTTTACCAGTGCACTTTTAATTTCAAAGTTTTGGTTTCCAATGCACTTTCCCCTCAAATTTAATCTCCACAATCTTTCCCAAGACACTTCTAATTTCAAAATTTTGGTTCCCAAGACACTTTTCCCGCCAAAATTTAAGTTTTCCCACTAACAGTTTTCACAAAATCCAATATCAACTATTGATTTACCAAGATCAAATCTCAGCCACTATTTATCTTGTCCTAGTCAGCCCTAGAATTCAAAAAACGTTGTCAAATGTATAATAGATATATATATATGTGTGTGTGTGTGTGTGTGTGTGGTAGTTTTCGGGTCCGAAAAAGAGGCTTTTCGCACCGTGCGTAAACATTTTTTTGATTTTTTTGAAAATTTTTTCAAGATTTTTTTTGATGTTTAATACAATTATATAACCCAGGGAAAATAATGGGTGAACCCGTTGGGGATTAGAGCACACATCCACTCGTTACAAATTTAACGGTCTCAAAACATGCGAATTTGATGAAATACCTTGTTCGAAGACCAAATGACATTATTTCTCAACGATTATTTTTTGAGGGGGTATAACAACATATAATGAAGGTCGAAAAAAAAATTTGAAAAAAATCTCAAAAAAACTAAAAACATTTTCGCACGGTGCGAAATGTTCTCATTTGAAGATTTACATATATATATAGACACACACACACACACACACACACACACACACACTACGATTCCTACATATATGCATCCACTAGGCGCACTCTTATACATATATACCATATACGCATGCAAATCAGCCAAGATATGTGTGCATACACATAGCACTTTATCTGGTATAATCAAATCTACTAACATCATACAAGCCACTCACCATACAGATATAGCTACATCCTAATAATAATTATAAGCAACTAATACCTGCATACGCATACAACCTAGCATAGTTACTCATGTCGCTATAACCACATCCACCAATCTATATCTACTAGGCATACAACCAAAGCACGTATACATACAGATTCATCGGTACTAAGATCGTACCTGGCCGACTACACCACATGCTCCAACTACGCATATCACCTAGATACGCGCCAACTACGCATATAACCTATACAGTCCTTACAGATATCAAATAAGCACACAACACATCAACATGTAGTTCACACACATATATATCACATGTACATACTTATATCTATCTTAGGTCTTCAAGACAGGCAGACATATACACAAGTATGTACATGCACATATCTTAGAATAACTATACAGATATAACTAAGTAGTTGCACGACTAGGGACATAGTCATGTATTCAAGAATCATACACACATAAATAGACACATACATATACTTACCAGTACATATGCACTTACATCACATTCACATCCACATACCGATATATTGATATATAGGCAAACACATCTACATACGTAGGTGTACACAATAATCCATATATAGTCCTAGACATAAACACACCTAAACCTTTTTATACCTATTTATATGGGAATGCACCCCAAACATATTTACATGTCACACAATATTACATACAATCATCATACCCACAGATAACTTCCATACATCATAAGCTTCCATACATCTTAAGCAAGTATACATATATGTACTCACACGAGCACATCATATACACCGTTCTCAATACAGTCACAACCACATATATATTTAGTGCTACACATACTATGCATATCCACTACCATGGATACACATTACATGCTACACTCTCTCTCTCTCTCTCTCTCTCTCTCTCTCTCTCATACTACATGCATTTCGATATATCCAAATACACACACACATCTTGTATACACATATACAAAGATCTATGCATATCTACACATCACAAACATAGACACACATAGCTATTATATACGAACATATACACATGTATACACCTGTACAAATAGATACGCACAGAATAAATACAAACACATACACACAAGGCTTTATACATGCAGACAAGATACACACATTTATATACATGGACATATAGTATCTGCACACAAATAGAACCACTTGTGTACGTATCTTAGACATGCACACATGTACACATATATCAGACATGCATAAGATATGCTTGACTTTATGTTATAGCCATGTACTTACAAAGCTATACATTCACATAGTTCTACAGATAATCTAACATATGCACATACGTAGCCACACATGTGCACATCTAAACATAGGTACACACATACTTAGGCTTGGACACAATAAATATGCTAACATACACACATATACACACAATAGATAAATATATATACAAATTTATACACGTAGACACATACAAGTGTATGTACATCTTGAGCTACAAATACATAATGTCACTTATAAACGCACGTACATCACACCAGTAACCGTATTCATATAACATACATCACCTGCATACATCTATCTATTAAAACCTAACTATTTTTGAATTTTAGGGCTGACTAGGACAAGATAAAGAGTGGCTAGGATTTGTTCTTGAAGAATGAAAGGTTGAGCTGAGTTTTGAGAAAGTTTTGGGAGGAATCAATTTGGTTGGAAAAATCAAAATTTTAAAAATGCTCCACATTCCAACACTTTGGAAAACCGCACCATCTCTTTTCCTAAAATTTAAATGCACTTTTTTAATTGCTGACCTCATAGACATGAAACGTCGTTCAATAGTGACATGCTTACTTGCAGGCCAAAGAGCTTGATGCAAACAGTGACTACTACATCGAGCGGTAGCCAAATGGACCGGAAAATCCAAGGAAGAAATTTCAAAAGATATCCAGCGGCCAAAATATTTCCAAGCACAAGAAGCCATTGACTATGGACTCGCAGATAAGATCATAAGCTCGCGAGATACTGTTGGATGCGACGATCTAGGATCTCTAGTTTGATGATGACAAATGTGTGTTGCTAATTAACATGTGTGCTAAGTGTGCTGTTCAGGAATGGCAAAATGTTAATTCGTTCAAGAGCTAACTAAGTTAAGAGATGGAGTATTTGCTAATCATATAGCAATTTGGTAAGAGAAGAGATGTAATGCACAAAGCAATTGGACTTTGTCAAGTCATGATAAGAGATGTGGACCAAGTCACATTGACTAAGGAGATTGGATTGATTCAATTCAATTATAGAGATTTACTTCTACCAAAATCCTATTCAATCACCAACTCAAATCCTACCACATCATCAAGTAGAGATTTCTTCTCATCCATATAGCCAACGAGTCCTAGCCGAATCCACATTGCTCTCTCCTTTTGAAACCCTAAGCTATCCCTACTTAAACACATTTTTTCCGAGAGGAGAGATGTGCGGCAAAGACAAAAAAGGGAGGAAGCAGCTGCTAAGAAAAATCCCCTAGCAACTCACGCAAGCACAAGAGACCCTCCTCCTTGCAACAAGCCCCTCAAGCCAAAACCCCTATCTTCCAATACTCCAAGCAAAAACCAACATTGCCAACATCATACTCTACTCTTGGAGATCCATGAGCTTGCTACCATCAAGGGGGAATCGCATCAAATTGTGAACAACGTCATCCTACAACTTGCGCAAGGGTCGACTACAACAACAAAGAGGAAGTCTTTGCCTCAAACTCACGCATCCAAGGAGAAGAAGCTGCCCTCGAAGTCGACCACACAATCGTCCCTCGAAGCCTACCGTCGGGCGTCGTCGAGGTCGAACTGCTGCACGACGAAGACGACGTATTGCCAATGCTCGAGTCGCCGTCGAAGGAAACTGATCGGAGAAGTCCGAGTTGCCGTCATTCGTTGAGAAGCCATCGCCATGAAGAGTAATCGACCTGTGCCGTTCGAAGCGCCGGAGGATCAAGCTGCCACAGTGAAGATCGACTTCGACTTCCTCGTGCGAAAGACTGCCTTCTGCCGTGGAGTCTGAAGCTTGCCGCCGAGATCTGCTGCTGTCATCTTCTAGTTGGGGAGAAAGCCCACGCAACCGCCGTTCAAAACTTGCCGTCGAGTCCTTTCGTGCCGCCGTCAACATCCCGCTGATGCACGTTGAGATCTAGTCGCCGTCGAGTTGGTCATTGTTAAGTCACCATCCCAACGACGAGAGCTAGCATTCAAGCTTCAGTCCTCCATTAATAACTCCTTGCCGCCGTGATCTTGGAGCAGTTGGCCTCTTTCTTGTGCTGCCGCTACTTGCCGTCGAAGAGAAGCCTTCAGAGAGGCTCGAAGCTGTCCACAATTCGTCGCCATCGAAGAGTCGCTAACGGAGCCTGCCACTGAAGCGATCATTGCTGCCATCGCTATCAAAACGCCGCTGCCGGAGTTGTAGAGCTGCCACCGAAGTCGGAGCGTCACCGCAGAAGCCAGGCGAAGTCGGCGACGTTGTCTTCCATCTGCATGCCCTAATTCGAAAAAGAAGTGGATGAGTTGATTGCGTGCGAAACGGGAGAAGAGAAACGAGTCCTGCTGACGTGGAAATTTGTTAAAAGGAAATTACTATGCGCACAGACCGTAACTTAATTATTTCTGTGTGCACAGACCAGATTGCAATCAAGCCATATCTTGACATCCAGGAGTCGGATCGAGACACCGTTTGCGTCAGACCGGAGCTGACGACGTGCTGATTGACAGAGACGTCTACACGAACACGAACTGAGCATTTCTAAATTATTTACCCTTTTATTCGTGTATTAGTGTAACGTTCTCTGTAGGGGAAACTTTACCAGTTTATTGTGTTTTTGGGGACTTGACAAGTTGAGGCTCGTCAAGGGTGAGAGCATCTAATTAGGTTGATAGTGTACAGCATGCATGAGTGCGTACGAGCTAGGTGAGAGTTGAGTTGGGGCTCTTGACTCATTGTAGCTGTACCTTGATTACATATCTATCTAGTCGTTGCTTTCGGGGCTGGAGTAGGTCGTGAGGACGACCGAACTAGGGTATATATGTGCGTGCTTTGTGACTGCTTTTTTATCCTGCCTGTGCTTATAACTGTGTGTGATTGTTCGTGGGTTGCACGAATATTTTTATTAGCATATTCACCCCCCAACCTCTAGGCTAGGATCCAGATCCAACAGATACTACATTCGAGAAAAAGGTAATCTATGTGTAGGCCTAAAAATGCCTCTAATTGTTCAGTCGACTGACTAATTCTGCGCCAAAGGAAAACGTCTCCCATTGAGGAACGATTAAAGGCGGGGGGATCAGCTGGACCCCATGTCATTATTTTTCTTATCAGAAAAAAGATGCCGACCATACTTCCAACTATGGCAAACAAAAAGACGACTTCTAGGCATCTACGTTCGGGTTTTCCGTGTACATAGCAAGAAGCAGATGTTTTGCCGATTCCTGGCGCTGTGTGTATAACAGTAACTTTTTAATGGAATGCTTCCCTTGACATGCAAACACACACCGCAAAAAAAATACATAGACGAGGGGGAGGAGGCTAACTTCTAAATTGTAATGTATAATTAGAAAGGTGCAAACACGCACCAAAGGCGACCGCGTCGAAGGTTGTTCTTCCGTACGCAAATTTGTTGTCCCTCGCCGAAGGCGCCCGCAAATTTTTTACGCTACTTTATTATTCCGCACCGAAGGTGACCGCGCCGAATTTGTTGTTCCGCACCGAAGGTGCCCAATAAATTTTTTTACGCTAATTTGTTGTTCCGCGCCGAAGGCGCCCGCACCAAATTTGTTCTGCGCCGTTTGCGCTGAAGGCGCCCGTTAAATTTTTTTTCGCAAATTTGTTGTTCCACACCTTTGGTGCGGCCGCTAAATTTTTTTCCGCGAATTTGTTCCGCGCCGAAGGCGTAGATTGTTGTTCGTTTGGATTTTGGAGGGGGAAATAATTTTTGGAGAGAACAAAGATTTTAGAGGGATAATTTAAATGAACCGTGCCCGAGGGCACATGTTATGACTAGTATACATACATAACACCCATCCACTTATACTCGTTACACAAGCAGTTATATCATTATTTGTAAAAATGTCTTACAGACAAATATGGTTATGCCAATATACTTATCGCATTTGTATAACTATGTAAACAAATAGTCGTATACATATATCCCAATACATAGTTATATACCTAACCATAGTTGTATACTCCAATCCATAAATACATATGAACACAACAACCATCCTTATGTCCACAGAGGGCTCTGTACCTCGGGCTTCCTAATACTCAGGGCTCTACCTTAAGGCCTTACCCACATTAGGACTCGATTACCCTCTACGAAAACATTACACGCACTATCCGTATGCAGCTGTAGTGCGGTGACCTGCATGGGCCACCACTTGTAACGCCCCGCTCCCCATGATACTCGGAAAGTACGAATTCGTCCCAAGTTCTCCCAGAGTAGCGAGTGTTACAAAGGTAGGAAAGAAAGATATACAGTAGAACCTGCAGGCCATTGCGCATTGTTGGGATAGTACTTGTAATGTTTCCACATACTTAACATAGAACATACCGCATCATAGTGACATTGGCAGAAACCAGCTAACAACCATAGAAGGAACAGAGGACAAATCAGGAGCACTATCTTCTATGATACAATCATAACCATATACGTCTCTATGTCCAATATCTATACAACACCACAACTCTCCCAAAATAAAACCCAAAAGTACATGGTCTCTCGCCTCTCATCTCGTATCTCAAAGTACAATCCCCCCCTCCTAGTCCAACTCCTGCTCCAAGCCACCTGAAAGCCATAAGATGAGACACGACACAACGTGACCCAGTTGGAAACCCAACTCGTGCAAAAAGTAAACATTAATTTTTAGAATGTTGTTTTAGTCACAAAACAGTATATGGCACGAAAAGAACCACAGTTACAGTAGACAATGGAAAGAATAATAAAAACACACATTGAAAATCGAAAGCAATTAAGTGTCTAGTACTTTCATTTGGAAACCTGGGCATGTCGTTGGATATGAACAACTTGTTGGATGCAACATGTAGTTGGATCCATCGATCAATGACTTCGTGTTTGATGATAACAAACATGTGTGAACGATTTGATGTGTGTGATAAATGTTTGCAGGAGTGGAAAGGTCGTAAATAATTAAAGGATGACTTATTCAAAGTGATGGAGAAATGTGCAAAAAAGACTTAGTCAAATTGATGGAGAACTTGCAATTCGTTTGCAATTTGGACTTGGTCAAAGATGGAGAGATATGGAGAGATCTCATTCATATCAAAAGTGGTTGAATTAAATCACTTCTACACAAATGAAGACTTGGTCAAAGATGGACAGATATGGAGAATCTCAAGTAAATGAATTTGTGATTAAACGAGATCCTAAATGAGATCCTATTCAAATCCTATAGCCATCCAAATTCAAACTCCATATCCAATGATGATTGAAAAGATCTTCCATGGTGATTCATTCAAATCCAAATCAAGTTAGGATTCCACCCAATCTCCATATTCTATGGGATTCTACTTGAGCCAAAGAGATCTCCTTACATCCTATATAAACCCATCTTCCACAGAGAGATATTTTGAGAAGGTAAAAACAAAATAGGGGGTGCGGCCAACGCAAAGGGGAGAGCATAGGCCGCAACTTTTCATGTCCAAAAACCCCTACATTGCGCAACATGTATTTCCTTCTTCCTCCTTGCACAAAACCCTTGAAAGCCAAAGCTCCATTGCTTCACCATCCTCCTTTGCACATCCTTGCAAGCATCTCCAAAGCCAAGGCCAAAGCATCTAGCTCCTACCTCCATTGCGCAAGGCTTAACCCCTCTCTAAGGCCGCAAGTTAGAGGATACTCAACACACATTGCCGCAAGTTTCATCAAGGGTTCTTCATCACATATTGCGCAACATCAAAGAGGTCTTCGTCATCTCCTTCAACAGCCTAGCAAGCAAGCTCCTTTGGCAATGCCGCAACATAGGAAGGGGGAACACATCTCTAGGCCGCAACTTCAAAGCTTCAACCTCTCTTCATTGCGCAAATCACCAAGAGGATTCCATCTCTATAGCCGCAACTTGAGTTGCTGAGATAGAGGGGATTTCAGAGATAGACGACTACATCCTGTCAGATTTGATCTGACCTGAGCTGATTGACAGAGACGACTACAGCTACACAAACTGTGATTTCTTAAACTCTTTATTATTATATTTGTGTAGTAGTGTATCGATCTTTGTAGGGAAAACTTTACCATATTTGTGACTTTTGAGGTCTTGACTAGTGGGTGATAGACAAGAGGAATTTGACTAGTTGGGGCTAGTCAAGAGAGAGCTTATACTAGGAGTAGTTTTGTTTAGCACTTTGGGAGTGAGGTACGGAGAGCCAAGTGAGTGTATAGTGTGTGCTATAGCTACATGTTGTGCCAGTAATATTATTAATCTAGTATTTGCTTTCGAGGCTTGACGTAGGTCGTGGGTGCGACCGAACCAGGCTAAATCTGCATGTGCACTCTGTGATTGTTTTTATTTACCATGCATCTGATTATAACTGCATGTGATTGCTGAATAATTGCTTGTGTTCGCGAGATTTTTTATTAGCATATTCACACCCCCACTCTAGGCTTATATCTAGATCTAACAAGTGGTATCAGAGCAGGTTAGAGGAGCTAGGCTAGATTGACCATGAATTCTGTTGATTTTGCTTTTGCTGAATGTCAGTCCATATCACGACCCCCTAAATTTAATGGTGTTGAATATGCTTATTGGAAATCTAGAATGAAAATTTATTTAGTGTCTATTGATTATAAAGTGTGGAATATTGTTGAAAAGGATATAAACCACCCATGACTAAAATTGAAACTCATGATTAAAATTGAAGACACAGAAATTCTTAAACCTGAAGATAAGTGGGATGATGCTGATTGGAGACTTTATTCTCTTAATGGTAAAGCTATGAATGCGCTTATTTGCTCTTTAGATAAATCTAAATTTAATTGCACCTCACATTGTTTAACTGCGCATGAATATAGCATACGTTGGAGGTGACGCATGAGAGAACGTCACAGGAGAAGGAGTCTAGAATTGCTTTGCTGAGCACAGAGTACGAGAGCTTCCGAATGCTTCCATCAGAATCCATCTCAGAGATGTTTGCGAGGTTCACAGACATTGTCTACAAGTCTAGCTCACTTGATAAGCCATACTCTAGTCTGGAACAGCTGAGGAAAATCGTAAATGCGCTGCCAAGCTCATTCCGTCTTAATGTCACTGCCATTCAAGAAGCTAAAGATCTGTCAAAGATGAGAGTGGAGTACTTGATAGGAAACTTAATGTCTCACGAGCTTGAGCTGCAGAGCATCGAATCAAGGGAGAAACCAGAGGCCAAGACTCCCAAACCACTAGCTCTTCAAGCTAAAGAAGACAACGAAGATGAGGATGATGAGCTAGCATTAATGGTCAGAAACTTCAGAAAATACATCAAGACCAAGCAAGGAAGAGCAGAAATGGAACACATGTTTAATCGTTCTAATAACTCTAATTCTGCTAAAAAATCTTCTGAGCAGACTGTTATTGATAATGTTACATGTTTTAAATGCAATAAGCAGGGACACTATATGAAGCATTGCCCACAAGAGAAGAAAGGAAAAGCTCTAGCGTTAACGTGTGATGACGATAACGAAGATGAGATTGAGACTGCTCACACCTCCATCTGCTTAATGGGAAAGTACGACGAGGTATAATCTTGCACCAAATCTAAACTTATGATTGCTTATAAAGAAATGCAAGATGAAATTGAAAGCCTAGAATCAAATGTAGAAAAACTTGAATCCACGCTAGAGAACTTTAGAAATTCTAATGGTGAACTACAACAAGAAAATTGCGACATGTTTAATGAAATAGATGAACTGAAAGAAAAACTTGTTGTATAAACTTCTACCATTAATAAGTTGAAAAAGGAAAATTCTTGGTTGCATGAAAAAGCTGAATGCCTCATTTGTCCTGCTTTGTTAAAAGAGATTAGCATGTACAAACAAAATTTGATTAAACTAGAAACTGAAAGTGAATATGTGATTAGAGACTTAATGAGAAGATGTGCATGCTAAAAAATGAGCTTAAAATGGATGATTTAGAAAAGAAAGCTGAAATTGTGAGAAAGAATGAAGAGGATAATAAGAAAGCTTTTATTAGTAAATGCACTTTTGCTTGTGAATGAAAATGATTTCTTGAAATCCAAAGTCACGAACTTAGAATTGATCAAGAAATTTGGTGTGGGAAAACAATCACCGGATATAATTCTTGGAAACCAAATATATGGCAATAATAGGCGAGGATTAGGATATGATTTTAAAAATATTGAAACGTCAAAATATAAAAAAGTTCACATTGAAACAACAGAAGTTGGAAATATTCATGCAAAGTGCTTTACATGTGGTTGCGTTGGTCAAACCTCTTATTATTGCAAATATAGGAATAAGAACATTAAATTCAAGCAAATATGGGTTCCTAAAAATTTGATGAATAACGTGAGTGGATCTTGTTGGATTCCAAGGTCACACATAACATCTTCCGTATATGTAAGATGGAGGTTGCGAGGAACTATGGATTGGACGTCACATGTTTTAGCTCATTAGCCAAACGACAACGCGAAGGTATGGTTTCTACTTTGAAATTAGTGCATACCTTCATAGCATTTTTGTGCGTGTGTTTGCTTTGTTTTTATTTGTTTGCTAGTTTGTTTGCTTTCTAGCTTATTTAGTTCTTTATAAAGAAAAATAAAAAAAATTGAAAAAGACAAAAAGCAAAAAAATGGTGCTTAATGTATATCTTTCCCTTGAATCATTTAAGTGATATTAATGAATCATAATTGTATCCATATAGAAATTGATTTATTATTGTTATGGCTACATGTGCGTGTTTGATTTTCTAAATCGGCATGACATGTTCAATGATTTGAATAATATAATTTCTACACCTACACTTTCACTTCCACGAGCATTAAATTTTGTTGTACATTTGGAGACATCTTTAATGAAATATTGAAAAGTGAACGTAGGATGAATAATAACAGAAAATCTAAGGGATATGATGTGTCTTGCATTGGATAAAAATAGAGCTCAAAAGAATTGAAATGGAAAAAAATATGCATAAATAAAAAAGAAAGAAAAGAGCTCCGTATGAAAAATGGATACGATCCATGACAATGACACTACCCACGAGTATTCAACATATGCTTTACGGATAATCTTTAGCGTTGGTGTTATACTCGTCAAGCAATGCCACCCCTACATCTAAGAGTCCTTATAGGCTATGTTTTTGGGTGTGGTATCTTGAACTTATTTTTAATGAGATGGGAAAAATCAATCCTAGATGATATCATATTTAAATGGAAAAGTGGATTGGTTTTGGTTGAATTTATTGAAAGTTTATCCTTATGTACTTCAATATTTAATCATCACACTTACACGTTGGTGTAGAAGTCTGTGTTATAATTTTCATTGGATTTGACTTGCTTATTAAGCGAATGTCTACATGCAAGTGTATGTCGTAATTTATAATGCTCACTATTTTGCATGTGTTATGAATTTGACTTCATATATACACTTTTGATGATAACAAAAGGGGGGGAAATATTGAGAAGATTTGTACATTAATGCTTATGAAAATATGGATACATGTTTGTATGTGCATACATGAATATTGATTGGGGGGGGGCATTAATGAATAATGACTAAGTGCTTAATGAATGGGTGAATATATGTTCAATGGGGAGCATGAATATAGGGGGAGCATGCTTGTATGAACATTATTGTCATATTGTTTAGCATTCTTGTATGTTGCACATCATTGTCATACTTGTTGCATATTGCATACATCCTCCATCATCACACTTCACACACACACACACACACACACACACACACACACACACACACACACACACACACACATGTCACGATGATATTATATGAATCGTCACACACACACACACACACACACACACACACACACACACATGTCACGATGATATTATATGAATCGTTATTGCTCAAATCTTACATTGGTTTGTCATCATCAAAAGGGGGAATCGTTATTGCTCAAATCTTACATTGGTTTGTCATCATCAAAAGGGGGAGATTGTTGGATACAACGTGTAGTTGGATACAATGATCGATGACTTCATGTTTGATGATAACAAACGTGTGTGGACGATTTAATGTGTGTGCTAAGTGTTTGCAGGAGTGGCAAGGTCGTAAATAATCAAAGGATGACTTATTCAAAGTGATGGAGAAATGTGCAAAGAAGACTTAGTCAAATTGATGGAGAAATTGCAATTCATTTGCAATTTGGACTTGGTCAAAGATGGAGAGATATGGAGAGATCTCATTCATATCAAAAGTGGTTGAATCAAATCCCTCCTACACAAATGAAGACTTGGTCAAAGATGGAGAGATATAGAGAATCTCATGCAAATGAATTTTTGATTAAATGAGATCCTAAATGAGATCATATTCAAATCCTATAGCCATTCAAATTCAAATCCTATAGCCATCCAAATTCAAACTATATATCCAATGATGATTGAAGAGATCTTCCATGGTGATTCATTCAAATCTTAATCAAGTTAGGATTCCACCCAATCTCCATATTCTATGGGATTCTACTTGAGCCAAAGAGATCTTCTCCCATCCTATATAAACACATCTTCCAAAGAGAGATATTTTGAGAAGGGAAAAACAAAATAGGGGGCACGGCCAACACAAAGGGGAGAGCATAGGTCGCAACTTTTCATGTCCAAAACCCCCTACATTGCGCAACATATACTTCCTTCTTCCTCCTTGCGCAAAACCCTTGAAATCCAAAGCTCCATTGCTTCACCATCCTCCCTTGCACATCCTAGCAAGCATCTCCAAAGCCAAGACCAAAGCATCTAACTCCTACCTCCATTGCGCAAGTCTTAAACCCCTTTCCAAGGCCGCAAGTTAGAGGATACTCAACCCACATCGCCGCAAGTTTCATCAAGGATTCTTCATCACATATTGCTCAACATCAAAGGGGTCTTCTTCATCTCCTTCAACATCCTAGCAAGCAAGCTCCTTTGGCAAGTGCCGCAACATAGGAAGGGGGAACACATCTCTAGGCCGCAACTTCAAAGCTTCAACCTCTCTTCATTGTGCAACACCAAAAGGACTCCATCTTCAAACATTTCGCAAGTCACCAAGAGGATTCCATCTCCATAGCCGCAACTTGAGTTGCTGAGATAGAGGTGACTTCAAAGATAGACAACAACATCATGTCGGATTCGATGTGACCTGAGTTAATTAACAGAAACGACTACGACTACATAAACTGAGATTTCATAAACTCTTTATTATTATATTTGTGTAGTAGTGTATCGATCTTTTTAGGGGAAACTTTACCATATTTGTGACTTTTGGGGTCTTGTCTAGTGGGTGTTAGACAAGCGGGACTTGACTAGTTGGAGCTAGTAAAGAGAGAGCTTATACTAGGATTAGTTTTGTTTAGCACTTTAGTAGTGCAGGTACGGAGAGCCAGGTGAGTGTAGAGTGTGTGCTATAGCTACAGGTTGTACCAGTAACATTATTAATCTAGTATTTGCTTTCGGGTTTGGACGTAGGTCGTGGGTGCGACCGAACCAGGGTAAATCTGCATGCACACTCTGTGATTGTTTTTATTTACCCGGCATCTGAATATAACTGCCTGTGACTGCTGAATAATTGTATGTGTTCGCGATATTTTTTATTAGCATATTCCCCCCTATAGGCTTAGATCCATATCCAACAGAACTGGACTCCACCCTTAAGGTGGGGCGGTAAGGAGCGTCCGCCTGTGGTACACGAGCACTGTTTCCTTAACGGGGTCTCTCACTCCACACATTCCCCCACATCGAGGTGCAAGTGAGGAAAACTCTACAATGTCACCACTCATCGTACCCGAAACTGAGCAAGGTACGGCAATCACCAAAAAGTACCCGAAACTGAGCAAGATACATCACATCATAACACATAGTCCAGCCCTCATACCTTACTAGTATCCAGTTCTCCCCCAACCCCTTTCTAGGGTGCTCACCAACCATATGACAGATCAAGACATCCATATTCTTTATATTTAAGTTAAGTAACCGAGCATACAACATTAAGAAAATTGTATTAAACTACATTAAGTTAACATGGTAACATAAAGGTGACATAAAAGAAACCATAAGGCCAGCATATTAAAATTGCATTTAAATTAAGAAACTAATATGCAACATGAACATAACTTCACTCTCCATAAACCATATACCATTATCCATGCAACATCAATCCTTAAGAGAATAGCATACACCATAAACCTTCTCCATGCAACAAACACCATTCTCTATTAACATATACCATTCTCCAAAACATAAACATAACTTCATTAAGGATCTCTTGCAACATGAATCATTTTCCATAAAACATCATTAACCATCCTCCATGCAAAATTTATATACAAGCTTAAGCAATTCTACATCATGAATATAACATTAAAAGCTACTAATTTAACTTAAATATAAGGTTAAAAGCTACCAACATTAAAATTCTACATTGAGAATACCACATTTGATACAAGCTTATGTCTACATTAAAAAGCTACTAACTTTAACCAAAGTTACACAAAAAGGCAACCAACTTTAACTTAAGAATGCAATCTTATAGAATTACACGAAAGTTTACATCCAACAACTAACTTTAACCAAGGATGCATGGAAATATATTAAGATGATATCAAAGATGCTAACTTTAGTTAAGAGAGCTATGAAAGATGTCACATTTTGCACAAATGAGACATATTACTTAAGAAAGTGTCTTACTTTCACTTTGATCTCCACTAAAAATGCCAACTTTCTAACTATCTAGTGTAGCAAATATAACAAGTCTAAATTAGTATTTAATGCACAAGTAGGGGATCCTACCTTAATCCAAGTGGGATGAAGTGTTCTCCTGCTTCTCCTTCCTCTTTCTCTTCTTCTCATTTTTTTCCTCTTCCTCTTTTCCTTTGATTTTCCTTCTCTTTCTCTTTTTTTGTTTGTGTTTTTTTTATGTGTGTAATTCGGCCATAATGGAAGAGGAAAAAGAGAAAATGAAAAGAAAAAGAAAAAGAATGAAGAAGAAGAATGTAAACGAAGAAAGAAATAATTAAATAAAAGATCTCTTCTAAAACTCTCCTCATTTACAAGTATGCCATGGCACAAGGATCCTTATTAAATACCCTTCAACCTGGGGTTGTAATTACAAAGATTGTAATTACAAAGATGGCATTACACAAGGTCTCTTCATAATTGTCATCCATCTTTGTGTTAGAATTACAATGATGCCATTACATAATGCTTCTTAATAAAAGCCCTCTAACTTGGTGCTATAATTACAAGATTGCCACTTGTATGAAATGGAAATGAAATTACACATACTCTTGGTTGCTTAATTACCTCTCATGCCATCCCACTGCAAATCACAAATGACCACATCCCTTTCTACACTTAACCACTATTCATATGCACACTACATCGTATATCTCCCTTTGGGGTAATACATCTTTTCTAGCTATTAATTACTAATCGTTAACCAGAGCTTCTATTCGATTAACACAGACTGTTGTTTTCTAGACTATGAACCATTAATTAACTAATACAGACTTTGTTCCTTCTCTATTTTACTACGACTAATAAAGGTATTAGTCTACTAGTGAAGGTAGTTTTTGCTTGTTGCTATTCAAAATTTGTCCATTAATAGCGGCTATAACAGTTACTCTTTTGAATCATTTAAACCTAGATTTCCCGTGTGTGTGTGTGCGCGCGCGTGCGCGCGCGTGTGTATCCAACCTATGATTTAGGCTCAACTAGTATTCTTTCAAACTTTTATTTCTATCTTTAAGAAAAGAACGCAAGAAGTTCTCTATTTCAGTTTATCACATGCTTGATCTCTTGAACAGAAATATACTCCCTTAGCATATATTCGATTCACATGCACAATCACGCAACATAAGGCTATTAGGAGTTGTGTAATCTTCAATTCTCTTAAAAAAATTTATTTGGGGTTGAATGAAAGTGTTATTAACGTCTTTGGTGTAAACGATTGGTGTTTGATCACTCTGGTGATTGAGTGATTGTTTGTAAAATTGATAGTAGTGGATTATCAAGTTGTATGGTTGTCCTTTTGCGGTTTCGCTAGAGAGTGAAAACCTCAATCAGTATTGGCTTGGGGATTAATCAGCCAAGATGACCGAATTAGTGTACTTCCTTGGGGTTTGTGATTGCTACAATTGTTTCATTTGCAATTTCTGATCCCGTTGGCATCGTGGTTATAAGATTTATAAGCAATTGCTCTCGATTTCCATTTGTTACTTGTTTAACGTTAGCATCACGGTTTAATGTTTTAGTACCATTTATCTCCGGAGGATCATTAACACTTGTTAGACGTGCATATTCCGTAAACCCTAAGAAATCCCTACAATTGGTATCAGTATACATGATGCGATGCCGATGCGACTGGAGTTCCTCAACAGTTGGTAGTGGTAACTTTAGAACCATCACTAAAGGAATGTAAGTCTATCATACAAGAAGTTGGTAAAACTTGTAACTTCGATTAACCAATCTCCATTTAGTGTATATTAGTGACTCATAACCCACATCAAGTTATTATCTGTTTCAGAGTGTTTTCTCACTACAAAAGCGTTGACCGTGGACTATCCGGTCAACGTGGTCAAGGGACCGACTTGGGTCCCTCGGGTGCGTTGAGTCAGCGCAGACACGGTGCGAGTCGGAGTTGCGGATGACGTGAAGCGCGTCGGTTGGGCCGAATCTGGATCCTCGGCCACAAAGGGGGACGAGGGGAAGCCTCGGCCCGGTGTGAGACGCTCGGCCTCGGACAGTCGGACGACGAGGGGTTGCCTCGGCGCCTCGCGAGCGGAGGGGAAGCCTCGGCTCGGTCGGACGTGCTCGGCCTCGGTCGGTCGGACGACGAGGGGTGGCTTCGGTCGTCCTGCTTGATGCGTGGCCGGCGTGGGGCGGAGGGGAAGCCTCGGCCCGTGGATCTGACGTCCTCCTGCGTAGACGAGAACACTCGTCAGGGGGGCCGGACCTTGGTTCCGGCCAAATCCCCTCCGATGCCTAAGTCAGACGATGATATGAAAGAGGAGACTCGGCGGAGACGGTTCGACTCGTGAGGAGATCGGAACGACGTCTACCGGCGCGAGCGGGGGAGAAAGGAGAAGAAATGGGGGAACTAGGTCGTTGATGGAGTACCTTAGGTTTTAGTTACCTGAGATGCCGTCCCCTGTCTAGTCGTCCTTCTTGCCCTTTTATAGGCCTCCCGTCGCGATTGCCCACGACTCACGTCCCTCGTCCGCCCTCGATCGTGCCCCCTCAATCCGCCTCCCTATCGCCGTTCCCTGCGCCATGCCAACATCTCCCCATTACCGCCATTAAGTGGTCGCGGGCCCGGGGGAGCGGTTATCGCTGGAGTGGGCCAGGGACTTGCGCGTTTCCGGGGCCGGGTAGGATCGCCGTTCGGGGGCCCTCAAAGGGGCCTTGTCGGGCGGGCCTGATCTCGCAGACGGGCTTCTGATCGGTAGTTGGGTTTCTAGCTCCATGTTCTTTCGGGCTTCGTTTGGTGGGCTGCGCCTTTGGGTCCATGCTGTTGGGCTTCTGTAAAATAGACGTATCAATTGCCCCCATCGGTGGGGCCGATCGGCCTTGGCCAGTTCGGTTCGACCGATGTGACTCCTGGGGTTTCGAGTGGCGTGTCAGTCGAGGCGTGGTCATAAATGAAGGTTATGATGAGGCGGATCGATTGGACTTCCTTTGGCGCCGATTTCGAAACGCCGTCGGCTCTTTGAGGCGTGCCACGCGTTCCTGTCAGGCGTTTCGAATTCCCCCTGGGTCCAGTATATAAGATCCCCGGCTGCGTTGATCCCAACTTCTTCCTCGCTCTTCCCTCTGTTCTAGGCTTTCCACAATTCGGAGTCTCCCGCCGCCTTCGCTTCCTTGTCTTCTCCAAATTAACAAAAAGGTAACTCCTTTCTCATTTTCATGTTATGGCTGCTCTTAGGATAGGTGGTTCTGGCCAAGGGGCGAGGGGCCCTCCTGAGTCCAGGCGGGGCGGGTCCCGGTCTGTGGGATCTGGTTCCTCCTCTGGGAGCCGTCTCTTCCGAGATAAAGGGAAGGGGAAGCTCTTCCCGGACTATGCCGGCGATGATGTGGCGTTGGCTACCGTGCGGCTTAATGTACCTCCGGTTATCCTCCGAACTCCGTCGAGGATTCCTCTTCTAGCGGCCGCGGAGATCCGGGAAAGGTATCTCTGCTACCCGTACGATGTTCGAGTCCCCTTCATCGACGAGCGGATCTGCCTTCCGAGGAGCAATGAAGTCGGCGTCTATGTCGAGATGTTCCGCCTGGGTCTTCATTTCCCGCTCAATCCCTTCTTCATCCAGGTCATGGAGTATCTCACGGTGCCCCTTTGCCAGTTCACCCCTTGTTCGATTGAGGTACTAACGGGCTTCGTGACGCTCTGCTGTACTCATGGTCTGGAGCCATCTCTCCCCCTTCTCTTCTACTTTTACCAGATCCAGACGGTCGGTCCAGGGTCGTGGCTGCACCTCCGAGCCCGCTCGAGGAGGGAATGCCTGATCGGGCTACCCCGCTGGTCGGGGGATTGGATCTCGGATTATGTCTTCGTGGTCTTCCTGGGTTCAACACTCGCTGTTGAGTCGCAGCGTCGAGCCGTCCATTTGAGGGAGCTGGAGGAGTCCTCTGCGAGGGCCCACGAGCGGGCCGGGGCGGCGGAGGTAGCTATGGTGGAGGCCCAGATGGAGTCTCGGCAACTCAAGCTCCGGGTGGCCGAGCTAGAGGGACGAGTGGGTGACCTCCAAGGAAAGTTGAAGGACGCTCGGCAGTCGGCTGAGGAAGCCACGGAGTCGTTCCACCTGGAGAGGGAGGAGCTTCAGAGGGAACTGTCGGATCGGCGTCAGGTGGCGCGGTTTGCGGAGGAGTTGGAGAGGGGCGTCGTCGGGACTCTGGGGGAGAGGATCTTCGAGGTCCTCAGGGAAGCCTTCGGTACATATGAAAGCCTTATCGGCCCTCGGATCGTCGAAGTCGTCCAGTTTTCCTTCCGGGATTGTGCGGAGCAAGTCCGGCAAGCTCCTCCGCCTGTTGGTTCCCCTCGCTCCGAGCAGGGCGAGGCGCCCGAGGATGCGTTCTCTCGAGCCCGGGCCCCCTAGGTTGTCCTTCCCGGCTTGTCGTCCTTGTTTTTATCCTCAAATTTTTTAGCATCCGCTTCGCTTTGGGCCGGTCTACTTGAAATGGATCCCCGGCCCTGCAATCTCCATTGGCCTCTTTACCGGTTCTCTGCTTCGGAGCGAACGAGTGCTGATTGCCAGGATGATCGCCTAAGCCAGCAACTTTGTGTTCTTGGTCGACAAGTGTTGTTCTGCCGGCGTTTGTCCGTCGAGAGCGGATTATTTGTAAGGAGGTTTCTCCACTTTGATTTCCTGTAAATAAGACACACTTTTGTACCTTGGTTAATTGTTGGAAATGAAATTGACTTACTCGAACTTCTCGCGCATTTTGCTTTGTTGCTGCGACCTCGGCCCCTCTGCTGACGGTGGTCGCTTGCCTCCTTTCTCCGGGAGGTTGTCCCTTGCCCCCCCGAGTGGACAAGTCGGTTGGCGTCCTTGATGACTAGGGGGGCTGCCCCGGTCTTATGAGCAATGAAGTCGGTCGGCGGGGGTGTAACTCCTCGGCTTAGGACCGGTCGGCGTTCGAGCTGGCCGGGGGAATTGCCCCCAGACTTACGAGCGAAGGAGACGGTCGGCGAGGGCAAAGCTCCTCGGCTTAGGACCGGTCGGCTTCTGTGCTGGCTGGGGGAATTGCCCCCAGACTTACGAGCGGTGGAGTCGGTCGGCGAGGGTGAAGCCCCTCGGCTTAGGACCGGTCGGCGTCTGCGCTGGCTGGGGGAATTTCCCCCAGACTTACGGGCGCAGGAGACGGTCGACGGAGGTGAACTTCCTCGGCTTAGGACCGGTCGGCGTCTGCGCTGGCTGGGGGAATTGCCCCCAGACTTACGGGCGCAGGAGACGGTCGGCGGGTGTGTAGCTCCTCGGCTTAAGACCGATCGGCGTCCGAGCTGGCTGGGGGAATTGCCCCCAGACTTACGAGCGAAGGAATCGGTCGGCGAGGGCAAAGCTCCTCTGCTTAGGACCGGTCGGCGTCTGTGCTGGCTGGGAGGATTGCCCCCCAGACTTACGAGCGAAGGAGTCGGTCGGCGGGGGCGAAGCTCCTCGTCTTGGGTCTGGTTTTGTCTGACCCCCCCATCCGGTGAGGCGACGGTCTTCTCTCTTATGCACCCTTAGTGAAATGTTGATTCCGTCGAAGATAAAGAAAAGATAAAAGGGAATGCATTTGTACTCTTAAGGGTCCTATTGGACTAGCACATTTGGAGGAAAATGAAAAAGGAAATAAGGCTAGAAGGAGGGATGTAAACCTAGACAATCTCCTCCGGACTAGGCTGCGATCGGGGGGAGGGGCCTCGCCTGCTCACTCTATGATGCGGAGGGGTCCTTGGACGGTGTTGACCTTCTTCCCCTTGCCCGGTTGCATGGAGGTTCCTTCTCCGTGGGCCGGCTCGTCGGCTAAATTCCTTGCGTGCCCTCGGCTCATCAACTTCTCAATGTCCTTCTTTAAGTGCCAGCAGTCTTCAGTGTCGTGGCCATTGTCCTTGTGGTATTTGCAGTACTTTTCCCCATTCTTCCCCCCTCTTTGTCTTTGGTGGGGGGCAATCGGTGCGCTCTTCCTTTTGCACTTGAGCGAGGACGGCGTCCGGGGTGGCGTCCCTCGTACCCTCTCCCCGCTGCCTGTTTCTCGTCCTCTTCTCGGTTCGGTATCCTTCGGGGCTGCGGCGTTCGCTATCGCCGCGTTTGGTCCCTCGTCTAGCCTTTCCTGCCTCAATGGCCAAGGTCTCTTCGGTTAACATGAAGCGCTCGGCCCTTGCCATGATCCCTGGGAGGTCCTTCGGGGGATCGTTGTGCAGAGATTTCTTCAGGCCTCTATGGCGCAGACCTTTCTTTAGGGCCGTTTGGACAACAAGGTCGGGAGGGCTGTTTACGTTCAGCCGTTCCGCGTTGAAGCGGCGCATAAACTGTCGGAGCGGCTCGGTCGGGCCCTGCACTATGTTAAACAAATGTTCAGCATCAGGCATTACCTGTCGCCCTGCCATGAACTGTTTGCAGAACTGCTGGGTGAGTTCCTCGAAGCTGTCGATGGAGCGGCTCGGTAGGCTGCGGTACCAGGTTCTCGCCGCTCCCCTGAGGGTCGAATAGAAGCCCCTGCAGAGCAGGTTATCGTCGGCTCCTTGGAATGACATGTCCCCCTCGTAGTCCATTACGTGGTTTCCCGGGTCTCCTATCCCGTCGTACTTTCCCAGCGCCGGGATCTTGAATCGAGAGGGGACCCGCGCGTCGGTTATTCTCCGCGACAGGGGGCACCGGTCTCCGTGGATGCCTCCGGGGGTCCGACACCCGCCCACCTCTGGCTCGTTCGGTGGTGGAGGGGGCACCGGCGCCGGCGGGGTCGGCTCCACGGCCCTCGCCACACTGGGGGTCGGGCTGACCCGGCATTCCCGACTCCTCCGGCGGGAGCTTCTGCTTCGCCGTGATCGGTCCCTCGAGTGGTGTCGATCGCTTCTTCCGCGGCGGGGTGACCGTGGCCGACGAGACGACGCGGTCACCGATTCGTCCCCCGTGCATTCGGTTTCTCTCCGGCTCCTTTCACGATAAGGGGAGGAGGCGCGTGATCTCGCCTGATGGGAGCTGGGCAATGTGAACCGACGCTCCGTGTTCGGTCTTCGGTTCCCGTGGTCATCGACCATAGCGGACCGTAAGAGAGGGGGGCCCCCCGCCCAACGATGGCTGTCGCCCACCGCGTCTCTGTTGGCTGGCGCAGCGCCTACGAGCTGCTGTACCGTCGCGACCAACGTCTGGATGCTCGCGTAGGTCTCTTGGGCCAGGGCGCGGAGCTGCCCCTGCGTGGCTAGTTCCGACCCGCCAGTCTCTACGGTTGAGGGGACGGGGTGATTGTCGTCGGGTGCGTCCTCAAGGTTGTTGTTGGGTGCGCCATTCCCCTCCTCCGGGATGGGGGGGCATGCGTCTCTTTCCGTTGCAGGCTCGTGCCATTGCAGGTGCGGTTTGTTTCTTCGTGGGACAGTTCGTTCCCACAGACGGCGCCAGATGTTTCAGAATGTTTTCTCACTACAAAAGCGTTGACCGTGGACTACCCGGTCAACGTGGTCAAGGGGCCGACTTGGGTCCCTCGGGTGCGTTGAGTCAGCGCAGACACGACGCGAGTCGGAGTTGCGGATGACGTGAAGCGCATCGGTTGGGCCGAATCTGGATCCTCGGCCGCAAAGGGGGGCGAGGGGAAGCCTCGGCCCGGTGTGAGACGCTCGGCCTCGGACAGTCGGACGACGAGGGGTTGCCTCGGCGCCTCGCGAGCGGAGGGGAAGCCTCGGCTCGGTCGGACGTGCTCGGCCTCGGTCGGTCGGACGACGAGGGGTGGCTTCGGTCGTCCTGCTTGATGCGTGGCCGGCGTGGGGCGGAGGGGAAGCCTCGGCCCGTGGATCTGACGTCCTCCTGCGCAGACGAGAACACTCGTCAGGGGGGCCGGACATTGGTTCCGGCCAAATCCCCTCCGATGCCTAAGTCAGACGATGATCTGAAAGAGGAGACTCGGCGGAGACGGTTCGACTCGTGAGGAGATCGGAACGACGTCTACCGGCGCGAGCGGGGGAGGAAGGAGAAGAAATGGGGGAACTAGGTCGTTGATGGAGTACCTTAGGTTTTAGTTACCTGAGATGCCGTCCCCTGTCTAGTCGTCCTTCTTGCCCTTTTATAGGCCTCCCGTCGCGATTGCCCACGACTCACGTCCCTCGTCCGCCCTCGATCGTGCCCCCTCAATCCGCCTCCCTATCGTCGTTCCCTGCGCTGGGGGAACTAGGTCGTTGATGGAGTACCTTAGGTTTTAGTTACCTGAGATGTCGTCCCATGTCTAGTCGTCCTTCTTGCCCTTTTATAGGCCTCCCGTCGCGATTGCCCACGACTCACGTCCCTCGTCCGCCCTCGATCGTGCCCCCTCAATCCGCCTCCCTATCGCCGTTCCCTGCGCCATGCCAGCATCTCCCCATTACCGCCATTAAGTGGTCGCGGGCCCGGGGGAGCGGTTATCGCTGGAGTGGGCCAGGGACTTGCGCGTTTCCGGGGCCGGGTAGGATCGCCGTTCGGGGGCCCTCGAAGGGGCCTTGTCGGGCGGGCCTGATCTCGCAGACGGGCTTTTGATCGGTAGTTGGGTTTCTAGCTCCATGTTCTTTCGGGCTTCGTTTGGTGGGCTGCGCCTTTGGGTCCATGCTGTTGGGCTTCCGTAAAATAGACGTATCATTATCAAAACATGTTGCTCTAATAGGTTGGCATAATATGGACATGTGTCTTTTTTGGATTTTCATGATTCTTCTGGCAAAACCTACACTAATCTTCCATGCTCACATAGGCGGACACATCAATAGAGCTCGGCGATCATGCACACTGTTACGCCTATTTGGCCGAAGCCCGAAAGACACGAGCCCAAGAACCCGACTGCCGATCAGAAGCCCATCTGCGCGATCTGGCCCGCCCGACAAGGCCCAATAGAGGACCCCCGAGTATCGATCCGACCCGGCCCCGATAACGCGCAAATCACTCGCCCACCCCAGCGATAACCGTTCCCCCTGGCCCGTTACCACTTAACGGCCGTTATGGGGAGGTGCTGGGATGGCGCAGGATGCGACGAAGGGGGGCGGATTGAGGGAGCACGATTGGGGGCGGACGAGGGACGTGAGTCGTGGGCAGTCACGACGGGAGGTCTATAAAAGGGCTAGAAGGATGACTGGACAAGGGACGGCATCTCAGGTAACTAAAACCTAAGGTACTCCATCAACGACCTAGTTCCCCCATTTCTTCTCCTTCCTCCCCCGCTCGCGCCGGTAGACGTCGTTCCGATCTTCTCACGAGTCGAACCGTCTCCGCAGAGTCTCCTCTTTCAGATCATCGTCTGACTTAGGCATCGGAGGGGATTTGGCCGGAACCAAGGTCCGGCCCCCCCTGACGAGTGTTCTCGTCTGCGCAGGAGGACGTCAGATCCACGGGCCGAGGCTTCTCCTCCGCCCCACGCCGGCCACGCATCAAGCAGGACGACCGAGGCTACCCCTCGTCGTCCGACCGACCGAGGCCGAGCACGTCCGTCCGAGCCGAGGCTTCCCCTCCGCTCACGAGGCGCCGAGGCTACCCCTCGTCATCCGATTGTCCGAGGCCGAGCGTCTCACACCGGGCCGAGGCTTCCCCTCGCCCCCCTTGCGGCCGAGGATCCTGATTCGGCCCAGCCGACGCGCTCCACGTCATCCCTAACTCCGATTCACGTCGTGTCTGCGCTGACTCGACGCACCCGAGGGACCCAGTCGACCCCTTGACCACGTTGACCGGGTAGTCCACGGTCAACGCTTTTGTAGTGAGAAAACACTCTGAAACATCTGGCGCCGTCTGTGGGAACGAACTATCCCACGAAGAAACAAACCACACCTGCAATGACACGGCTTCACCCGTCTCGTCGAAAGGAGAGCAAGGCTCAGACGCGAAGAGACATGGCCCTCCATCGTTGGCAAGAGTGGGCCCGGGCCCAACGCGAGGAGGATCGTGAGGAGAGGACCGGGAGACCCTCACCGGCCCTACCGGTCGGGAGGCCGAGCACGTCTGTAACGGCGCGCAGCTCGGACGTAGCTTTGGTGGTGTCGGTGATCATCGACACAACCATGGTACGGCGACTGCTCGTCGACACCGGCAGCTCCTGCGACGTCCTCTTCATGTCAACCCTGGAGAAGATGGGGCGGCGGAAGGAAGACTTGCGACCTCGCTCGGGTCCCGTGGTGGGATTCACTGGTCATTCCACCCCCATCATCGGCACGATCCATCTCCCGGTAACACTCGGAGGCCCACCAGACTCGGTGACCCTGGCGGTAGAATTTATCGTATTGGGGATCGGGTCGGAATACAACGGGATCATCGGCCGACCCCTTCTCAACGCCATCGGCGCGGTTGCCTCGACCCTCCATCAGACTATCAAGTTCCGAACACCCAGGGGGATGGGGCAAATCGAAGGCGACGCGGGGAGACCGAATACCTGCTATCAACTGGCGGAGGAAGGTCCCGAAGATCGTCTAGTCGACCGGATGGCCGCACTCGACTTAAGGGGCGGGCCGAGACCCACCCCTGCGGAGGAGCAAGAGCAGATCCCGGTCACGGACGTCGAGGGCCGGTTCGTCTCGATCGGGAGAGGGCTAAGCCACGACCTGAGGAGCCAACTGGTCGAGTGCCTGGAGGCGAACCTAGACATCTTTGCTTGGTCACCAGAGGACATGCCCGGCGTAGATCCACAGGTGATCGTCCACCAGATCAACGCCGACCCCAACTTCAAGCCGGTCAGGCAGAAGAAGCGGAACCTGGGCGGCGAGAAGATGAAGGCGGCCTCCGAGGAAGTGGAGCGTCTCCTCGACGCCGGCTTCATACGAGAGGTCTGGTACCCGGAGTGGCTATCGAACGTGGTGATGGTCAAGAAACCCAACGGGAAGTGGCGAATGTGTGTGGACTTCAGTGACCTCAACAAAGCCTGTCCCAAGGACAGCTACCCCCTACCGCGCATTGACCACCTGGTGGACAACGCCTCGGGGTACGAGATGCTTAGCTTCATGGACGCCTACTCAGGGTACAATCAAGTCCAGATGGATCCCCGGGACGAAGAGATGACAGCCTTCACGACGGACCGGGGAATGTACTGCTACAAGAAGATGGCCTTTGGCTTGAAGAACGCAGGGGCCACCTACCAGAGAATGGTCAACAAGGTTTTCTACTCCCAGATTGGAAGGAACCTGGAGGTCTACTCGACGACATGCTTGTCAAGTCGAGAAAGCCGGAGGACCACATCGCCGACCTTCGTGAAACCTTCGAGCGGTTGCGGCGACACAACATTCGACTCAACCCCACGAAGTGCACGTTCGGGGTAAGATCTGGCAAATTCTTGGGATTTATGATAACTAACCGTAGCATTGAAGCTAATCCTGACAAGATCGAGGCACTGATCAACATGCGTGAGCCGACGACGATCAAAGAACTGCAAAGGCTGAATGGGCGCATCGCAGCCTTGGGGCGATTCCTTTCCAAATCGGCGGAAAGATCGCTCCCCTTCTTCAAAGTTCTGAGGAAAGCGATCGCGGAACCATCGGACAACAGGAAGACGATACTATGGGACGAAGACTGCTCCAGGGCGTTTGCGGATCTCAAGGAATATCTCCGCAGCCCGCCTCTCCTGTCCAAGCCACGGGAAGGGGAGTCGCTAAGCCTTTACCTGGCGTGCGCGGAGGAAGCAGTGAGCTCGGTGTTGATCCGGGAAGACGGTGGGGTGCAGTGGCCGGTATACTACACGAGCCGGATCTTGAAGGGGGCGGAGGTGCGGTACTCGCCCATGGAGAAACTGGCGTACGCCCTCGTCCTCTCAGCGCGAAGGCTCAGGCCCTATTTCCAAGCCCACACCATACTAGTCTTGACCGACTCCCGACTGGAGCAGAACCTCAAGAGATTCGATCGAATGGGAAGGATGCTAAACTGGGGGGGGGGGGGGGTGGAATTGAGCGAGTTCGACCTCCGATTCAAACCGCGCACGGCCATCAAAGGGCAGGCCTTGGCTGACTTCATCGCTGAATGTACGACGGAAGGAGAACATCCCCCGGAGGAAGAAGGCCCAGCAACGGTAATCGCCCAACCCTTGTCTTTTCTTTCGGCTGACCACCTCCAGTCAGGAGTCCCAGGAGCGTGGATAGTCCATGTGGACGGATCGGCCACACAGTCAGGAGGCGGGGCTGGGATCGCGATCCGGTCTCCGGAAGGGAACATCGTGGAATACGCGTTGCGGTTCGAGTTCCCGGCCACCAACAACGTGGCGGAGTACGAAGCGGTGATCAACGGCCTGAGGCTGGCCCAGGAGCTCGGGGCCGAGTCCGTGCGCCTCCTCAGCGACTCGAAGCTCATTGTCAACCAACTTCTGGGAAGTTACGAGGCGCGGGAGGAGGCGATGCAGAGGTATCACGCCGTCGCCAAAGCGGCGTTCTCCAGGTTCAAAAACGTGGAAGTCTTGCATCTCCCGCGGTCGGAGAACGCACGGGCGGACGCATTGTCGAAGCTAGCCTCGTCCTCGCCTAAGGAGCTGGGCCGCACCATCTACGTGGAGAACCTGCAGTCCCCCAGCACGGAAGAGCGGGAGGTGATGGCGATCGACCAAGATCCCACCTGGATGGACCCGATCATGCGGTACCTCACTCGTGGGGAGGTGCCGATGGACTGGGATGAGCGTTGGACCCTGGAGAGGAAGGCGCTCCGATACGTGATCCATGAGGGGACGCTCTACCGGAGGCGCTGGACGAAGGCGGACGTCCTCCCTTACCTGAAATGCATCAGACCGCAAGAAGCCGACTACGTCCTACGGGAGGTTCACGAAGGGGTCTGCGGAAATCACCACGGGGGCAAGATGGTTGCACAGAAAATCTTGAGGCAGGGATACTACTGGCCGACCCTGGTCCAAGATGCAACAAACTACTTCCAAAAGTGCCAGGAATGCCAGAGGTATGCCCACCACACCTCAACTCCCCCATCGGAGCTCATCCCTATCGTGAGCTGATCACTCCTCATTTTACACCTTTTTTCCGTGTATTCGCATGCCATTTAGATCGCCCAAATCATGTTTTTCACGATATATCGACGATATTGCGATGCTTTTCACGATTTGTTGTTTTTGTCGCATTTCAGGTGATTTGGCGCGATTTGGAGTGATCTCGAGACGCGCTTACTCTAGACGGCCACCGACGACCTCCCCGAGGGATATTTTGCTGTTGGAGAGGAGCGGAAGAAGAATGGACGTCGCAGGAGCGACGAGGAGGCCAAAACAATCAGATTGGGCATCTTTTGTGTCCCACTCGGCCGAGTGGAGGAGCCACTCGGCCGACCAGCGAGACACTGCTCGGCCGACCCGTTCAGACACGATTTCCATGTGTACTCGGCCGAGCGTCGGAGTCCACATCGGCCGAGTGACGATACCACGTCCGCCCGAGTGGCGCCCAGACGAAGCCCCTCCAAAATATCGAAGTTTCTGTTTTTCGGCCACCTGAGCTTCAGAAGACCCACTCGGCCGAGTGGCAAACCACGTCCGCCCGAGTGCAGTGAAGCCATCGGCCGAGTGACGACAACTCACTCGGCCGAGCCGCCTCCGAACTGAAGACCCCTGAAAGCCCCGACTTACTGGAAAATTACAGGGGTTTCACCCGGCCGAGCGACTTTTGTCACTCGGCCGAGTGCGATGCGCTGCCTGTAGCGAAATTTGCGGAAAACATGCTGTGCAGGGGCGTTTTGGTCAGGATTTTTGGACGATTTTTGGGGCTATTTAAGCCCTGTTTTTACCCTAGTTTTGGGAGCCATCTCTTAGATTTTTTGCAGCTTTTTGAGACTACTTTTTGGCTTTATTAATTGTGATTGGAGAAGAGGAAAAACTTGGATTTTTGTTGGATTAATTGAAGAACTACATTGGTTTGCATCTCTCTTCCCCAAAAACTCTATTTTTATTGCTTATATCATTGTTGTGATGAATTCCATTGCCTATTTCATTGATTATTTTTGTGCTATTGCTATGATTTGTGAGTAGTCTCCACGTCTTGGGGCGTGGGGATGAACCCTACAAGCCCTATTTTATAATTGTGATGAATTGGTAGAAATTGAGCTAGGATTGTTATTAGGGATTAGATTGGGATCGAATTACTACGGATAGCTAGGTATTCATATCAATAGGGATTTGCAAGAGATTGGATCCCAATTTGATAGGAAGCCCTAGAAATCCGAATTGGGTTGGAGTCGGATTTTCGAAGTATCGGTTTGCAAGAGATTGGACCGATACTAGGATCTCCGGTTGCAATTCCGTGCCGATACCCGTTTGCAAGAGATTGGACGGGTAGGAACTATCACAATCTAGATCGTGGACCGAGTTTGCAAGAGATTGGACTCGGTGCGCGATTGGACGATGATGTTGATCCTAATGCTAGCTTTCCTAGGTTAGGGTTTGCAAGAGATTGGACCCGACCCTAGGATAGCTATAGACCGACAACAGCGCGAGAGCGTGAGCTTGGTTCCACATTTAGTTGCAACTAGTTCATCCAAATTCTCATTCTAGCAATTTTGATACCGACGAACCACATTTATGAAATACGGTGAGTAGCGGGGATTCCCCATTCCCTAGATGTTCTTTATTTGATTTGATACTTTGCACATTTGTCTGACGATTGTGACAGGATCGCCCAAGGCAATTCTCTCTATTCTTAAATAGCCAGGTTGATTAGGAGCAAGCACGGTCATTCGTCCTCCCTGTGTTCGATACCCGCTCGCCGCTATACCGTGCGCTTGCGGTAAAACTACAACCGTTCTTTGGGTGTACGTCCCGGAGCGATCAAGTTTTTGGCGCCGTTGCCGGGGAGGACGTTTTGACGGTGTTTGGCATCGACCACCCGGTTATTTCTTCTTTCTTTCTTTCTTCATCCTCCTCTATATCTTATTTTAACTTTATTCGCAGCCCTATTTGCATATTCTCCCCGTATTTTGCATAAGATCTTAACAGGGAGAATGGAGGATGCACTGCCAATAATGGAACTCAGTCGAGAAGACTATGACTCCTTCACACACCTCCTTAAGGAGCTTGTTGACGAGGCCCACGCTACCGGAGCATTTGCTATTGATATCAAAGACCCCGACGAACAACTATTTGCTAGTTTTGTGATGGACCAAATCTACCCGGAGGGGACTATCGGAGGCAATGTCAGAGTTGACGTGGTCGACGACAAATTGTATTTCGAAGACAATAGAGCGAGTGTCGAAGAACACTATGCTCCCGAAGAACCCTTCGAGCAAACCGACATTCAGGGAGTTACACTCTATGACGCTCACTCTTGTTTTTATGAATCGTCTGATGTGTTTCTTGATTCCAGGTACGAACTGGAGCAGAGTGAAGGTTTTGGCGATGCTAGCCCTGAATCGGAGGGCGCCTATTTCGATGCCTCATCCTCACTAAGTAGCGAGTCTGACTCGTCACAAGAAAGCATGCCACCTGAACATGAGCTAAACCCGGATGACAAGGAAAAAGTCGAACTCATGCGAGCCGATGAAGTGGAAGGAGCAGCGCCACCTGAGGTAGAGCTTAAACAATTACCGCCGAATCTAAGGTATGCCTTTTTGGGTAATAAATTGACTTTCCCGGTGATAGTCAATTGCCACCTCACACAAGATCAACTTGAAAAACTCCTAGACGTTCTTAGGAGCCACAAAGATGTCTTGGGATACACTATCTCCGATCTAAAAGGGATAAGCCCTAGGCTTTGCACGCATCGGATCCATTTAGAGGATACCGAAGCCACCTCCATAGAGCCTCAAAGGCGGTTAAACCCGAACATGAAGGAGGTGGTTAAAAAGGAAATCCTAAAATTGCTAGAAGCTGGTATAATTTATCCTATCTCTGACAGTAGATGGGTTAGCCCCGTTCACGTCGTCCCCAAGAAAGGGGGGATGACTGTCATAAAAAATGAAAAAGGTGAGCCAATATCTACGCGCACTGTCACAGGATGGCGAATGTGCATTGACTATAGGAAACTCAATAAAGCCACCCGAAAGGACCATTACCCATTGCCATTCATTGATCAAATGCTTGAACGCCTCGCTAACCATAAATACTTTTGCTATCTAGACGGGTATTCGGGTTTCTTCCAAATCCCTTTGCACGAAGATGACCAAGAAAAGACAACTTTCACTTGTCCCTATGGCACCTATGCATACCGTAGGATGCCGTTCGGCCTTTGTAATGCTCCCGCCACTTTTCAAAGATGTATGACATCCATATTTTCCGATTATATTGAAAACATTATGGAAGTTTTTATGGATGATTTCTCGGTTTACGGAAGTGAGTTTGACTCTTGCTTGGAAAATCTCACTAAAGTCCTAAAAAGGTGCCAACAAAACAATCTCACTCTCAATTGGGAGAAGTGTCACTTCATGGTAACGGAAGGTATAGTTCTCGGACATCTTGTTTCCTCAAGAGGAATCGAGGTAGATAAAGCAAAAATTGAGGTAATCGAAAAACTTCCTCCTCCTATTAATGTCAAGGGCATTAGAGGTTTCCTTGGTCACGCGGGGTTTTACCGCCGCTTCATCAAGGATTTCGCCTCGATTGCCCGACCTCTTACTTCCTTGCTCGCTAAAGATGTTCCTTTTGACTTTTCAGGAGAATGCTTGCAAGCTTTCAACACCTTGAAGGAAGCGCTAGTCTCAGCGCCTATCATACAACCGCCGGATTGGAGCCTCCCTTTTGAGCTAATGTGCGATGCTAGCGACCAAGCCATTGGAGCGGTATTGGGACAAAGGAAAGATAGGAAGCTTCATGCGATATACTACGCAAGCAAGACATTGGATGACGCGCAGAAAAACTACACAACTACCGAGAAGGAGCTTCTAGCGGTCGTCTATTCTATAGAGAAGTTTCGCTCCTACCTCCTCGGTTCCAAGGTGATTGTCCACACCGACCATGCGGCATTGAAGTATCTTTTAAACAAGAAGGAGGCCAAACCCCGGTTGATTAGGTGGATACTCTTGTTGCAAGAATTCGACCTAGAGATCAGAGATAAGAAGGGTACAGACAATGTCGTGGCAGATCATTTATCTAGGCTCATTCGCGACAAGGAGGATGAGAGCTTACCTATTGATGACACATTTGTTGATGAGAGGCTATATGCGGTAAGGACCGGGGAAGTACCTTGGTACGCGGACTTCGTCAACTACTTGGCTTGCGGAATCAAACCGCATGGGATGTCCACGCAACAAAAGAGGAGATTTATGCATGAGGTCCGTAGCTACTTTTGGGAAGATCCTTACCTTTTCAAGATATGCAAAGATAGTGTCATTCGTAGGTGTGTTTCTAAAGAGGAGGCAACGTCTATCATTTTGCATTGCCACGGTCTACCATGCGGGGGACATCATGCCGCCTCTAAAACCACCGCTAAGATCTTGCAGAGCGGGTTCTTCTGGCCGATAATGTTTAAAGACACCCACAACTTTGTAAAAGGGTGCGATAGATGCCAACGGACCGGGAACATCTCCAAGCGCAATGAAATGCCAATGAGGCCCATCCAAGAAATTGAGCTTTTTGATTGTTGGGGAGTAGACTTCATGGGACCATTTCCATCGAGCAATGGCAACAAATACATCCTATTGGCCGTCGACTACGTCTCCAAATGGGTGGAGGCAATCGCCACTCCTACTAATGATGCAAGGGTCGTCTCCAAGTTCTTCAAGCAAAATATCTTCCCGCGCTTTGGAGTGCCGCGTACCTTGATAAGCGACGGGGGAAGCCACTTCATAGAGAACAAGTTTGAAGCCATGCTAAAGAAGTACGGGGTAAATCATAGAGTTGGCATGGCTTATCACCCCCAGACAAGCGGCCAAGTGGAAGTCTCAAATAGAGAGATCAAGCAAATTCTCGAGAAAACCGTGGATCGGTCTAGAAAGGATTGGTCAATGAAGTTAAACGATGCTCTATGGGCTTATCGCACGGCCTTTCGCACCCCCATCGGTACCACACCGTTCCGTCTAGTTTATGGGAAGGCTTGCCACTTGCCGGTAGAGTTGGAGCACCGCGCATATTGGGCCATCAAGACCTTTAACTACGACTACAAGAGTGCGGCGGTGAGGCGACTCTTGGACATCAACGAGCTTGATGAAATAAGGAGAGACGCCTATGAGAGCTCGAGAATTTACAAGGAAAGGACCAAGATTTTCCACGATGCCCGCATAACCGTCACGGACTTCAAGGTAGGAGACAAAGTCTTGCTCTACAATTCCTGGCTCCGACTATTTCCCGGTAAGTTGAGGTCACGTTGGTCCGGACCTTTCACCATCAAGCATATACAACCGGGAGGAGCTTTCGAGTTGGAGAGCAAGGACGGTTCCACGTTCAAAGTAAATGGTCAAAGGCTCAAGCACTATTCCGAAGGAATCCCGACGGGCGAAACCAATAGGGTATATTTGCTCAAGGAACGGTCGGATGATCTCATGGACCTCCTTGATGAGGTGATAGAAGAGGCGATTCCTCACTCAGTTGGCGCCCTTTTTGATGAAGAATTTGAAGAAGGCCCGGATTTAGGCCAAGATGAAAAGAGTGAAGACGATTCCCCCGACTTCTCCGCTGATGAAGATGAAGGCGACGCTGATGTCGCAAGGATTCGAGAGCTCTGCAAACTCTCGAAATTAAAGTCTCCAAAGAAAGCTCCGCCGGCACGGAGACCGGCATCACCGGTTAAGCCGTTGACCGGAGCAAACGCTAGCTTGGGGGAGCCTCCCCCCAACACTATTCGAGACAAGAGACCACCGCGGGAGAACGCGCCGCCGCCACATCCAAATCCAAGCACGCTCCCCGGAAAGTTTGACGGGTGCATCCCGTATGCACCAAACATCCCGCATTGATTGAAAATTATAGGGGGTCGAGCTCACGACCTTAAACGAGCGCTTGTCGGGAGGCAACCCGACAGTTTTTGCTTTATTTTTACTTTTTCTTTATTTTTGTTTTAGAAATTTTTAGTGTTTCGAGTCGTTCGCCCAAAAATTTTGTGATAACGGGTCCTATTTTTCTCGACAGGAGAGGAGATAGGTAGATCCATCATGAGGAGGATGAACGAGACGACGAGGAGCGCCCCAAGAAGGTGTTCGACGCTTAGGAGGAGGATGAAATCGACTGGAGGAAGAAAGACGGAGTTTAGAGCCCAAACGAAGACAAACAGCAGAAAACAAGGCTCACTCGGCCGAGTACAGAAGTTCGTCCGGCCGAGCCGCTCACGAACGAGGGAAGTCTGCTGTACCCAACTCTCTGTCTATTTTCCTCATTTCATTAGAACTGCTACTCGGCCGAGTATATATGTTCACTCGGCCGAGTGAAACGGATACCCTCCTAGGGCGAGTCATGCCGAGTAGCTTGAGTCACTCGGCCGAATGGACTTACTCCACTCGGCCGAGGCTGGCAAAGCCACTCGGCCGAAGCGATATCGGGGAGAAAATTTTTATTTGCCTCGCTCGGCCGAGTGAGAACGTCACTCGGCCGAGTCGTAACTCTTTTATATATAAGTGGCGAGGGGGGCGCGGATTTCGAAATCGCAAATCCCAAATCCGCCCGCGCCCCCTCAGCTCCCCTCGCCCGATCTCGCTTCACCCAGCCCCCCACTCGCCCGGACGACCTCGCCCCGCCGCCGCTCGGTCCGCCACCGCCGGCCGAGCACACGCCGGTGCCTCGCCCGAGTCGCCGCCGGCGGCACGCCGTCCGACCACCTCCGGTACCCCTATTTCGACTATTTTCTCCTCTTTTCGTGTATTTCTTGAGGATCCATGTGCTAAACGCCCCCCTAACCCGAATCAATTTCTATATCTATCCATTATACCCCTATTGCTCCATACATTTTGATTATTACTCGCTGATATCGCTTTTTCATGCGCAGGTTGCTTTTTGGAGCTTAGGGGAGCTCAGTGGAGCTTCTACGGGCTGCTCAGGACTTCGTGGAGGCGCGGTCTTCGCACGCTTCCACTGCTTAGCACTCGCGGCGTGTTTGGGTATACTCTTTCCATTCTTTTACACGCACCGCATTTTTTTCATTTTTCGGCGCGCTCGGGGCCGATATGCCGCCCCGGACACGGTCGCGGTCGACGAGAGCTTCCGCCAAGCGGAAGCGGTCGGACGAGCCCGGCCCCTCCCACTTGGTGGAGGACTCTCCTCCGCCTTCTCCCACACACCCCGCACAGCATGCAGGCCCCGCACACCCCGCACAGCCTGCAGCGCACCCACAGCCGCCGTATTCTCCGAGAGCGTCGTGGCGTCTGTCCACACTTCTGGGCCACTGACCTCTCTTGCCACCTCGTTGCCACTTTTGCACGCTTCCTTTGCTGCCGATGCCTCTACTTCTCACCAGCCGGTGTCCCGGCCTCACACTGAGGCCAGGCCCACATTTGCTGGCGCGACACCTTTTGTCCCCTTCCCTGCTGAGCCCGTTACATACTCCACTCGCGTACGCCACCCCCGCCCGACACTGTACTGCAGAGCATACGTGCTCTTGAGTTGGCGGTGAGTGGTCTTAGAGGTGACCTTAGGACCCTGTCCTCCACCGTCTCTACGATGGCTGGACGCTTTGACCTGATCCCTCAGATCCACTACTGCCTGACACAGATCTTAGAGCGTCTTCCGCGCGTACCCCCACCCACCCAGCAGGTTCCCACACACACTTCCACACACACTAGACCTGCTTCCACTTCCACGCCCACCCCAGCTCAGCAGCCTACACCACCACCACCACCACCTCCGCCTCAGGACGGAGACGGCGTAGCACCACCTTCCTAGGCACCTTTGATGCCATCGATTCCTTTTGCCGTTGTGCTGCCCGTCTCTGCTGGGTCCTGATGCCTTTTTGTCCACCCCCCCTCCCTTCACTTATTTTGGGATTCTCATTTTGCCGTATCTTTATATATCTTTTTTGGGAGAGAGGGAGAGCTTTTGGTGACCCATTTATACTCGTATCACTCATATCTGTGCATGCATCATATCCGCATCATATTTTCATTTCTTTATTTTTCGTTTTATTATCTTTTTTCTTTTCATCATGCATGCATCCTCACTTGCCCCTCTCATTACTTGTCTCTCTGTGTGCCACACTTTGCACATTGAGGACACTGTGCAGTTTAGCTTGGGGAAGTGAGTTCTCACGTTCTTTTTCGTTTTGCCACCTTTATTTTTAGTTTTTCACGCCACTTTCCGCTTTTGCACTTATTTTCACTTATCATTTTTTCTCATTTTACCATGCATCACGTTTTTCTTATTTCTCTGCGTGCCGCATTGCATAGTTTTATTTTTCTTATCTTTATTTCTTCCTTTTTTCATCTCGTGCTAGAGATGAATTTTCTGTGATGATGTCTACGTGGAGTTAGCTTATTTTATATGCATGCTATATTTGTCATGTCTTGGATTTTATTTCTGATATCATATGCTATGACTTGCTTTGCATCTAGAATAGTAACCCACACTTTTTCCACATGAAAATGGATGAAGTTTTATTATTAGCTGAGCCTGAATATTCATATGTATGCTATCACAGAAAACACACCAAGATTCACGCATTGAATGCATATATCTGGAGTACTGATTTCTTTTCCTATATCACTTCTATATGCATGAATTGTACACTTCACTTCGGGATGATTGAATGATGTTAGCTATGATATACCTGGATTAGTTAGCTTTTTTGTGATCAAAACTGAGTAGATTAGATTACCCTGCTGAAGTTGTCGTGCATGTCTTATAGAGTGAACCGAGAGTTATATATATTTCTTTCTCCACAAATCTTGAACATCATTTCTCTACTTTTAAAAAATCATTGGTGAATCTCCCCTCAGTGATTCTATTTTATGGCATTTCCCCCGCTATTAATTCCTAGCTCCAAATCACTTCTTCTAAAAAAATAATAAAAGAGAGAAAAACATTCTTGTATATCATTATCTCTCTCTGAGTTGGGATCATTGTGTATATATTGCTTATCAAAAAAAAAGAGAAAAAAGAGAAAAAAGAGGAAAAATCCTCAATAAAAGATCCCATCTCACTTTCTTTCTTTCTTCTTTCTCTTCTTTGCTTTTGGAGCTATATAAAAATGGGGATGTAAATATTTTTGCGCCACCACGCTTATAGATAAGCTTGGGGGAGGGGATCCATTGATGTGTGAGAGAGTGACTACTTGACATTGCACGACAACCTAGGCTAAGTAATATTCTATACTCGGTGAGATTGTTTCTAGCTTTACGAAATCCAGAAATCTAAGCCTAGCGTTCATTTCATGACATCCAAACTTTTCTATTCTCTCTATTCTATAGTGTGATACTCTTATACTCCAGATAGAAAGCGTTCAATTGAAAAGTGTGTGATCTGTGATTTGTATACCGCTTTAAATGATTCGGGCAATGTTAATTTTAAAATCATTCAGTTCTTCATGATTATATCGTTGTTCGTGGGTTTTCTATTTCTATTTGCACTATTATACTATGATATCAAAATAAGATTCTTTGACATGTATTTCTCATTCGGTGCATGCTATAAGAGTAAGTGAAACCCATGTCCTGAGAAAATGATCTAGCATCCTACCTCTTCGCTTCTTTCTTTCATCTTTATTTTCATTTGGTTTTCATTCTTCTTCGTTTTTCATTTTTTTCGCCGTTTTCGTTTTCTGAATCCACCGGGTTCGCCTTTTACTTATCTTCCTCGAGGACGAGTAAGAGGCAAGCTTGGGGGATTTTGATCACTCCTCATTTTACACCTTTTTTCCGTGTATTCGCATGCCATTTAGATCGCCCAAATCATGTTTTTCACGATATATCGACGATATTGCGATGCTTTTCACGATTTGTTGTTTTTGTCGCATTTCAGGTGATTTGGCGCGATTTGGAGTGATCTCGAGACGCGCTTACTCTAGACGGCCACCGACGACCTCCCCGAGGGATATTTTGCTGTTGGAGAGGAGCGGAAGAAGAATGGATGTCGCAGGAGCGACGAGGAGGCCAAAACAATCAGATTGGGCATCTTTTGTGTCCCACTCGGCCGAGTGGAGGAGCCACTCGGCCGACCAGCGAGACACTGCTCGGCCGACCCGTTCAGACACGATTTCCATGTGTACTCGGCCGAGCGTCGGAGTCCACATCGGCCGAGTGACGATACCACGTCCGCCCGAGTGGCGCCCAGACGAAGCCCCTCCAAAATATCGAAGTTTCTGTTTTTCGGCCACCTGAGCTTCAGAAGACCCACTCGGCCGAGTGGCAAACCACGTCCGCCCGAGTGCAGTGAAGCCATCGGCCGAGTGACGACAACTCACTCGGCCGAGCCGCCTCCGAACTGAAGACCCCTGAAAGCCCCGACTTACTGGAAAATTACAGGGTTTTCACCCGGCCGAGCGACTTTTGTCACTCGGCCGAGTGCGATGCGCTGCCTGTAGCGAAATTTGCGGAAAACAGGCTCTGCAGGGGCGTTTTGGTCAGGATTTTTGGACGATTTTTGGGGCTATTTAAGCCCTGTTTTTACCCTAGTTTTGGGAGCCATCTCTTAGATTTTTTGCAGCTTTTTGAGACTACTTTTTAGCTTTATTAATTGTGATTGGAGAAGAGGAAAAACTTGGATTTTTGTTGGATTAATTGAAGAACTACATTGGTTTGCATCTCTCTTCCCCAAAAACTCTATTTTTATTGCTTATATCATTGTTGTGATGAATTCCATTGCCTATTTCATTGATTATTTTTGTGCTATTGCTATGATTTGTGAGTAGTCTCCACGTCTTGGGGCGTGAGGATGAACCCTACAAGCCCTATTTTATAATTGTGATGAATTGGTAGAGATTGAGCTAGGATTGTTATTAGGGATTAGATTGGGATCGAATTACTACGGATAGCTAGGTATTCATATCAATAGGGATTTGCAAGAGATTGGATCCCAATTTGATAGGAAGCCCTAGAAATCCGAATTGGGTTGGAGTCGGATTTTCGAAGTATCGGTTTGCAAGAGATTGGACCGATACTAGGATCTCCGGTTGCAATTCCGTGCCGATACCCGTTTGCAAGAGATTGGACGGGTAGGAACTATCACAATCTAGATCGTGGACCGAGTTTGCAAGAGATTGGACTCGGTGCGCGATTGGACGATGATGTTGATCCTAATGCTAGCTTTCCTAGGTTAGGGTTTGCAAGAGATTGGACCCGACCCTAGGATAGCTATAGACCGGCAACAGCGCGAGAGCGTGAGCTTGGTTCCACATTTAGTTGCAACTAGTTCATCCAAATTCTCATTCTAGCAATTTTGATACCGACGAACCACATTTATGAAATACGGTGAGTAGCGGGGATTCCCCATTCCCTAGACGTTCTTTATTTGATTTGATACTTTGCACATTTGTCTGACGATTGTGACAGGATCGCCCAAGGCAATTCTCTCTATTCTTAAATAGCCAGGTTGATTAGGAGCAAGCACGGTCATTCGTCCTCCCTGTGTTCGATACCCGCTCGCCGCTATACCGTGCGCTTGCGGTAAAACTACAACCATTCTTTGGGTGTACGTCTCGGAGCGATCATGAGCCCCATCCCATTTGCGAAATGGGGACTCGACATCCTCGGACCGTTTAAGCCGGGCCGGGGGACAGCGGAAGTATCTGATTGTGGCGGTGGACTACTTTACCAAGTGGATCGAGGCGGAACCATTGGCCACCATCACGTGGAAGAAAGCGAAAAGCTTCGTATGGACTTCCATCATCTCCAGATTCGGAGTGCCACGGTCCATCGTCACAGACAACGGGAAACAATTCGACTCCGCGGGGTTCAAAGACTTTTGCGCGGAATGGGGGATCAAGCTTCTCTTCGCCTCTGTAGCGCACCCCCAGACCAACGGAATGGCGGAAGCAGCCAACAAATGCATTATAGAGCCCCTCCGAAAGAAAGTGAAGGACGCCGAAGGAAGCTGGCCGGAAGAGCTCCCCGGGATACTCTGGTCATACCGGACGACCCACAAGGAGGCCACCGGTGAGACACCGTTCATGCTTGCCTACGGGGCCGAGGCGGTGGTACCGGTCGAGCTGGGTGAAGAATCTCTCCGCCTCAAATGCTTTGACGAAGACAGGAACTCGCAAGGTCTGGAGCTCAGTCTGGAGCTCCTCGGCGAGCGGCGGGAGCAAGCCCTGGCCACCATCATCCGCCAGAAACAGAAGGTGGCCCGATACTACAATGCTCGGGTCAGGGGCAGAGGCTTCCACCTTGGGGACCTGGTCCTCCGGAAAGCAGGCTTCAACCCGGATACCGCTCGCAAAGGGAAGCTCGCGGCTAAATGGGAGGGACCCTACAAAGTCGTCGAGGTCCTCGGACCTGCAACCTACCGTCTAGCCAATATGGAGGGGAGGATTCTCACTCACGCCTGGAATGCAGAACATTTACGCAAGTACTTTCAATAAATGTATTGTTTTCTGTGAAATAAATTTATTTAAGTTCGTTCCTTTCCAGATAAGCAAAAAGATGTACAGAGAGACACACGAAGATGCCGAGGGGCATTCCCCTCCCTCATTCATCTCCAGGGGCACCCGTGGAGCCACAGGTTGGCGGTCCGCTTGGGCCATCCCCCACACTCCGTTCGCCGTCAGAGTGCATCCGAAGATCCTCGAAGTTGACTCCCGAGAGTAGGAACTTCTTCTGGATCTCGGATAGACACCGGGCGAAGCCCTTCTCGAACGCCTCCGCCAAGGCGGACTCTACGAAGGAGGTGGCATACTCAGCCACGGCGTCTTGGGCGATCCGGGATGGATCCACCTCCTCAAGCCCACGCACCCGAGCCTCTAAGGTCTCGATCTGGCGTTGGTGCTCCGCCCTCTCCTTCTCGATCTCCCGTGATCTCTCGCCGAGCTGAGCAAGGAGAGCCCTCACCTGCTCCTCCGCCGCCTCCAGACGATCGGAGAGCTCCGGGGCCTCGGGGGCAGCAACGGAGACGGGGATCTTATCGGCTCCCCCAGACGTGTCGGCATCTCCCAAAAGCTCGGCGACCCGCGCCTCGGCCTCTGACTTTGCAGTCAAAGCTAAGGCCCTCTCCCGGTCCACCTCTTCCAAGGCAGAAGACAGCTCAGTTACGCGGGTCTCCAAGGACCTAACCCGCACATCCTCTAACTGACCTGCCTCTTCCTCATCACCGTGAGCCTCGAGATCTCGCCCGGCGTCGGATTTGGCCCTGGGAAGCACCGCAAACTGGCGTCTCATCGAGAGACCCACCGAGGACAACTGCACCAAGGCGACAAAGGTGAGACGGCGAAAGCAGCTGGAGGGAGGACAAGCAGAGACACTCTACCTGTTGGCCGGCCTGAATCATGAAGGTGGCCAAGCAGTCACCTCTAACTCCATCCAGCGCAGCCTGATCGGGAGGGAGGCAACTGTTCTCGGCCACTCGCGCGACGGCTCCGCGGCTCGAAAACACAGATTCCTTCTCCCCCACCGGGAAGCGTGGACGAAGAAGGCCTTCCCCTGACGAAGGAAACTCGCCGGGGTTGGAGCGGAACGCGCATAGATACCGATCGTAGGCATCAGGGAGAGAACCGTCCGGGAGAGGCGAAGGGCCGACCCACGGCCAGGCAACCTCAACGGGGGCAGGTCGGAGCTGATCGGCAGGCGGCGGGACGGCAACTCCCTCGACCCCCTCGCGGGCCCTCTTGGAAGACCCCAACAAGGGGATAGAGGGAGATGGCCCCTTCTTCCTTTTGGAGCCTCCAGTCGAGGTCACGGCCCGCTGCTTCTTCCGGACCTCCAGCACATGATCCCTCCTACGCGGATCCGGATCTGGGGCATGCACGTAAGTGCTGGCGGGAGAAGGACCGAGAGGGAACCCACCTGCACCCGAAGAAGGAGTAAGAGACCGAGAAGAGCCCGAGCAACCTCGAATGGCGAATGCTCGGAGAGCTTACCCAAGGGCCACACCGTCTTGCGCAAGTTTTGTTCACTAAAGAGGACGTCGATCGTCCGCTCCCTCGCGGGAATCGCCAGCAGGTCCTTCGCCGTTTGCAGCTCGGCGGCAGTCGGCTCACCCAGATCGAGGATGACCGCGCCGGCCGCTCCCCACCGAACCGGGAAAGGTACACTCGACGGGAACGTGACAAACACATATTCCCCCTTCCAACGTTTCAGGGAGCTCGGCAACCCCAGCACCAGGGTCATCTTCGGGCGAGCGCTGATGTAAATCCACGCCCCCGATTGGTGGTGACTCAGGCGGTAGAACTGGGCGAAGAGACGGAGAGAGGGCGCCACTCCCCTCAGCATGCAGACGACGACGAACCCGACAAGGAGCCCGACGGCGTTGGGGCAGAATTGGCACAAGCCCACGTTGTGGGCCAGAAGGAACTCAACGATAAAGGGGTGGAGCGGGAAACGAAGCCCAAAGCGGAAACACTTCTCGTATATTCCAACCTCGTTGGGACCAGGAAGGCAGATCCGCTCGTCGGACCCGGGAGCACGAGCCGAGTAAGGCGGAAGCAGGTAGGCGGAGCGCAGGCTCCCGATGGCGGTGGCACAGACCGACGAGGGCCACGACAAGACCTCTGGGGGCACCCCCGAAAGTTCACCCCCGTGCCGACAAATCGCCGAAGGAGGACTACCCACCAGGCCAGGAGTGGCGTCACGCTCCGGCCGACCCGAACCAGTGGCGGAGGAAGACGACATGAGGCAGAGCTCGGGCAGGATCGAGATCAACGCAAAGAAGAAAATGACGGAATGGCGGCTCACAACCCACCCAGCTTCTCTACCTAAGACGGCCTAGCGAGCGGTGGGGATAAACCCGCAGCAACACGTGGCAGCATCAGAGGACCGACGGCGCTTCGGAACCCGAGCCTTAAAAGTATCGATCGGACCAACTCATGATGACGACCAATAAATGAGTCGGCATCGACTGACGAGCCCGTCAAAGTCGGCGGAAATCACATCGGCCGAGCCGAACCGGCCGAGGCCGATCGACCCGACCAATGGGGGCAATTGTTACGCCTATTTGGCCGAAGCCCAAAAGACACGAGCCCAAGAACCCGACTGCCGATCAGAAGCCCATCTGCGCGATCTGGCCCGCCCGACAAGGCCCAATAGAGGACCCCCGAGTATCGATCCGACCCGGCCCCGATAACGCGCAAATCACTCGCCCACCCCAGCGATAACCATTCCCCCTGGCCCGTTACCACTTAACGGCCGTTATGGGGAGGTGCTGGGATGGCGCAGGAAGCGGCGAAGGGGGGGCGAATTGAGGGGGCACGATTGGGGGCGGACGAGGGACGTGAGTCGTGGGCAGTCACGACGGGAGGTCTATAAAAGGGCTAGAAGGATGACTGGACAAGGGACGGCATCTCAGGTAACTAAAACCTAAGGTACTCCATCAACGACCTAGTTCCCCCATTTCTTCTCATTCCTCCCCCGCTCGTGCCGGTAGACGTCGTTCCGATCTTCCCACGAGTCGAACCGTCTCCGCCGAGTCTACTCTTTCAGATCATCGTCTGACTTAGGCATCAGAGGGGATTTGGCCGGAACCAAGGTCCGGCCCCCCGGACGAGTGTTCTCGTCTGCGCAGGAGGATGTCAGATCCACGGGCCGAGGCTTCCCCTCCGCCCCACGCCGGCCACACATCAAGCAGGACGACCGAGGCTACCCCTCGTCGTCCGACCGACCGAGGCCGAGCACGTCCGTCCGAGCCGAGGCTTCCCCTCCGCTCACGAGGCGCCGAGGCTACCCCTCGTCGTCCGATTGTCCGAGGCCGAGCGTGTCACACCGGGCCGAGGCTTCCCCTCGCCCCCCCCCCCCCCCCCCCCCCTTGCGGCCGAGGATCCTGATTCGGCCCAGCCGACGCGCTCCACGTCATCCGCAACTCTGATTCGCGCCGTGTCTGCGCTGACTCGACACACCCGAGGGACCCAAGTCGGCCCCTTGACCACGTTGACCGGATAGTCCACGGTCAACGCTTTTATAGTGAGAAAACACTCTGAAACACACACTACCCGAAAAAAGCTATGGTATCCATTAAGTGAGATGCGATCATCCTCTCTCATCATCAAAAGCACTATCTACAACATACATCTACACCATATGACATCACTATCTACAACATACATCTACACCATATGAAAGGACTTTTCAAAGTATATAATGATGCATCCCCAGGCTGACAAGTAATTTTATGGTACCCATATAAACCTACTTTACTAGATGCTCAATCGCATATGTTAGGTTACCATCACTCTAACTCATTAATATAGGCACAAGTCTCATTCCCCTCGGTGAATTTTCCATAAATTTTCCATTAGTTTCCTATTCTGCCAAATTCAGCACCAACTTCACATAACAAAGATAAGGCCAGATCATCCAAAGCAAGCGACCAGCAAAAATAAGCACAACCCGAAATTTTTTTTGAAGGATTATTTATGCATCGTGCCCAAGTATAAAACATAGCTGCTCCATAATTACTTGGCATTAAACTGCATGCATCTTTCTTTACTATTTGAATCCCAATCAGATTACATACAGAAATACTAACAGGGACTGTGACTTGACCCATATCTGTATTCCTGTGTCAGTTTCAACAAATCAAAAACGTGGTCCCTTCCTTAAGTTTGCACTGATCAAAGATGCATCAGTCGCAACTACAACAGGAACTCACCAAACAACCAACAAATCATCCTTTTGGATCCTAGCGTTTGTTGTAACTACAACTACTAGCCACTTAGAAGTCCTGGAGGCATGACCAGAACATTTCCTCTCATTCTCTCCATCCAAAGTATGAAAGCTCGGTGTATATAGCTACTGTGATAATCGCAACCATTTGAAAGAGCATAGAACGGCAAAATTGGTCTCAAAAATAAGTACCTGCCACATGAAGACAATACAACTCTGGGCAGCTGTAGGGTTAGCAGCCTGTTCAATCTTCTTCTCCATTGATCTCTGGAATGCTCGTAACTCGTCCTCGTCAAGACTGGAAGTGATTCCGGTCCCTGGTGGCGCGACTGGACCGGAAAGCCTTGCCTTTGACCCAGACGGCGAGGGGCCTTACACGGGAGTGTCCGATGGCCGGATCTTGAAATGGCAAGGAAAGGAACTGGGATGGCTCGAGTATGCTGTTGTTACTCCTCGGCATATGTAAGTTTCTCTGTTCATGTTCAGTCTTGCATGCTCATCAAGTTTGCTCCTAGCAACACAGATCATACACGTTAGCTTCATTTCATGTTATGGAACTTGTTTAAGTTCCATGTGCAGTTAAACGAATAGGTTTCCATGTTAAAATTCCATGCATCATAAAAGGGGTTCTATTTAAGCTATATGTTCATAAATATACTGAAGCAGCTCATGGGATTGAATTCTCAAATTTCGGAAGCAAACTCTTGAGATATTAATGACTAATAAATTCAAATGGAATAAACCGTAATGCATCAGAACTAAGAGCAAGTAGGTGAGGATGAGCTTTAGACATGAATAATCATACTCATTAGGGCTAACTTCCACGTCATAGCCACTAAACTAGAAAGAAGAAACTCAAGAGCAACAAAACCTGGAAGCAAAGTGTGTAAACATAGGTGTTGGAATTGGGTACGCCCATGACGGGTTTAATCCATGGGGTAACTCGCAAATATAATATTAATAAGGGGTTATATGTAAATTGAGTTATCCTTAGTGGATAAGTGCAATTTACAGAAGTTCAGGGTTCCCAATGCAAATTTGTTTTAATAACTACCCTTACGTTATTTTGTTAACGTTGAGTTTTTTAACGGTAGAAAACTGCTCCCCTTTAACCCTATTTATACCCCTTATTGCTGTGAGAAAATCAATCAATCTGATTACTTCGTTTCTCCTCTTCCAACACAAAAAATAGAAGAAGACCAAGAGTAATCTTGGCTGTGAAAATCGGTTCGATTTCCTTCGGTGATCCCAAACACGATCCAAAGCAAGTAATTCCTCCTCCAATCGATCCTATTCCGCTGCAAGGTGATGATTTCAATCCCTTCGAATTTCAACAGTAGGGAAAGGAACGGTTTCCATATGCGGAAAAATCATTGGCTTATCAAATTATCTATAAGACCCTTTTTTATCTATAGTGTGTTCTAAAGTTACAGTTGAACAACCATTGCATATTAGTGGCATTCATGGAGTAGGAAAGGCTTCGATATGTTATTGAACTGACTCACACTTGTAAGCATTATGAACACATGGTCTTCAATTTCTTGTCAAAGAGCCAGATGACTTCATCTATGTCAATCACAATTCTTCAGCTCCATTTAACAAACAAATTATGAATACAAGCCATAGAGAGCATAATATTTATCATTTAAATTCATGTAGGTTGAAGGAGTGCCAACGTAAACACAGTTCGAAAACAGAGCATTTGTGTGGTCGTCCATTGGGGTTGCAGTTTGACAAGATGAATCGAGATCTTTACATTGCTGATGCATACTTAGGGCTATTGATGGTCGGCCCTGGTGATAAATTTGCTACACCAACTGTTACGCATGCAGAAGGGCTCCCTTTGCACTTCACCAACAGTTTGGATAGCTCCAGACAGTGGAATCATATATTTTACTGACAGCAGCCAGAACTTCCAAAGGAGGTAAAAGAATATGTTTATTTTATTTGTATTAAAAATTATTTAGAAAATAATATTTTATTACTTCCAAAGGAGGTTTTAAAATGTTTATTTTCTATTAATTTGAAAAGATTTAGAAAATAATATTTTCTTAAATTTCAAAATATTAGTCCTTTTGCATCCCTAGTGCTTATATAACAGAACACTAAAGCCTAAAAATGAAATCAACTAAACGTTTATGGTACACTTGCTAACGGCCTTCATTTGGAAGAAACATAAAGGGCTTAATCAACTGTTGAATTTAAAACGATTGGATTCACATTCATGCACATTTCATTACATAATAACAAAAATATATCAACTAGCATCTCTTAATCAAAGTTGTCATATTGTGATATATATTGCTTACCATTTTCTTAAGTTATGGTATTGTATGTCATGTCGTATCTCATATCGTAATATCAGCTTCAAAATACGATTTTTATGGGTGGAATTTGTGGCGTCAACCTATAGGGCTGGTAGTTTTTCCAATTTATTATCTAGCAGTTATTCTGTGTAATAATTAAGCAAATTAGACATATAACTAAATATATAACAAATTATTGAGAAATCTAAACATTAAAAAAGGAGAAATCCTAAAGCATTGCAAACACAGTTGCATGAAATTCAATACCAAAAAACCATTCTAAACCTAAAGCCATAAACATGAACATAAATATTTTTATTTTCAAGAGATAGAGAAAGAAAGCAAAGAGAAATTGAGCAGACAGAATGCGGAGACAAAGAGACCAAGTAAGAAGAGAGAAAGAAAAAGCAAAGAGAGACTGAGCAGAGATGAGATAGAGATGAGCAGAGAGAGAGGAGGGTGGGAGACCTCTCTTCAACAGAGAGGGAGAATAAGCAGATAAAGGAAGGACAGCGAAGAGAGAGTATAAAGAGACTAAGGTAGAGAAATGATGGAGCTTGAGAAGGAACGATGCGGCTGGCCGAGCATTGAAAAGGCCTAACGAGCATCAGTAAACCTCCCAGTGAGCAGTAAGGATTTATGATTTGATGATGTGGGTGGAAACTTAGGAGTTTGGATTTGGGAATTTGGGATTTGCACTGACTGGAAGCAACATCGGAGTCTCTTGGGGGGTTGTACCTTAAAAACTGAAAGTTAAATGAGTTCGAACCATTAGTGAGGCGAGACAAATATCGGCCCAATTTGTCATATAGTACAACACATATCGTATTGTATGATACAATAAGCATATCAGTCAATAATTATCAACCACAATATGGATGTGGGATATATACATTGATTTGAACAAGTACCATAGAGAATAATGGGTATCATACACCAGCCCTCTCACATAAAGGGGATGGATACAACTATGTGGGCTTGTACGTGCCCCCTTTATGCGAGAGGGCTTTGCCTCAAATGGCATATGATACACATTATTCTCATTATCATATCCTATTGAATGATATAGCTCGTGTATCCTCTGATATTAACAACTAAGCTCTAGATAACCTTTCTTCATTGACTTGTTACCTAACATCCAACCTTAAATCACCATTGTCTTATAATGGTTATGCCTAATGAGGTTGAATAGAAGATTTTTATCCTAGCAAAATTGCAACTGCCAAGGCAGTTCAAATAATTATGTATGTTGTGGTATAATTGACGGTTGGAGCAATACGAAGTATGATTGGCTCGAGGTCAAAATTTTTATAGGAAAGATGTGTTGATTTGTGCTTCAAACTTAGAATCTGGGAGGTGACACTGTCGTGCTAGTTTTGACACAGCCGTGCGTGTTAGAATATGTATCAGCTGACTTGCGCAGATTTGGACACGGCTGTGTTGGTCCAACCATGCTGATAGTCAACTCTCTGTTTTTTTACTTACACGGCCGTGCAGCACGGCCGTGTTGACAGCTAACTCTCTGGTTCATCTAATGACAGGGCCGTGCAGCATGGCCGTGCTGATTGTTCTAGAGCTACAAGCAGATTACACAGTTTTAGCACGCCCGTGTCGAGTATCATCACAGCCGTGTCAGTGCCCAGAAACGCTAATACGCTCAGATTTCAGCTTCTAATATGAACCGTTGATTTCTATTAGGGTTCAATCGGATGGCCATGATGGAAAATGTCATCTTCTATCCTAGGGAATATTCCTATGATATAAATACCAAGAGATACACCTTTGACGACACACTACACATACACAACGGAGAATTGAGAAGATTTCCTTCTGTCTTGAAAAGAGAAGCGGATCTTTTGCCAGCGAAAGGCGACGAGAGAGCTTTGATGTGACTACAAGATTTAGTATAGAAGTTATTTCTTGTTCTAGAGTCACTGACTAGCGAGGAGAAGAAAGCCGACGACACTGTGACGAGCTTGCCAGAGGATACGAGGTCGGTCAAGTGGCTGTGGTTTGATGACGTGCTACATCGGACCGTGTGGACAAAAGGTTGGTTCGATCGAGCCAACCAACTGTTCGACCTTCGTTTTTCGACCTAACTCGTTTGTTGCTTTCGCAGGCATGGCTAGTGTGGATTATCAGGTGAATCCCGCATTGAGGAAAGCAGTCGAGACTTCCATCAAAGAGGTGGAGGTGAGCATGTTGTCTCCCCGGGTGCCAACCGTGGGGGAACTGATAGCTCAACTGGCTGGGGGTCGACCCGTAGTTATCAAGCGGGTTGCTCAGGTGGCATGCCCTCAGAAGAAGAAAAAACACACCTCCGAATTTGAAGTAGTTGCGCTGGAAGGGGCCAAGAGGAGGCGACAACTCATTCTCAGCAACTCAGATCCGTCTGGGTCGAATGCAACCGCAGAGCAGGTCTCCCGACCTGGGAGTGATACTCTTCACGAAGACGACTCGAGGAGGACTCGGTTCTACCGGAGCTTCTTGTGCACAAGGATTCCTGGCTTTGGGGGTCTGTTCCCTCCTGTAGGGATGTCTGAAGACATGCCTGATGAATATGTACCGATTTTTTTGGAGAGCCGATCTCCTCAGGCCCCATTCGACTGCTCCGAGGAGGAGGTCGTCTGGGCAGGATTTCTGTTGAGGCATGGAGATTCCGCTCTTCTTGATTGCGAGACCGCCTCCCGCATCGTCGAGAATGCGACCCTTCCACGTGACAGGGCTGTCGTGGAGAGGGTAGATTATGAGCAGCTTGCGTCGATAACCGTTCATGCCAGCGTCCAGATAATTATTGCTCCAGACTCACTTGACGCTGATATCAGCACGCATGTTGACCATCGAGTGTTGTGTGCAGGCTTTCGTGGCCACCGCGACGTTGTGTCGTCATGCTCCAGAGGTGACCAATCATGGGGTCACCCTGGAGGTCGTTAGGTTGGACGTGGAGAGATCTCAAGCTGAGCTGACTATACTTATCCTTCTCTGCCAGATGAGATGGAATCGCAATCGAAAACTCGAGCATAAGTTAAGCGAGTCTCATAGGAGGGAGGCTGAACAAACCGCCTTGAGAAAGCGAGCGGATGATGCTCTGTTGGAGGAGAGAGTGGAAGCCGAGGCCATAGCGAAAAGGGCAGTTTAGGAGTTCAAGTATTCATTTTCCGACTTCGACGAGCTACACAAGGAAGGCTACGAGCGATGTAGATTAGAGATGAAGAATCGATTACATGACCTCTCCGAGGAGATCGACAAGATCCCGTTGATTCTTCCGAACCTTGGTGACGATGAATCGAGCCAAGGTACGGAGGAAGCTGCTCTCTCTAACGATGCTGCCACCGTGGCTGACAATGATGTAGGAGCGGATGCTACAAGGGATCCATAGTCCACTGCCGCACCAGATGGAGACCAAGGGCCTAGCCAACCGTTGTAGGGTCTCGGTGTTCTTTTTACGCCTGTTTTAGAAAATTTTGAATGTATAAGGGGTGATGTAGATGTGAACGAACAATTTTTTGTAATAGGAGTGCCAGAAGAATTGTCATGCATGTCCATGTTTATCGTTGCATCTATTTATTTGCTGTTTGCTGTCGTGCATGTCGTGTGGTGGTAGTAACGCCTGACGGCCCCTCGATGGATTAAGAGTTGCTTCAGGATGATTGAGGATAAACCATCGAACCATATTTAGAAGTTGATCGGCACGTTTCATGGTGAGGGAACGATTTCCTCGATTTACGACTGACGGTACAGAAGTCGTCCAGTGACGAAGAGGTGGCCCTTCGACTTTCGGCTGACGACATTTTAGAAAATTCGATCAGTGGCGTAGGGGTAGCCCTTCGACTTACGGCTAACGACATTTTAGAAGATTCGTTCAGTTGTGAAGGGGTGGCCCCTTCGACTTACGGCTCACACTCGTTTAAGAGCGTCGGTCAGTGGCGTAGGGGTGGCCCTTCGACTTACGGCTGACGATATTTTAGAAGAATCGTTCAGTTGCGAAGAGGTGGCCTCTTCGACGTACGGATGACGCTCGTTTAGGAGAGTCGTTCAGTTGCGAAGGGGTGACCCATTCGACTTACGGCTAACACTCGTTTAGGAGAGTCGTTCAATTGCAAAGGGGTGGCCCCTTCGACTTATGGCTGGCGCTCATTTAGGAGTATGGATTCTACCAACACGAATTTAGTTTACCCTAGCTTTTCCGAGGATCGGGTCCATATAGAGGGAATTTTGATGGAATAGTTTTTGTATATTTCATGAAGGCGTAAGAAAGCGAAACTTTATTTGATAAAAGAGACATGTTTTATAGAAAAAAGTGACAGAAAAACAAAAGGCGTACATGTGTTTCCGAACTTCGTCAAAGCTGTTGATGTCTAACGCTTCTTTATTCACCTCAAGCTTAGACGGCTTGCTAGTCGATCACCTTCGTGACAGGTGACCCCGTCATCTTGCCCTTCTGCTTTGAGGATCCATCTTTACTAGATTGATCGTTAGCCGGGTTCTTAGGGTGTCCTAGCTTGACTAGCACATCGATCTCTTTTTTGAGAGTCCAACAGTCGGTATCGTGCCCATAGTCGTTGTGGTACTTGCAGAATTTGAGGTCGTCCCTCTTCTCATACTTGCCCTTCTTTGTTGTCTCTTGAATCAGCTCCTCTCGTGGGGGCGTAAATGATGACTTCCGTCTTAGGAGTGACCGGCTTAGTATAGGTAGGACACTCCTTGCTTCGAGGGCTCCTCTCCACGTGTCTCTTGTCCCGAGACTCCTGGCGGAGGGTTCCCGAGGTTGGTTTCTCTCGCCTCGTGTCTCCGCGACAGGAAGGTGTGCCCTTTGCACTGCTCTGGCTTGTTCTTCCGCCTCTTCGGATGAAGTGACCGATCCGATATGTTGAGCATTTCTGCGAGGTGTTAGGGGGGAACTAGTGGGGGGGCCCTTCACATGTGTTTATTACGGACCGCCTGAGTTAGCGTCGCTATGACAGTCACGTCCGGCGTCTCCTCTACATCGAGTCTTTCGTCGTTGAATCTCTGGACGAAGGCTCGGATCAATTCATTCTCGTTCTGTTTGAGCGAGAAGAGGTGGGAGGACTTCTTCTTAGGACGTCGTCCCGCGACGAATTATTTGCAGAATATTTCCGCCAATTCAGCGAACGAGCCGATGTAGCCGTGGGGTAGCCCTTTGTACCAGTTTTCTGCCCTCTTAAACAGGGTAGCATGGAAGGCTCTACAAAGGTATGGCTCGTCGGCCCCGTGAAGCAGCATGACATTCAGATACTTATGAATGTGCGACCATATGTCACCTCTGCCATCATAAGCTGGTAGAGCTGGGACCTTGAACTTGGGGAGAGGAGGAGCAGAGATGATATTCTCTTTCAGTGGGGTCCTCCGAATCGCGGATCGGACGAGTAGAGATCCTCCTTCTCCAGGTTGTACGTAATTGGCTCCCGATGATCGGTTTGGGATTTCCTCCCTCCTTCCGAATCCATCTGCAGGGTTCAGAGGGTTATAACCTGCGGGAGGCCCGTACATTACCTGATCTAAGATGTTGCAAGTTGCTTCCCGGTAATTGGAGGGTGTGTGTTCCTCCTAGAAAACGAAGGCTCGATTGTCGACCCCCGTTCCGCCGTATTGGTGAGTCGGAAGGGGTTGTGTTGTGGAGATTAATCTTCAGTTGATCTGCCCTTGGGCCCCCAGATCTAGGAGGAAGGCCGAGCCCCTGGTTAGCATCAGGTTCAGGTTTGAAGCCGACAACGACTCATTTAAGGGCGATGTGCTTCCCATGTTTTGGCATATTAAAGTCGCCAATGCGCATAGACTCCTGTCGACCTGTTCGGTGAACTGGGTGAACTCCTTCCGAGTCACCCCAGTCTCCTTTGCGGTTTCTGTCGGTCGTTGTGATGACGACGTAGAGTCTACAACATCATCAAATAGGACGATATTCACTTTCTGTTTCTCCTTCGGACCTTCGGTCGGTCCGACTTTGCTGGGTCCAGCTGTCATAGCTTTTGATCGCTTTGGGATGTCGAGCTGGTTAACGTTTCCTACAGATGACGCCAAACTGTTAAGACCAAAATTGACCGAAACAGTTGTCAAGTTCACGTAAACTCTTGGTGCTGAGTCGGAGCCTCGTCAGCAGATGAAATGGGACCCTCGGTTGGAAGAACCGGGGTCAGGTGATGGTAGTTGATGATGGTGCAATACTCGATCGACCTTCGAGCAGTTGATGTGTCGATCGTACGAGGCTAGGAAGCTCGAAGACGACCATCGACAGTGGATGATGATCGTCGATCTGTACCACAAGGACACGTTAGGGGGGTCGGATCTGGATCCGACCCAAATCCACTCCAATGCTTAAGTTAGTATGGGAACTTAAGGGAGAGAGGTAGCTTGGTGCAGCTGAGATCGACCCACAGAGGTTCGTCTCAGGACTGGCGGTGCAAGCTCTATAGTGAAAGAAATATCAGCTAAGAAAGTATAGTTCTATGTCTTAGACCTTGTATCTTGGAGATGGGACCCGTCCTTGTATTTATAGGCGTTCAGGATCCCTTTGGAGACATTGGAGAGATAACGGCCGCCCATAATGGGGCCACGGTCTTTCCCCTTTAATAGGAGTAAATGTTGTGCACGTTCACGCGATTTACGAGCCCGCCTTCAATTCCACGTTCGAGTGAGGTGGACTCAATGGTCAACTGGCCATGGGGCTTTGACCGAGTCGATATCGGGCTTCTCTTATGGGCCGCGTGGGCTTTAGTCATCTGTCGGTCGAGTTATCTCGAATGCCAGCCCAATGACTCAACAAAAAGCAATCTTCAAGTGGTCATTGTGCCTACTGAAACTGCAACCTAATCCATTGACTCGATGGATAAAACAAATCAAATCCAAACTGATGCAAATCCTAGAAATAATTTAATTTGCACTTCAGAAAATATATTTAAACAAACTAGATCAAACCAAATATTGCATCAGATATAGTCAAAAGTTTCAAGGCAGGCTGCTAATCTGTTTAGAGATATTTTGTTTGGGAGGAGGGGTGGATGTCATCCACTTTATTTAACTTGGGAAAAGGTTAGGTATTCATGAGTAAACAACCTGATTTGTTTATTCTTTCTATACCTTCTATGTGGAAAGCTTATCTCCTAGAATCATTTCCATCACCTTTCCAGGACAGAAACAAAGTAAACCAGAACCCCAACCTTATCTTGGTTCATTTAAAGTAAGCTTAAGTACCCGACAAACATAGGAATCCACCAGGGATGACATGATCATACAGAAGAAAAACCATTAAGAAAAATGGTCAGAACTTTAATGTTGTGTACCGTTGAATCAATGCTAAAGTTAAGTTTGTGTAAGCTCCACCAATAATTTCAAGAATTTCTTGCAAAACATGGTCTGAGCAAATAAGACTTACACAGAGGTCCAGTCTTAAGGTAGTAGTCATAGTTATGAACTTGTTGGAAATGAGCTAAGTTCTCAAGCCCTAACATATGAAAGGTTTTGACGAATGAAAATTTCTAGAATAAAATATTAGAAAATCATTATGAAAAATCTTACACCAAAATGACTATGGACTGGCTCAGATGGCCGAACATGTAAAGAAAATTTTGATACACTGTTTTAAATATTGGCCAACATCTCATTTTAAGCCCCCTAACAATATGATATAAGGAATTACATTGTCTGCATCGTTTGATGCCGATATCAGTAAGTATGTCCTTTTTATAAAAAATTTATAAAGCATGTTTGGAACTTTGAATTTAACATTTGGACCCAAACCTTCTAATATAATAATAATAATAATAATAATAATTTCTCACGTAGATCAATTGATCAACATGGAAGGGGGGGATGCAAACAACGAGAAAGCCAGTATCTAGACTTTTCTATGGGATCATCGCAAAATCTTTGGTGGAAAACGACGCTAGGGAACTTTTTTAAATGATTTTAACAAAATATATATTGTTACAAATATTACATGAAATGGATCTCAATTTCTCATTCCTCCTCTTTCTCCTCAGTATCCTTTTCCTTCCTTGATTCTCCCCCTTTCTTCTCCTATTTTCCATTTTTAATGTTTTCATTCATCCATGTTTAGTAGTAAATACAACAGTTTATGTTATACGAATAATGGGATAATTTAAATTATTTTTAATATTTTTACTCATAATCTATTTTTTTGTGTTGTAAGAAATATGTTATCCTTAATTATTATTGTTTCCTATGCATGGTATTTTTATTACATTAATAACATTTCAACTGTTATAACTACCATGTAGTTATCAAGATTTATATATATGAAATTCCCTACATGACCAACCGATATGATCCTGTGTCCCTTATATATCATTTGATATATGTTATTCGATATGCAAAACTATATCCGATATGATTCCATGACCCAATATTTAGAACCTTGGATACACTACAGATTTTATTTCAAACCCCAGAAATTGGATTCAGTAGTTTACTTATTTATCACATTGTAGTGTGTGTGTTAGAGAGAGAGAGAGAGAGAGAGAGAGAGAGAGAGAGAGAGTGTGTGTGTGTGTGTCCAACTATGCATTTTGCAGAGAGAGAGAGAGAGAGAGAGAGAGAGTGTGTGTGTGTGTCCAACTATGCATTTTGCAGACAGGTTGTTACAAATATAATTTTACAGGGAATTCCTATCAGCTATCATATCCGGTGATAGAAGTGGAAGGCTGGTGAGATATGACCCACAACATAAAGAGGTTCAAGTCCTACTCAGTGGCTTATCTTTCCCCAATGGTGTTGTTCTAGTCCCAAATGGCTCATTCATCCTCGTCGCAGAGACCACCACTTGCAGGATCTTAAAATACTGGCTTCATTCAGCAAAGAAAGAAGTTGAAATCCTTGTCGAACTCCCAGGGTTTCCAGACAACATCAAGCCCAGCCCAAGAGGAGGCTTCTGGGTTGGAATCCATTCGAGGAGAGGAAAACTCTTAGAGTGGTTTCTCTCGTTTCCCCCTTGGATACGGAAGTTCATCCTTTTGCTACCCTTGGACATCAATAGGATTTTCCCACTACTAAATAGGTGGATTGGAAAAGCTTTGACGGTAAGAATAAGTGAAGAGGGTGAGATTCTAGAAGTGTTGGAAGGATTTGGTGGAAAGATGGTGAAAAGCATTAGTGAAGTAGCAGAAAACAATGGGACTTTGTGGATTGGTTCGGTTTTAATGCCTTATGTTGGTGTTTATAAGATTTAGAGCATGCATGACATGCCTTCTTATCAACCCGCTTCTCCATTACCACTTTGTAAAATTAACATTCTCATCTTGTAAAGCTTGCTATGTGCCTTGTAGAAAAACCATCTTCCATATATAAATAAATAAAAGAAGAAAAATAAACAGTATCATCCTCTCTATTTCTTGTGAAAATTTTTGCGCCGATGCACTAGACATTCCCACATCAACCAGCAGAAAATGCGGGCATGTGTAAGAATTTGCAGATATGCATTAAGCACGGCAGACCTGCAAATGGGTCAGGCTACGAATAGAAACCTCATGACCGGTTATTACTATTGGAATTCACCATCTGTAGACATAACATGCTTCTAATTTTTTTTAAATCTAAATGTCAACAGGCTAAAAACTCATCAGTCAGTTGAATCTTTGTTATTGTGTTGGCCACTGTAATTACAGTTCATCTTACCACCAAATAAGTGGCTATATGTTAGAGGACGATAAGATGCTCCAAGAATCAAAACGAATGGTGTTGCTATCGAAATCAATATAAGCATGTTCGGCCAATTATATGCAGGTAAAAGGTCGTGCCCTCTTGCAGGTCCTAGCCAAACAAATAATAACTGCTCAATTGCACTAAATTTTTCACCATACAGCATATGGTAACCCTTGAGAAAAGCGCTTATATTATCACTTCAACATTTCAGGAAGCTTCTCCTGCAACAGAATCTTAACATTATTCATTTGTGGTCTATCTTATTTAGTATGCATTTAAAGATCATATCTATCTGGATGAGACAATTTTTGAATTCTTAAAAGAACCATATAATTTGACAGAAGCAGTAAGATGACTGTTGATACTAAAAATTAAGACATGAATATGAAGTGTGGCCACTTTTGTAAATTTATTAAGCAAATTTAATTTCAGTATTCCATCATAATGAATTTCAAACGTTCAAATCAAACACAACTCTGTTTTTTTACATTTCAAATATTACTGACAAATTATTAGCGTTCCATATAAACTTTGGTCCTGTCACTATCCAGTCTAAAGTTTTCTTCATTCCATCTTATGCGAGTGACATTTCATGTTCATCCAAGTTTTTACTGCTATGACTGGATCAGTGTTATAAAAGGCGGTTTCATTATGCGCGCGGTCTATGAGCGCATAGCGCATAAGCGGATTATGCGGCCGATTATGCGGTTTACGTGATTTACACGAAAATGAATAACTTAGTATATAAATAAGCAATAAGTTTATGTGTTTGTGTATATTAAATTAAAAAAGATAAGAATTATAGGAATAAGGAAAAAATCATATTAGCTTTTAAAAATATGGATTAATTCATACTAAAAAATCAACGCGCCATTATGACGATCAATACATATTATAACTAAAATCTAACGTCTAAAGCAATCTACACACAAAACATAACTATTAGTTTTACATCCAAATCAAAAGCATGTCAAACATAAGTATTTTAAAATTAAAAAAACTGATTTTTATGTTTAATGGGTCGTGTTTCTTAACTGGTTGGATTTTTTAGTTGTCGATTATGCACCCGCATATTCGCATATGCGGTCGCATAACATTTATGCAGTCGATTATGCGGCCGACCACATAATTCGACCGCTTATCTTAATTCTCATGCGGTCAAAAGCCGCATCCTTATATGCGGCCGCATATAACTTATTTTAGAACACTGGACTGGATTCATATTCAACACTCGACATTGTCGAACAGTTCTAGGCAGCAATCAAGTAATCGCATATCATACTTCTCATCTTTTATTTCTCCATTTTTATCTTTCCCTAATGACCAAGAATGAATGAGGTCGTGACGTATCTTGCATTAGCAGTATTTGTCACGCAATCTACTCAACATATCAAAAAGCATTTTGTTTTTTTACAGTAGGGACCACAAAATGAAGCTAAATCTCATTTTAAACGATTTTGTATCAATAATGGTGACATGTCAGGTTTGACCAGACATTATCTAGCATAGTGTTTTGCAAATGAATTATAATAGTTTCATTACTATTTATATGTTATCAATAATAAATTGCAACCACAAAGTTTGAGATAACTGCTTCATTGTAGTATTACTTACAATCATAGTTGTTATATCAAGGAAGCATTGACACGTGTAGTATTGGTGCAGATACGGATACAAGACATGATAAATTTGTAGAATGTAGTATACATGTACATAGCTATTATAATATAATATATTATTTTTATATATTTATGTACATACAACAAACAAAATATAAAAGGTTGACATCCGACGATAAAAATTTTAAGCATAATTTAGATAAGTTCATTCCATCTTGTTGTTACATTTTCTAGTTATTTTTAGCATACACAATCATAAAGATAAAACATGAAATTGCAGGCATGCCCCCACAAAGAAAACAAGTATGCCCCTACAAAATATAGGTATAGAAGTAACCATTTTTGACACGTGTCCAGAAAGTATTGAAAGTGTTCGACATGTTTCCGAGTAGTATCTTACAAGTGTTAATGTCTGGCATGTGTGTCGGTATGTCAAGTACAATACTGATTCTTGACAGAAGCACACATGCTACATAGTTTAGTATCTTACATTATACGATATGTATCATATGATATGACACGATACGATTGAAGGGATTTTGATGCATATTAGATGATCATATCGAAGATATAAAATATCTTACGATATAGTTGCATATCGGACTAATACGATATATATCAACCGATATTCATACCAAGTGATATATATCATCAATCAAAAGTTGGGTTACAATCAATTTTGTTGGGTTGGATCTTGGTTTAATTTTGATCCACTTTATCTTTAAAATTAAAATTGATCGAGTACTCAGTAAAACACTCAAATCTCTCTTAGCTTGCTGACACTCACAGATATTTGTTGCCCCTATCGATGCTTGCCACCCACAGCATTCATCCATCTCTGAAGCTCATGTAACCTTGTGTAATGAGCTTGCGTAATGAGCTTTGTTAGCTTTGTTGACCTTAAAGGACGATTCGCCTACTTTCACTGATCCTCTAGGAGGCTCCCTTAACACTCGTCAACCCTTGCCGAGTACCTGCTAATCCTCTCCAACCTTTGTCAGCTCCCACTAACCTTTGTAACTACACTTTCTAACTCTAATGATATCTTATTATTTATTCACTAGTACATATAGTACTTTCACCTACGTCCAATTCCATGGGGGCGAAAGCCTACGTCCAATTCCATGGGGGCGAAAGCCTGAAATTTGTAGACAACGAATCACCCACAAATCGAAAAAAATTCCATAGCTAAAAATCCATGAGTAGAAGCGTAATGGACAAAAGACCTATCGTCCACGAATTTTTCATGAGTGATAATCACCCATAGAATACCACATACAGATTTTGTGGTTATTTTAAAAAAACAGAGAAGGATATCACACATGGAATATCTATAGCCGAACCCTTCTGCCCACAAAATTTCCATAGGTGATATGTTTTTTAATTTTTTTAAAAGAACTACCCAAGAAATTTCCATTGTCAATTCTTAATGAACCCATCGGCTTTGAAGTAAATGTAGTGCTTTTGGTCATTAGTGGAAATGAGGGCTCCCGTTAACCGAGGCTACTCAGGTTGCACGAGTTTACAGCATCGATGACCGCAGGTACGATAAACGAGCTGTTCCACGAGCCAAATCATCTCATGGTTTGCCTTGTAATCCCCACCACTTCTGACCCTAACCTGACTAGCAGTCTCTCCAAAAAGGGACAAGTTCTCATTCTTATCTTCTAAACCCGTAAATTTAAAACTATAAAACACTCTTTATTGGAAAAGGTATCAAAACATTCTAAATTTACTGCTAAGTTAATTTCCTAAGGAACCTTGTATTCACCATCCTCTTGAGAAACATACTAATCAAATCATTATTCCATTGTTTTCTTGCTTGCTTAGTGAAGCATAACCACTCCTTAAAGATTGTATGCAGTTTAGTTATATCATAATCACAAAGAGTCTTACACTCACACCAAAACTTAGCAGCATCTTGCTCTAGTTGACCCGCCTCTCAACCAAGAGCTTTTTCTTGGCTGCATGGGGCATGTCAGAGGCATGGCCATGGGTTGATCTTCCGCTTGACCTCCCTTTCAATCGAGAAGGAGAATGAATAGTATTTCACTCTTGCTTTGATCATAAATTCAGGGACGTCCCTGAGCTCATGTCAACATCGACAAACATCTCAAACACATCGATTCTGTCCTAGACATACCCATTAAGATATGCCTTAATAAACAACAAAGCATCCCCTAATTGCCTTCATCATCAAATCGTTTGTGTCGTAATCTTTCCCGTAGTACTCATATGTCAGCATCGCATTGGCCCTCGTGAATGGTTTCATGGGTCGATTACCACCTGATGGTATGGACCAAGACTATGATTTCATTAGGACGTCCTGGTAGTGCCAGGGATGTTTGTGCAAGAGTAGCGGCGAGAGAAATTGTCAGAAGGCTCGAGGTGCTCAACAAAGATAAAGTGGGCGGTGAGGAGCTGGATGATGCAATGGAGGATGGTAGCAAAAGCAGAGCTAAAAGGAAACAAGAGGATGATGAGGATGTTGAAGGCGATGAATGGGTAAGGAAGCGGTAGAGGATGTTGGGGACATGGAGGCGAATGACGGTGTAAAGGACCATGGTGACGGAAAGCATGCTAGCGAGCTCCATCATCGCGAGGCAAAGCTGATTTCTTGATCTCTTTTTATATGAATAGGAGGCCATTGTTGGTAGAGCATTGGATTTAAAGAAAATGAAGGGCTGAGATTGGTTGAAGGGATGAGTGTGCGGATTGCTAAGTGCTATCCGAGGCGTGCGCTTGTAGTCAACAAATCACATAGAAGTAACTACATTTTATAACCAAAATTGCCTTCAGCTTTATGTTGACCCAAACCCGCATTTGTTTATAATCAAAATATTTTATGCTACGCACGAAATTTCTTTGGGCAGTTACTTTTTTCTAATGGCAGAAGTAGACTGCCAAGAACAGAACTTTACCCATTGAAAAATCCATGGGCAGAAGCTCTATAAATATTTTTAATTTTATACTGCCCACAAAATTTCCATGGGTAGTTATTTTTCGTAAGTAAACGTCAACTTCTGTCCACGGACTTAAGCCCATGAAAATCCAAATCTGTAAATTGCTTTACACCTCTAGATTTTTTTTCATGTACATAAATCGATAGGAGTAATTCTGATTTCAACTAGTGATTATCTGTTCCATGTCAACTCTCTTCATATCAGTAACATGTATTTAGCTATATACATAATTTGCTTAATTATTACACAAGATAAATTTACCATATGATATGTGATAAAAATATAATATACAATATGATAATTATAGAAGACAATACATTATATATATCATAACATATGGGCTTTGCATAACATATGTCATGTGATACCCTTTCTAGAATGTTCATTTCATTACATTCATTCTAATAATTTCCTAATTGGGTAAGACTATTTTTATTGGATAGATGGATTTAGAAACTTAGGAAAAAGCTTTTTCTTTTGAATTTTAACTTTGTCTCAAAGTTGAATGCACTTCCATCCTACAACAAATTTATCATCTTTTCCCCATTTTTTTAGATTTTCTCCCAATCTAGGAGAATTTGATGAAGTCCGTCGATCTTTAAGATTATGGCAAGCCCCTCACATGCATAGTTTATTAGAAATTTAGAATATATAAGTATAACCCTTAAGGATCACAACCTTAAAGTCTTGATACAGTTATAGGAATTTTAATATGGTATTTAAAGCAACTCAAGTTCATATCCCACCAGGCACACAATTGAAAAGCAGATTAAATAGAAAAAAGAACTGCAACGTAAAAGCTCAAATTTTGACCTTAAAAGAGTTCTTGAACTGTATGGACAAGTTGAAATAAAAGTATAACCCTTACCCTTCATCATGACTTTGCAGTTTGATGCAGCCAGTGACTTTAACAATGATCTTGTTGACCATGAAGTTGGGCACTAAATGATATAGTTGACAACATTTCATTTATTAAGTTTTGTCAAACTCTTCATCGAGCCTTGCTCCACAGTAGAGCCATCTTGATGATAAAAAGCATAGACCATGTGGATGATGAGGACATTAGGATCAAAAATTTTGGTAAGCTCATCAATATTTATATCTAAATTAAGATAACGTCAATTTTTTATTGATGGGCCGTAAAAGTGGAATTGTTAAATATCTAGGGTTTGTGGTGGGATTTGGTGAAAAAACTAAAAACTGGGGTGGTTTCATAATGAAAGAAAGAATTAAAAGGGATATGTTTCGGGCCTTGTGACTGGCGAATCACTCTTGCATCCTAATCACATCGCATGCATAGAGATTTAAAGAATAAATTAGGATTCATCAAAAACCATTTAAATTTTCTCGATGCCAATTTATTCAATCTTCAATCATTGATTTCGATTTTACAATGAAATGCATAAAGACTTTTATAGAAAGCAAAACTTGATCTCTATGAAATCTATTCCAATTATAAATAGAAATCTAAAAGAATAAAATTTACTATAATAAATAAGGTCACAAAAGACTTCTAAATAAAATAAAACTTAAAAATAAAGAGAACTCATATCTTGACTCTAATTCTAAAAAAACTAAAATGAACTCTAAAATGAAAAAACTCAAAATTAATTGAAGCCTACATAGACTCAAACTATAAAAATAAAATCCTAAATTAATTAAGACATACGATTTTTATAGAAAACTAATAACGAAGAACAAGATAATTGAACGCAAAAGAGGTGTGTTCTCCTCCCAAGACGCCGAAGAGGACGTCTGCACTCGTCTACCTATGGAACCACACAAATAACAATAATCAAAAGCCTAGCTAAACCAAGGCGGCTAGCCCCCCCCATTTATAATCAAACTAGAGTAAAGGGGGCTAGGGCATGCGGCTAAAGGGGGCGGCTAGGGTTAGGGGCTGCGGCAATGGGGGCGGCCTGGGCTTGTGCTCGGGCCCGCCCCCCTTTCCTGCGGGTATAAACCCGCATGCGGCTGGATGGGCCGGGGGCCAATCAATACTTCCCCTCAAAGAGCCACCTTATCCTCAAAGTGGAAGTCTGGAAAACGCGCCGCCATCTCGTCCATATCCTCCCACGTGCTATCGTGCTCCGATAAGCCCCTCCACTGCATCAAAACCGGCCGCCCTCCTGTGTCGCTACGCCGAACCCCCTTCAGAACCTCTGGCTCCAATCTCACCTCCATATCAGCAGTAAGAGTCTCGGGTAATGAAGGGGAATCTGTGTGGTCGCCAATGGTCCGACGCAACTGCGAAACGTGGAAGACTGGGTGGATGGCCGATCCTGGGGTAAGCTCAATCTGTAGGCCTCCTGTCCCACCCTCGCCTCGACCTCGAAAGGTCCAAAATACCGCGGTACCAGCTTTTCATTCTTCCTGTGAGCCACTGATTTCTGCATGTAGGGCCTCAGCTTCAGATACACCATGTCTCCTACCTCAAACTGTATGTCCCGACGGTGTAAGTCTGCTTGAGCCTTCATCACCTGCTGCGCCCTCGCCAAATGGAGCTTCAGCTCCTCTAGAATCTGGTCCCTCTCTGCCAGGTACTGCTCCACATCCGACATGGGTGTCGTCTCCTGCCCATAATGTAGTAAGTGCGGGAGATCTCTGCCATATAAAATCCTGAAGGGTGTAGTCTACGCCGTCGTGTGATATGAAGTGTTATACCAATATTCCGACCAGGCTAGCCAACGCGCCCACTCCTTAGGATTCTGTGAAATGAAGCATCGCAAATAAGTCTCCACACTTCTATTCACCACCTCTGTCTGACCATTAGTCTGGGGATGGTAGGTCGTGCTCCGCTTCAATGTTGTCCCCTGCAACCTAAAAAGCTCCTGCCAGAATCTGATCTGGAACACCTTGTATCGATCCGAGACTATGGACTTTGGAGGTCCATGCAGGCGAATGAACTCCCTTACAAACACCTCTGCAACGGTGACGGCGCTGTAAGGATACCGAAGTGGAACAAAGTGTGCATATTTACTGAGGCGGTCGACCAAAACAAAAATGACAGTGTATCCTCCCGACTTCGGTAACACATCAATGAAATCCATGGAGAGGTCCTCCCATACTCGCTCAGGTAAGGAAAGCGGCTGTAGTAGTCCTCCTGGGGACATAGCATGGTACTTCTGACGCTGTTACACGTCACACTCCGCTACAAATCTCGCCACCTCCATCTTCATCCCCCTCCAGTAGACCTCCCTAGCCAGCAGCTGATAGGTCTTGAGGACCCCAGAATGTCCTCCAATGGCATTGCCGTGAAATTCCTGTAGTATGGTCGGTATATATGTGAAAGTCCTCGGTATCGCCAACCTCCCCCAGTACAGCAACCGTCCCTCCTGTAGAGAATACCTTGGAAACTCCGTAGACCCCTGCAGAAGAGCCTCCCGTATACCTGCTAGCTCCGAATCCTGCTCCACCTCCTGCTGTAGCGGTCCCAAATCCTGAAGAACGGATACTGCTAGTGCTGCCAGCTCCACCTCCTCCTCTCGCCGTGATAATGCATCTGCAGCCTTGTTTTCCAGCCCCGGACAATACTCAATCTCGAACATGTATCCCATCAGCTTCTGCAGCCATTTCTGATGCTCCTCCGCTACCATCCGCTGCTCCAACAGTTACTTCAAGCTCCGTTGATCTGTGCATAGCCCCAACAAGTATGGCCTCCACTTCTGTATGGACAATACTATGGCCATCAGCTCTCTCTCGTAAACCGACCACAGTTGGGCCCTCGTGGTCAACACCTGGTTGTAGTATGCTATGGGCCGCTGATCCTGCATCAATACCGCTCCCAGCCCATGTCCTGATCGTCTGTCTCTACCACGAAAGGTTTGAAAAAGTCAGGCAACGCCAATACTGGCATAGTGGTCATTGCCCTTTTTAGGGCCTCAAATGCTGTCGTTGCCTCCTCTCCCCAGTGAAACTGGTCCTTCTTCAATAACTCCATCAGCGGCCAGGCAATCGTCACATACCCCTCCACGAACCTGCGATAGTATCCTGTTAGCCCCAGGAAGTCCCGTAACCCTCTAAGCGTGGTGGGGCGCGGCCAGTCCAGCATGGCCGCTATATTGGCTCTATCTGCCGCCACCCCTCCTGCTGATACCATGTGCTCCAAATACTCCACCTGAGGCTGCCTGAAAAAACACTACTTTTTGTTCACATAAAACTGGTGGTACTGCAGCTTCTGAAACACCACCTGCAGGTGGTCCAAATGCTCCTCCAGAGTACGACTGTACACCAAAATATCATCGAAGAAAACTAGTACAAATCGCCTGAGAAAGGGTCAGGATACCTTATTCATAAGAGCCTAAAAAGTGGCATGTGCATTTGTCAAACCGAAGGGCATGACAAGAAACTCATTTTGACACGCATGCGTCCTGAACGCCGTCTTGGGCACATCCTCCCGTCGCATCCTGATCTGGTGGTAGCTGGACTTAAGATCTAACTTGCTGAACCAGGCTGTCCCGTGTAGCTCGTCCAGGAGCTCATCAATCACAGGTATAGAGAATTTATTTGGGACCGTCTCCTTGTTCAGCGCCCTGAAGTCCACGCAGAACCGCCAACTACCATCCTTCTTCTTTACTAATAATACTGGACTGGAAAACGGGCTCACACTCGGCTGGATCACCCCTGCCTGCACCATCTCTGACACCACCTCTCCATCTCGTCCTTCTGATGCTGAGGGTATCAGTAGGGCCGCACGCTAATGGGGGACATACCCTCTCGTAGAACAATAGCGTGCTCGTGGTCCCGCGGTGGTGGGAGACCCCGAGGCTCCTGGAAGATCTCCTCAAACTGCTCCATCAGCTGCTGCACCTCTCCTGGAATGGACTGCTCTGTACTGGCCTCTGCGCCTCCCTCGCCTGTTAAAGAGTACAACTCCACCAAATATCCTCCTCCCTCTGTCTGGATGGTCCTAACCATGATCTTTAAAGAGACCAAAACTCGGCAGAGGCTGGGGTCCCCCTGGAGTATCACTGCTCTCCCCGCCTCCTGAACCTCTATCCATAGCAGCTTCCAATTTATTGTCATCTCTCCTAACGTCTGTAGCCAGGTCATGCTAAAAATGATGTCGGTGCTCTCCAGGTCCAGAGGTAAAAAGTCTGACATAACCTGTAACCCCTGCATGGTCAGTACCAGTCCCCTGCAAACTCCCCGGCTGCTCTCCTTCTTTCTCGTCCTCATCATCACACTGAAACTGCCACAATCAGTCAGCTGGAGTACCTGCTGTGCCACCACCCTCCTGGAGTGAAATTGTAGGTAGCCCCACTGTCAATGAGCACAGTCACCTCCGGGTCGCCTATCTCTTCCCTCAGCTTCATGGTATGGTTCGGTGTGAACCCTACCACGGAGTTGAGGGACACCTCTGCCACGTCCAACTGCTGGCCCTCCAGCTCCTCCTCTGCCTCAGCTGCCTCCTCCTCGATGTCAGCATCGTTGTCATCGTCCTCCAACAGAATCACCTGGAGCTTGCGCCCTGCACACTGATGGCCTGGTGAGAATCGCTCATCGCATCTAAAACACAAGCCCTTCTGCCTCTTCTCTCTCATCGCAGCGTCTGTCATGCGTCTGAACTGCCCCCCATACTGTGGTGCACTCTCCTCTCCAGTCTTCTCCCTGACCCCTGAATCAGTCCCCGTAGTGGCCCTCTGCTGTCCTGTCACATGCTGATTACGACCCGTCGATCCGCTCCAACCACCCCGGGCCCTCCTATCATCCAGCTGAAAGTCCTCTGCCATCTGAGCGTACTCCATGGCCTCCATCAAACTCTGCGGCTTATGCATGCGGAAAACAACTCAGATAGTGGCCTTCAGCCCCTTCATGAAGGTGCTCTCCATCGTCTCGTCAGTCATCCGTGCACCTGTCCTGAAAGGGCCTCGAACCTCTCTAAGTAGTCCCTCACCGTTCCCTCCTGTCAGAGAGAAAGCAGCTGCTCCCGTACGTTCCCCACGTGGGGGTCTCTGAACCGCTCTACCATCTGGTCCCTGATCTCCTCCCACGAGCGGAAAGGGCGTCTCGCGTCCTTCCACTGAAACCACGACAGGGCCTTCCCATCCAAGCAAATGCCCTCAGCCTCCAACTTTTGCTCCTCCGTCATGCGAGAGATACTAAAAAATCTCTCCGCCATGTAGACCCACGAGATCAGGTCCCCTCCATCAAATATAGGCATCTTCAGCTTCCTTAGGCGGTCCATGTTGAATCCTCCCGGGTCACTGCGGCCTCCCCCCAGTCTGGGCTGATGGTAGTGCTGATACCTCTCCTGGCGCTGCTCGTAGCCCCCATGGGGCCCTCCCCCTCGAGCTCCGTACCCCTCGTCGCCTCCAAATCTGTCATCTGGCCTCTCCTGAAGTCTCTGTGTCCCCCACCTGCGCCTGCCGTGAGTCCCTCCGGGTGATGGGGTGGCTGCCACCTACCGTCGCCAAAACAAGGGTCGGGTGGGTCCCGGTAACTCTCGTCGTAGTCTCCGTGCCCATGAAGTCCCCCGGGTCCCATCTCCTCAAAGTCGCGTGCCGGTAGCTTCCGAGGTGGCTGTCCGTCGTAAAAAGGCTGAAAATCTCTGCTCGTAGCCTGAAAATCAGCACGCTGGGGTCTCTGCCTGTCCGCGGGGCCGCGGCCTGCCTGGGGCAGAGCCGCCGGCCCCGCCCAAGCATCTTGGGGGGCCCAGCGGCTCCCCCGAGGGTCGGCAGGGGTCGCCGGCCCACCTGGGGGCTTCGCCGCCCCGGACGAAGCCAGGAGGGGCCGCCGCCTTCTGGCGGCCCTCCTGGGGGCGGCGAAGGCCTGGGAGGGGCTGTCGCCTCCCTGGCGGCCCTCCTGGGGGGCCAAAGCCCATGGAGGGCTGCCGTGCCCCCCCGTGTGAGTCGTGCGCTTGTCGGTGGGTGGGGGTGTGGCCGCCGGCCTATCCTTGCGCTTCCGCCGCCTTTTGCCTCACTTCTTCACGGTCGTCGACCCTCCATGGCTCCTCTTCCTCATCTTCGACAAATTCTTCCACCAAAAAATCGTTTTCCGGCCCGAAGTCCTCAATTTTCTCCTTCCCCTTGCCCAAAGGTGCCGCCTTTTCCACCGCCTTAGGGTTTCTCTCCCCTTTGTTGTTCGTTGCCAATTGATTTAGGGCTCCCATCAATTGCGCAAATTGATCGCCGTGTTTCGCTTGATTTGACGCCAATTGGAAGATGGAAATAATTAATTTCGTTATGGACTCATCGTTCCCCACCAACGACTTTTTGATTGCCTCGATCTCACTCGTGAACTTTGCCTCCAACACCTCAATTTTGTCTTGTGATCTCGTTGCCGCCGCCATCGATCGTCACGTGCTCTGATACCAAATTGTTAGGAACTAACAAAGATACGATTTTTATAGAAAACTAATAATGAAGAACAAGATAATTGAACGCAAAAGAGGTGCGTTCTCCTCCCAAGACGTCGAAGAGGACGTCCACACTCGTCTACCTATGGAATCACACAAATAACAATAATCAAAAGCCTAGCTAAACCAAAGCGGCTACCCCCCATTTATTATCAAAACTAGGGCAAAGGGGGCTAGGGCATGCGGCTAAAGGGGGCGGCTAGGGTTAGGGGCTGCGGCAATGGGGGCGGCATGGGCTTGTGTTCGGGCCCGCCCCCCTTTCCTGTGGGTATAAACCCGCAAGCGGCTGGATGGGCCGGGATGCCCATCAGACTTCTTAGATAATTGAAATTCCTCTATGTAGAATGTACTTCAATCTCTATAATAAAGTTACACATGCATATAGCTTGATGCATATCAAATCTCACATGCCTAAAGAAAACACGACCTTGAGTTTTGAAATAGTGCAATATGAGGAAACTCGGGTAAATGAGTAACAAACCAATAACAATAAAGCGAACATAGGAAAAAGATGAAATACTTGTTGCTGCTTCGTGAGCGATAGATTAATTAAAATAATAAAGTTTACATGCTCTATCTCAAGATCAACAAGATGCTCGGATATGTGCTCAAATGCAGGCTAAATTTAGGGTGTTGACTCAGCCGATGTCTTAGCCTTTGCATCTAACTATAGCTCTAACTCAGGCTCGAAAACTGGCTCGGGCTCCCACTCATGCTAGAACACCAACTCAAGCTCCATCGAGGAATCTGATTTGGGATGTGCCTCTTTCTCATACTTTGACTCGGACACTAATGCAGACTCTGACACCACTTCTATTTCTACTAGATCTGAATTAAGCGTAGCTTCAATTACGGCTCTGGTGTTGTACCAGGCATTAGCTAAGGCTTTGGTGCTATTTCATTATCTGCTTGCATCTTCCAAACTAATTCATTATCTGCTTGCATCTTCCTAAATAATTCCCTTATAACCTGTATTCCAGCCTACTTTTAGCTTGTGCAGTATGCACTTCCATTTTTAGCTCTTGGATTAGTCTTTTGAGTTCTATATTTGGGTTGTCAAATGGATCAGACTCTAGCTTTGAAGACGGTTGAGATGAACAGCTAGTAGTAAAAGAAGTTGGAACATCATAACATCTTAATGAATAAACTCCCAAATGAATAGAATATCGAGTATTGATAACTACTCTCATATATTTCTAGAAGCATATATCGGTGTCATTACTCAACTACCAATCATCTACTTCATCTTTAAGCCTAATTCCTGCATAAATATATATTTATACCTGTCGTATAATAATATGAGAGCAAACTAATCAAGCCTTCCGTCTGACTTCAAACTCGCTTTGATATAACAATCAAATCTTTGAAAAAAAATTATATACATTGCAAAATATAATAAGGGTATAATGATATTTTTGAGAACAACACAATGGTATCTTATTGTAAGAGTGCCTATCAAAAAGACATCCTCAAGATTAGGGGTTTTCTTTAAAAAATTAAACTTAAATCAAAAGGATTTTATCTCGAAATCTAAAATCAAAGAACAAGAAGGTGAAAAAGGTGATGACAACATTTTTCCTAAAGAACTAAAATTAAGAAAGGTCTTTCAAAACAATTTTTCTTTAAAATCTAAAAACCCTAAAACTAGAACTTAAGGAGGAGATGATGATGATAACGATGGAATAAGAATTTCAGCTTTGATACCAATTTAACAGGAACATGAAAATGAAGGATTAAAGACCTTGGGTTTGTGGTGGAATCTGCGAAAGAACTAAAAAGTAGTGTTTGACTATAGAAGATAAATTTAAAAGGAAAAGCTTTCAGGCCTCACACACAAGCAAATCGTTCATCCACTCTAGACACATCGCATGCAAAGAGTTTTAAAATGAAATTATGATTCGTTGCAAATCAGTAAAATTCTCCCAATTTCAATCCTTTATTTCAATCCTCAATCATCTATTTTACAATAAAAGGTATAAAGATCTTTTATAAAAAACAACACTCGGCCTCTAAGAAAACTATTCCTATTATTAATAGAATTTCCAAAATAAATAAAGCTTTCATTTTATAAATAAGGCTACAAAAAATTCAAAAGAAAATAAAACTCTGAAATAAAGAAAACTCAAATATTGCCTCTAATTCAAAAAAAACCAAAAAAGAAATCCTAAAAATAACAAATTTCTAAAAATAATAGAAGCCTAAATAGATTCAAAATTAAAAATAAAATCTTAAATTTAATTAAGGTTTCTCCTTGGATAATTGAAATTTCTCCATATATATAAGTTAATTCAATATCTATAATAGGTTTGCACATTCACGTGGCTTGTTCCACCTCGGTTATAGCGCCAATGATTTCACATATGCTATTTCCATAGATGTCACCTGACCAAACAACAGCCATCTTAACCTCACTCTTCAGTATTTTATGAATGAATGAAGTATTATTGTTAAGCCAAGTCATCATAGTGTGTTATTCCACTACGTTACTTACTGCAAAAAGATATTCTTGGAACTGACCAACAATATGCAATCTCTTCTCTATGAATTCCTCAATCTTCCTTGATGTGTTCTCAAAAGAAACTAAAGCAACTGAGGGTGTCCAACTTTACACTTTCTTTCTTATACACTAAACTCTCATCTCCTCTAATATGCTAGAAAGGGACTTGCCAACAATTCTCTATACCTTTCTGGCCTCCATATCTGTACTAAAATCTTCTTAAATCAAGAAAGAGCTTCATCTATTATCTTGTGTGTCATGTGATTCTACATGTGGTCTACGACAAACAAGAAGCTAGAAAAAATCATGATCCTAATCCGCATGATACAATGATAGGAAAATTACCTAACTGAGCTTAGTAGTTTGCACAATCAGCATGACACTTATTTCTCTTATGGGATGCAATGAGTCCAAAGAATCCAAACCTCTTCGTCAAAAAGGTAGATTTTCTGATTAAAAATGCACGGGCCCAGATTTATCATGCAATGACTCAGGCTTGCTAAGCACAAAAACAACGATGAATTGTAAAATTTGTTGTGCAAGTGTACAAGGTGTTCTTTCTCCTTTTATGGGATTTTATTCCCTCCATTATAATAAGGATTCCTTTTTCCATCAGGGACTATGATGTAAGCCTACAAGCTTTCTCCAAAACAAAAACAAAAAATATAAAAAGGTTGTATGAGTCATTTGTCAATTTGGAAGCCTTATAAGATCCAACCAATTGTATATTGAATTTCTTGGTGTCCTAGTAATTCTTGACCCTTTCTCCTAAGTTGCTATTAGAAACATTTCAAGTTCCTAGCAATGTCCAATTATTCCTTCAACTTCCTATGATCACAGATAGTTAATCTTAAATTTCTAGTTTATATTACCCACATTGATTACATCACTATGTGACATCTTCTAACAATTTGATGTATTGCTAAGTTGCACGGACATGAATATGCTGAAATGGACATAGACACGCCGAGGCTCAACAAATTCTTAAACATACATAGGACATGTGTATATCCAATACATTTCCAATATGACACAGCTTCGTGGTAGAAGCATACATGGTATATAGATTTTTTGGGTCAACGCCATACACTATTTCTTGTCTAATGTTTTGGTGTTCAGTGGTTTCATTTTCATTTAGTAATTTGTTAGATTCCCAATTGATTTTAAAGTTCTTCTCAATTTTTTATGCAATTTGGATTTTTGCATCTCTAGGTTTTCTTCCCTAACCTTCCAATGATGTATACAAGGATTAAAAGCATTGATGCTTTCTTAAGCATGACACTCCTAAGAACGTATTTCCTCTCTCCTTGAGAGGTGTAACCCTCCTCTCTTTTTCTGCTCATATAATATATAAAGAAACAAGATAATTCTTCCATCATTCACATGATGAAGTCTAAGAAATGCTAAATGACCCGATCTGTTAGCAAATGAATTAGAAGGGGAAAAGTGGATTTTAACATGCCGTCCCAATGAATTCAGATTGTTATTCACTTTAAATCATTGAACCCTTCTCTTTTGGATTTTGCTGAATCCTTCAATGGCTCTAATTTCCTTTGTTAGCGCCGCCTTTATCTGGGATCAATATGTTATTGATAGATCTAGGGTTTTGTGGAGGTAAAATGGGATTTTCATATGTGGAACAAGGAAAAAGATGGGATTTTTATTGGAATAAATCTGAAATTAAAGATAACTAGCCCCAATTCGAGACGATGCATTTCTACTAACTTTCAATTCGAAAAGAAAGTCTAAGATCTCTCAGCAAGGGTCGTAGACACCTTTAGCAATAGTTTTCACAAGAATAATCAAGCATACCCCTCTCCTAGCCGGCCCTAGATTAAATAAAATAAAATTTGCAGAAATTGCAGGTTTACAAAATACACCTCTAAGACCTAAAAATTCCAAAAAATGCCCATGCTGGGCCTAAATGCAAAACGCATCATTGCTCCGCCCCCGAAGAACCACCTTGTTCTCAAGGTGGTGGCGTGAAATGCATGGGCTCACTAATCTAAATGGAGATTCGCATCCCCTCCCGGCACTTCCTGATCCACCAGCTAACCTTATTCATCTTCAATGATCAGCATCTGGAGAGCCAGATCCTTACAACGGTGTCATGGTCCATACTTTTCGTCACAGCGGAAACAGATTCTCTTAGTGCGCCTTACCTGGATTTCCGTCGCTGTGAGTAGCTTGCGCCTACCGTCCGATTGAAGCTCGGTGTTCCTCTCATGGCTGGACTGGAACCCTCCTGATGACACCTTCTCTTCTCCTCACGCTACCTGACATCGAGAAATGGATCCACTCCATGTTCCTTGGGCTCGCTTCTCCTCCGCTAGCATGTCCTCAACCATTCTCGTCAGGCACATCCGATCTAATAAGTCTCTGGGCCTCTGAATCCGCAACTCTGCCCTGATGGTGGGCTTTAGCCCCTTCATGAAGTACCCCTCTAGAGACTCTCATGAAATCCCACGGACACGGCACGCCAACATCTCGAACTTCTTTATATACTTCCTGGCGTTCCCTCCTGTCTCAATGCATACAGCTGCTGATACATGTTGCCCCTGAATCTCATCAAACTGGTCCAGGAGGCAGTCATGAACTCCTTCCACGAGCGAAGAGGTCGATGCTTCTGCATCCACATGTACCACGATAGTGCCTCCCCCTCCAGGCACACCCCAACAGCCCTCAGTCACTCAGTCTCATGCATCTGCGATACCTTGAAGTATCGTTCGACCCTGTAAATCCACCCTTATAGGTCCTCCAGGTCCTCCCACTCAAAAATAGGCATCTTCAACTTTTTGACATTGCTCTCACTATGAACGCCCCAGTGCACCTCTCCCCTAATGATAGTCATAGCGCCGTGGCGGCGAAGGATCATGTACGTCATAGTAATATCTAGCAGGTCCCGATCCTCTCCATCAGCACCCTCCCGATCAATTTCTCCCCAATCGGGTCCTCCATCTACGAAGTCCCCACGGTCATAATCGTGGTATCGATTGTAATTTACAAACACTGCATCACGTCCTGGGGTCTTCCTCCGTAAAAATCAGCGCCAAAATCCTCTTGGATGTCCTCAAACCCCTCACAGACACCGCAACACTGTTGCACGTGCCCGTCCCCTCTCATCGAGGCCGTCGGATGCTCAAAATGGACCCAGCGGCCCTGTTGTAGAATCCCGAGACCCTGGAGGTGGTGCCACCGCAAATCTGGGCCCGGGGAGCGCCAAAGTTCCGTGGGGGCCCTGGCGGTCCTATCTATGGTCGGTGGTAGTCGAAAAGGCCGCCACATGCTGGCGAGCCACATGATGGCGAGCCCCCTGGTGGGATTGCCTGGGATCAGCGAAGCCCTGGAGGCCCGTCAGGGGGGCGACGATGCCCTGGCGGGTCTCCAGGGGCTCGGCGAAGCCCTGGCAGCCCACCAGGGGCCCGCCAGGCTGCCGGTGATGCCCTAGCGAATTGCCAAGGGCTCGTTAGAGCCCTGGCAGCCTGCCAGAGGGTCAATGGGGGCCGACGAACCGCCAAGGCGCTGCGAGACTCCTGGCGACTTAGACGGCTTCAATCGCCCCTTCCCAATGGTTGTGGGGCACGGATCTGTTGGAAAATTGTCATCTTCGTCCTCCGAGGCCAGATCTGCGTCGGAGAGGAGCCATTCACGCAGATCTACGAGCTTATCCTTCCCTTTGGTCGTGATCTTCATTCTTTGCTCCAGATCTAAGGTTTCCCCTGGATCTGATTTATCTGTCTTTGAAGCCACCGATTTTTGTTGGGTTAATTGCTGGGTGATTTGGACGAGGGCTTTGAGAATGTTATATTGTTGATTAAATTGTTGTGTAGATCAATCATTCGTCGCTTTCAGACCTAATATGAGTTCCTCAATCGCCTTCCTCCATGTCACCCCTTCGCTTTCGATTTTCTCTTCTAAGCCTCGTGCTTCTCCTTGGATTAGGTGTTCGTCATACAATCGTCATGCTCTGATACCATACCAATTTGATACGATCTAGGGTTTTGTAAAGGTAAAATTGGATTTTTATATGTGGAACAAGGAAAAGATGGGATTTTTATTGGAATAAATCTGAAAATAAAAGATAACTAGCCCCAATTCGAGAAGAGACCTTTCTTCTAACTTTTGATTTGAGAAGAAAGTCTAAGATCTCTTGGCAAGGGTCGTGGACACCTTTAGTAATAGTTTTCACAAGAATAATCCAGCATACCCCACTACTAGCATACCCCACTACTAGCTGGCCCTAGCTTAAATAAAAGAAAATTTACAAAAATTGCAGGTTTTACAAAATACCCCCCTAAGAACTAAAAATTTCAAAAAATGCCCCTGCTGGGCCTAAATGCGAAACACATCAGTTATCTACAAGCCAAAAATTGTAATATATGACAAAAAAACTCATCATTGCTTTCACATACTTGACCTACTATTTGAAGATATTCAAACCCCAAAACAGACAAAAATTTGCAGAATTTGATTATGTCCAGGCCACATAGGGGATGAGACCCACACATCTGCCTCTTAATCAATTGACAAGTCACAAGATCTAGAAATAAACAGACAAAATATTCTCATTTGAGAAATTCACAAGTTTAGGCATTTTAGCACGTGAAGGAAGTCATTTCTCTCACAATATGTGATTGCCGTTAACCCAATATACCACTCTGTTAACTAGCAAGATGTAGCTACTCATGAAATGGATTTCTCGTTCCACATAAATGTATGGGACCCTAATATGTAGTGATTTTATCGAACTTATGACACAGAACAACAACAATGAGAGTACAAAAAGTAAGAAGAAAGATGTTTCTGTGCATCGAAGGTACCTGATATGCCAAGATATCCTTCTCCTAACAGAAGCATCTTGTATCAGATCAATGCTCAGTAATTTAGTTTGAACATGTTTGATACCATTTCAAAAGTAATCATGTAAGCACCTGCTTTACCACCACTCCAAAGAAAGGGAAGCAACTGAACCAGGAATATTTGCTTTGGAATAACAAATCCATATCCAACATGAAGTCCTCATGCTAGTTACTGAAAAAACAGACAAATAAGACACTGACATATTAGACTATCAACACGCGGTGGAAGCAAATGATGAATCAACTTCCCTAACTATTTGCTTTCAAACTGATTTTCAGAACGTTTCCAATAAGAAAAAGCGGGCATTGCTTTAATAGAATAAGTAAATTATGAACTAAAAAACATAAGTGCCAATTATTAGGTATTGCTCACTCAAAATAAGTGCCTCCTATAGTAATAAAAGATGTTAGATGAAAATAGCACTGCCTTCCTTTTTGCCAGTGAACTACAACATGGATATAGTGAATAGCACATCAAGGGTTAGTGTCATGCATTTTCAAACTTTGTTTCCAGAAATGAAATAAGATCAACTCAAGCACAAGCTACATCTTTGACAACATTTTTGCAACTTCAACTTATGCACCTTTCTTTTCAGCCATCACATTTAACCCCAAATTAATACATCGAATAATCCTAATTTTTTTTCACATCACATTACTCTGTTTAAAGGCTTTGTCTCCTTCACCTCACAAGCTCACAAAATCAATGGAGATGATATGTGAGAATTTCAGTGCATCCCTTGCTCGCATAATTCTTGCGTACATTGCAACTGAAAAATATAGCACAACGCTGATCCATGTAAACATGAAAACACTCCTCATCTTCATAATTAAGCACTAATATGAACGCAAATCAGACGCTCTTTCGAAGTAAATGCGCAGTTATCGGAAAATATAAGAGCTTTAAAGAAAATTCGTCCCCTAAGTATTAAAAAAGAAAGGTGTTGAAAGATCAAACCGAGCTAAACTGAATACAAGAACTAAAAGAATTAGAGAGAAAATGGGAGAAGGTAAGAGACCCGGTACTCTTGCGTGACCAATTTCTAGCAAGCTCCCAAGGCAACCGCCCTCTTTCGATCAGATCGAAACCCTAGATTCTGATCAAGGGAAAAAAAAAGTAGTATCCGAGGCAGAGGATCACAGGGGCTGTTAGCACGGGGGCGTTGAAGCGGGAGAGTAGTAAGTGGTAACTGGTTGCATTCGGGTCGGATGTCACCAGATTCACATGCTGATCCGTTAGAAATTCTTTGGAGCTGCTTGCGGATCTATGCCCAGATGACGATCCAGAATATACTCCGGTTTCCCATCTATTCTAGGTTCCCTCGTTTCTTAGCCAAAGTTGGATCAGTTCTCAAGCCCATCATGATTGATGTTGTGGTGCTCACGGGATCCAGATGAATTCTTCGTCGGTTGATCAATGTATAAAGATCACAGTACAACAGCTAAAAGTATTAACAAGTCAAACCCGGACAGGGACACCGGCTTCAACTCTTTTAGTGCTCAAATAAGAACATGTGAGAGCAGGGGCGTAACTAGAGTATGACTGTCCTAGGCAGCTGCACAGGACAAAAATAAATAAATACTTTGTATATACTACACCAAAGTGGTTTATTTGGTTTGATGGTTTGAGACTTCATCGTGGTTATTTAGCTTTCAAAGTTGTAAGGTCAGGTCTTTGCCATCATTTAATTTCTTTTTTAAATGTAATTGTTTTGTAATGTGTTTCTTAAGTTAAAATTCCTAAATTAAGTTTAGCTTAAAGAATCTTTTGTATAAATCTCCTATACAATTCACGAAGTTTGTCCCACGTGGCAGTTTTGACCCAGTCATATTTTTAGTTGCTGACTGGGACGCCACGTGGGGGTTGGGTGTGGTTCTGAACTTGGGTTTGGGATGGGTTTTTGGTGTTTTTTTTGCGTTTTGAGTCCATGCTTTCCCTCTTTTTGCCCCGACCTTCCTCACAGACGCGCGCTTTTTTCACTTTGGCGACCACTTCTCTCTGCATTTGCGCCCGAGCGACGACTGCCTCCGTGCCCTCCGAGCACGGGTTATGACTAGTTTCTTTACAAAACATTCTAAGTTGGTTAAGCAATTTTTCGAGAGCAGTGGTGTAATATTACCATTGGTTAATAGTATAATTTTATAAACATTTCCATTTTCATTTCTTAATATTGTCGTTGGTTAATGTTACCATTTTTAGGGTGGCCTCATGAATATACTAATTATTTCCCTGAAAAGAATTGCATAGCAATATCGAATAAGTATGATACGTTGATTGATTTTTTAAATTTTTTCTACAGTCAAAATTCTAGATTAAGTATTGCTTAAAGAACCTATTGTATAAACTCATTTACAAAACATTCTAAGTTGGTTAACCAATTTTTTCGACTTGGGGAGTAATATTACCATTGGTAATGTTTACGGGTGTTTTCTCACCACAAGATCGTTGACCGAAGATTTGACGGCCAACGTGGTCAATGGATCGGTTGGGATCCCTTGGTTCTTCCAAGCAAGCGTGTCCCTGAGGTCGGACGCGCGGTTCCCCTCCTCGGCTCGTGGGACGGGTCCCTTGGAGGGTTGAGGGCCTCGGTCAGCGCGGTGCGGTGGGGCAGCCTCGGCACCCGGGTGATCGCGCGGCCTCGGTCGATCAAGTGCCGAGGGGTAGCCTCGGCGCCTTGATTACTGCTCGGTCTTCGGTTGGTGGCTGTGCTCGCAAATAGCATGCGGGTTCGTCCTGCGCTGAGGAGGTGCCTCGGCGCTTCGGTCCGCTCCTTCCTAGACAGACGAAGAAACTCGTCCGGGGGGGGCCAGACCTTGGTTCCGGCCAAGTTCCCTTCGATGCTTAAGTCAGAACTGATCTAAGCAAGCTCGGCAGGATCGGTACGGCTCGAAAGGAGGCATGCACACGTATCCTCGATCCAAGCTATGGGAGAGGAAAAAATGGGAAGGCAAGGTCGGGTAACGGAATACCTCAGTTGTTGGTGTCAAGGATTCGATCCCCTCTCCTGTTCGTCTCTGTTGTCCTTTTATAGGGCCTGACCCATGATTGCCTCCAGTCCACGCCCCCTAACTGCTCCCCACGCCCCCGTGATTCGTCCCCATAGAGGCGCATGCGTGCGTCGTGGGGAGGTCGATTAATGGGTCCCTTAATGGTCATTAAGGTGCCACGCTTTTAGGGGAACGGTTATCTCTTGCGGGCGTGGGCTGATGTGTAGATTCCGGGTCGTGGCCGATCTGACTCCGAGTCCTTCCGTGGGCTTCGTCGGTGGGACCAAGTCCCGTTGGTAGGCTTCATGTCCTAGGCCTGGGCTTGGGCCCCTTGTTCTTGGGCTTCTCCAAAATAGTCGTATCAGGTAAATAGTATAATTTTATAAACTTTTCCGATTTCATTTCCTAATATTACTAATGATAGTTAATACTATCATTTTTAGTGTTGCTCATGACTATGCTAATTATTTCCCTAGAAAATTTCCAAAGCAATATCCAAAATAAGTATGACTATTATTTTTGATTAGTTACATAATTATCTAAATGCACATTCTTAGATGTGATAAACTTCCATCATTACTGAAATTGCAACATGGTGGTCTTTGTTTGAGATGAAGCGCATGAAATCAATAGTATTTTTAAATATTATTCTTTGTATCCTCTTTAGTTTTGCCCAGGGCAAAAAAATCCTGATTACACCACTGTGTGAGAGAAGATATAAAATATACAAAATTAGATATAAAGAGATAATGAGAATTGAGAATGAGAATGAGCTCTTTCCAAATGGAAATGTTATATATAAGGTTTTGAAGGAACATTTTAGAAATTCAACTTTACATTAACTTATTATCGTCTAAGTTAGACCATTTTAGGCATGTCATGTTTCCTGTGTCTTTGGGACCTTAAAGGTAGTGGGCTTGGGGCCACCTAATTACTGGGTGGTATATCACCATGAGTCCCTCTCGGTCCAATCATAATATGCTTAGTATTGAATTAGTGGAAGATCTCATATGTAACGAGAATCTTTTATTGAAATAACCTCCTTTGTTGTCTTTTATATAATATGATATGAATTCTCCGTAGTAATGGTTAGACACAAAGAACATTCTTGGTATATTTGTGTTTGAGTAGGAATCCTCTTTAATCATGATTTCGTGTGGAAATAATCTTTCCTCCTACGAACATTGATCTAATCTTTGACCATGATTGATTTGGTAACTCCACCCGAGAATAGGAATCCAAGCGTTGACCACATGCTTATTAGACATGTTTCCTAGCCTTTTGGCACTTGACTGAGAATCGATTATTCCTAGAAATCTTCTCATAGATTTACAAATAAGAGTAGTATTGAATAATTCCTTTTTAATCCTTTTCCTCTTTGCATTATACAGAGATTTTAATACTAGAAGCGAAAATAGCAGACAATAGAGGCAAGCAATATTCTGCATATGATGATAGCTATTCAATTCCTCATGAGCGATGCGAAGGCTCTTCTCACTATTCCAAACACCATGGATCTCCACCTACAGGTGGCAACTTGAAGAAACGATGCGAACATATCTCCTCAAAGCAAGGCATGTAAGGTCGCAATGAAAAACGTCAATGCCTAGTTAAGGCACATGATCGAACCGAGAAGCATGGATGCTCCTCCAAGGTGCGCGAAGGTGATCATGTCTAAAGTTGAAATTACTCATACTATAGAGCGCATCGTGCAAGGTCATCGTCACTCGGGAGGCACGGGGAAGACGTGGTGACACGAATAAGGGTGCCTTCATTCTCTATCGTTTGGGGTCAGGGGCACCCACGCACTCTGTCGTGAGGGGGCAAGGTACATGTAACAACCATATTTTCTTATAAATATTACTCGACTTTTTTCATATTTTATTATGATAATTTTCAGGATTTTTTCCATATTTTCTTTCCCAATTCTTCTTTTCGTATTCTTCACTTTACTGTTCTCTGGCTATTGCTAATTTTCGGGATTTTATTATGAAAACTCATTTTTTCGCACCTGAAGATTGCTTTTTGTGTGTGTGTGTGTGTGTGTGTGTGTGTGTGTGTGTGTGTGTGTAATAATGGGTATCATATGTCATATGAGACAATGCACCATATAAAAGACACAAAAGGTGACAAGTACAAGCCCATATTAACAAGTATAAGCCCCATATGGGCTTGTACTTGCCACCTTTTTGTGTTTTGGTAAATGAGGCATTGCCTCATATGCCATATGATACCCAATATTCTCATGTGTGTGTGTGTGTGTGTTGAAAAGTAAGTGATTATTCCATATAAGGAGAACCAAGGGAATGTCGGGACAGATAGCCAAGAGCATAGACTTGGGAGAGGCTGAGAAGCAGTCACCAAGCACCAGCACAAGTAGCCAACATGTACCGATCCCAAAGCTATACAACCAGAAAGCCACCCCACACTCACACACATACAGCCTGCCAACGCAGCCACAGCAGCTTGGCGACGACCCACACCACCACCAACTACCAATACACATCATCAACTACAACACTATACAACAAGAACAAGCATACAAAGCTAGTCCATGGACAGGAACATGAGCAAATCAGCACGCTCATAGTTTCAGACTACTAAGGCCGACGAAGGCTCATCCCGCCACAGAACCGCCCCTCGAATGCATAGACACTTCATGAGCAACAAGAGCCTATTTCTTCTTTGCCTTCGCTTTCCCACCCACTTCAGCCATCAACGCCCCCACTCTGAGTTTTCCACAACCATGTGGAAGGGAGGACGATCACTATGGTGCCCGGTCCAAGGGTCATAGGTAGGCGAACGAGGCACAAAAGGGGCATTGTCGTGGTTCCTAGTCTCCACCGATGATCCAGCCTTCGTGCAGGGGGGGCACTGGTCCCCAGCACCACGGGAGGGATGGCCAAGATCCAGAGAGGAGGTGGCACAAGCACAACGGTCGGAGAGGAGGTAGACGCATGGGCTGTAGAATGACATACTCCACCCCCAGGCAGACATGGTAGAGATGGCCACTCCGCAGCAATAAGATTCACACTAGCACCCCTAGGCTCATCAACAGTGATCTCTTCATCCACATTGGACATGTCCTCCTCAGAAGGGCAGGGATCACACAGAGGGTTAAGGGGCATATCCGCCAATCTCTTGCCCGCAGACCAGGCAATAAGGTCCCTAACAGTACCTTCAGGCTCAACAACAACGTTTTGTTGAATATTGGACTTCTCCCTACTTGGTGTTAATGATGAGCAAACATAAATACTTGTGACTAATCCCCTATTTTGCAGTTAATCCATTGCCTAAGCTTACTATGAAGATCAACTAGCAATGGATGACTCACAAACGTGATTGAAGGCAAATGATTTGAATTGGATGATCGTAGATTGATGTTTGAAGCTCCGTAAAAACTTCAAGCTCATACGATGGAAAGAAGAGATTATTCGTCAATGTAATTTTTCTTTTGTCTCTTCTAGTATGTAGCTTAGAAGTAGAACTTTGATGGAGCACTCACACACATCTACTTTCGGTCATAGGACATCTCTAGACCTTTGTCCCTTGATCTCAATTCAATTCTCTTTTGTTTGTACTAGGATTGTTCATAACAGCCAACTGCTGAACAGTTTACAGTCACCTGTCTCAAAAACAGTCGACTATGTTTTGTTCTACAGTCGCCTGTTATGCACAGACTATTACAATGCAGTTTTGGGCCTTCTCTGATTATTTCGCACAAGCTAATGTTGAACGATTCACAGGCGCCTGTCCTTGTGACAGTCGACTGTGTGTTGTACATCAGTCGCCTGTCCCTCCTTGCCCAAACTCTGTTTTGATCTCACTTCTACGGCCAGTGGACTTATGCTGTATATACAGTTGACTGTCTATTAGATCAGTCGACTGTCTATGCTGCAACAGTCGCCTGTCTGTAAATCAATTCTTTGATTCAGCTCTCTGGAAATTTATAATGTTTATGACAGTCGTCTGTTTAAGGTTATACAGTCGCCTGTTCTGATTAACAGTCGATTGTGTTCCTTGCATCAGTCGTTTGTCCTGTATCTTGTGAGATTTCCAGTATTTGTCTAACTTACTCATCTCTCGGCCAGTCGCCTGTCGAAGAATGTTCAGTCGCCTGTTGGTTTAACAGACGACTGTCTTGGCTTCATCAGTCGACTGTCCACGTGGTAAGTTACCGTTATGAATTCTCACCTACCCTTGCTGACTGTGCAATAGTCGACTGTGGATTGTTCAACAGTCGACTGTCGCGAGTTCAGATTATATCCGTTGAGATTTTTCTCACGGATTTCGATTGGGTTTTTGCCTAAACTGTTTTGTGGATTTGAGAAAGCTATAAATAGAGCTTCTATTGTTTCATTGGAAGATTACTCATTCATTGCAAAATCCTTCAAGCTTTCATTTCCAAAGATCAAAGCTTTCAAATCCAAAGCCCTAAGTATTTCCAAATCTTGTTCTCTTGCTCTCCAACCTAGAACCAAAGATTGATCTTCTAGGCATTTGGTGCAGTCAAGAGAAAGGGCTTTTCTCCTCTCTTCCAAGAGAGTTCTTCAACACACATCACACTTCTCCTTCAAGTTCTACTTTAAGGCATAGGTGATTGTAAGTGTTGCTTTCAGATTTCATAACTTCTTTATTTGAATTGTGCTCTCGGTTGTGAGAGTGGTTTTTGCTTGCTCCCTGGTTGTGGGAGTCAAGGACGTCGATTGTATTCGATTGCACTTGTAGGGTTGCTACAAGTGGGTTTTAAGGAAACCTCAAGTTAGGGTTCTAACTTGAGTATCTGGTGGTATCCGGGTGGTAGGGACGTAGGATTACCCGGAACAAGTCAGGAGTTGACTTGGGTAATCCGAACCCTTGAAACATATCTGCGTTTGCGTGTGTTTCTCTTTGGGTTGTTTTTCTATTCCGCACTATTTGTTGGATTGCATTTTATTTGGCGTAAATTCCTTTTAAATTTGCATAAACACTATTCAACCCCCCTTCTAGTGTTTTCCCCATAGACAGGGTCCTTACAATTGGTATCAGAGCGCAAGGTTTTATCTATGGCATCCAACAACAACAACGTTCCTCCGCCACCTACGTACAACAATCACGACCGTGATGGAGTGTCCACACTTTTTGAAGGTCAATCTATGGTACGTCCTCCACGTTTCAATGGTACTAACTTTGGTTATTGGAAGTGTAGGATGGAGACATTCCTTAGGAGTGCTTCTCTTTGGAGAACTCTCCACAAGGAGTATGTCGAGCCCTCCGAAGATGATTTCGAGAAATGGACGACTTCCGAGAAGTCCGCTGAAGTCAACAACGCTAAAACAATGAACGCTCTTCATTGTGCATTGGACCCGAATGAGTTCAACAAGATATGCACATGTAAGAGTGCATATCAAATTTGGAACCATCTCATCGTTACCCACAAGGGAACGAATAAGGTAAAGCTTTCAAAGTTATATGTTGCCGTGCAAAACTTCGACTTGTTTCACATGCAGGAAAATGAGAGCATTGCGTCGATGTACGGACGCTTTACCGACATCACAAACGAATTGGAAGCCCTTGGCCAAATCTACACCGAACCTGAAAAGGTAAGGAAGATTATCATGGGGATGACCTCCAAATGGGAAAGACGAGCAATCGCCATTGAGGAGGTCAATGACTTGAAGAACTACACCGTGGTAAATCTCATCGGGACTCTTATGTCTTACGAAGTAAGACGGGATAATCGATTGAAGATTCGAGCCATGATGAATCCCTCGGAGGCCAAGAAGAAAGCTTTGGCGTTCAACGCCAATTCGTCATCCTCTGAAAGTGATGAATCCGAGAACGAGATGGATTTGGGTGAAATGGCCCAAATGGCGAAGAAGTTCCAACGCTTCTTCCGCAAAGGTAAATTTCCCTCCAACAAACGTTTTGAGTCTACTAATGCTACTTCCTCTCTTTGTTATAAGTGTAATAAGCCAGGGCACATCAAGAGGGATTGCCTAATGCTAAACAACAAAGAAAAGTGGAAGGCACCAAAGTACCACAAGTCCAACAAGAACAAGAAAGACAAGAAGAAAGGACTCGTCGGTACCTTTGATGACTCAAGTGATGACTCATCAAGCGATTCCGATGATGAGAAGGGTGAGAGCGCACACATGTGCTTCATGGCACTTGAAGACCCACTCTCGGATGAGAGTGATTCCGATCCGGATAACACCGAGGTAACAATGGATGAACTTCTATAGCTAATGAAGAACTATTTGCTAAATACCAATCTTTAATGCTTAGATACTCTAGCTTAAAGAAATCAAAAGTTAGCAAGTCATCCATTCCATGCATTATCAACAATGACACCATTGTTGATACTTTAACCGTTGAGAAAGCAAACTTAGCTTCTCAAAATGTCGCTTTGAGAGATGCGGTGAATTCTCTCAAATCTCAACTAGATCAAACACATCATATGGATAATAGTGATCTAGTTACACGCCACACACAATTGGGATTAGAGAATGATTCTCTTAAAACCCAAGTCCACGAGCTCAAAGCACGGGTGTCCACTTTGGATACCAACATTTCTTCTTTAAAGGAGAAATATGAGCTCATGTCCTCCCGTATTGTGAGATTCAATAAGGGACAATGACAATTGGATGATTTGCTTGCAAATAAATTTCCGGCCACACATCGTGTTGGCCTTGGATTTGTAAAGGCAAATGCATCTAATGCTCACAGCTCCTATAGTGGTGTCACTATAGACTTTGTGATGCCTTCCTCCGGTGCATCCACAAGTGGTGTCAAAGACACTATAGGTAGCAATCCTACCAAGAATGTCACCACATCACCTTCTCTTCCTTTTGACAAGAAACCCACTAAGGGTGGAAACCAAAAGCAAGGCCATGCTTATATGTACACTAATACTCATCCACGTAGGAAACATCCTACTTCACAAGTGGATAATCATGACACATTTTATGCTCCGCACCCACGGACACGTACACAACCACACATGAGAAATACTCATGTACGTGCTCCCACACACCCATATGCTCATACGCATCATTCTTTCATGTATGCTAATTCTCCACATGTCACGCATGATCAATATGCTTCATATAATATGCATGTTCCCAAGAATACATATCATCCTAGAATGTACAATGCATATCCTCCACCACATCTTTATGCTAGAAATCATGTTCCTAAGAAGCATGCACCACATAGAAATCCAACACATATGCATGCAACTAGGAATAGGACTCCCAAGATGTACACTATTTGGGGTCCTAAGAACACCAGTCTAAATGTTATGAATGCTTATGTTGATTCCTACTTTCATGATGTAATTAGAAATAGTAACTATGTTGGGAAGCGGAAGTCCACTTGGACTTGGCTTCCAAAGGGCTAATCCCCTTGGACCCAACAAACATTGGGTACCATAAGCTTATGGTATATTATATAGGTACCCAAGAGAAAGAAGAAGAGCAATAAATGCCTTATTAGCTCTAAAGGGAAAGGATGGATTCTTGATAGCGGTTGCTCCAAACACATGACGGGAGATCCCTCATTGCTCTCCGAAGTGATTAGCATCAAAGATGGTGCAACGGTCACTTTTGGAGGTAATCAAAAGGGAACCATCATTGGAGTAGGTATCGTTGGTAATCCTTCCAAACCCCTAATTACTAATGTTTATCTTGTTAGTGGTTTATGTCACAACCTCATTTCCATAAGTCAACTTTGTGACAAAGGTTACAAGTTTAACTTCGGAGAAGGATTGTGTACTATTGTTGATTGTGATTCAAATGTTTTATTTTCCGGTATTAGGCGTAAAAATATTTATTATTTAAGCTTGCCTAAAACCGTAGAACATTGCTTAGTTGCTAACACAAGTGAACAACTATTATGGCATCGCCGTTTTGGTCATGTTCACTTCAAGCACTTATATAAGTTAGCTAAGCATGATCTAGTCAAAGGTTTTCCTAAGATTGTTTTTAATAAGAAAAACTTTTGTGATTCATGTCAAAGAGGTAAACTAAGTAAATCTTCATTTAAGCTTAAAGAAGGGATTACTTCTAAGAGGCCCCTAGAACTTCTTCATCTAGATTTATTTGGGCCAACTAGAACCGCTTCTTTAGGTAATGCTCATTATGGACTAGTTGTCGTTGACGACTTTTCTAGATTTACTTGGGTTTCATTCTTAACTAATAAGAATGAAGCTCATGAAGAGTTTACCAAATTTGCAAAGAAGATTCAGAATCTTTTAGGATCCACCATTATCATTATTCGTAGTGATCATGGAGGAGAATTTGAGAATGAGTCTTTTACTAAGTTTTGTGATGACTCCCGGATAACTCATAACTTTTCCTTTCCTCGTGCACCACCACAAAATGGTGTTGTAGAAAGAAAGAATAGGACTCTTATTGAGTGTGCTCGCACTATGCTCCATGATAGTCATTTAGGACTACAATTTTAGGCAGAAGCGGTGCACACGGCATGCTATGTGCTCAATAGGATCCTAGTGAGACCCCGAACAAACAAAACTTGTTTTGAGTTGTTTTATGATAAAAAGCCTCAAGTGAAATATTTTCGTGTCTTTGGTTCAAAATGTTTTATAAAGAACACCTTTGGTAATTTAGACAAATTTGAGCCAAGATCCGATGAAGGAATTTTTGTTGGATATTCCACACGTAGCAAAGCCTACCGGATATACAACAAAACTTCTTCAACGATTGAGGAATCACTTCACGTATCTTTTTATGAAGATTTTGACTTTCCTCATGTTGTTGACGATAATGTAGAGATTCTTTGTTACTCTCTTAATAATGTTATGATTAATGATAATATTGTTGAGACTAACTCTTCTAACGAAGTTGTTGAAGTTGTTCCTAGTGATACAGGTTTACCCAAAGCTTATCCAACCGTTCGCAACCATCCCCATAACCAAATTATTGGAGATTTGGTGTGGGTGTTCGAACGAGATCAAGAATTGAAGAATTCTCCCATTGCGCATTCGTCTCTACCATTGAGCCAAAGAACATTCAAGAAGCTTGTGAGGATAGCTCTTGGATAGTGGCAATGGAAGAAGAACTAGCGCAATTCGAGAGAAATGAAGTTTGGGAACTTGTACCTCTTCCAAGTGGTCACCAAGCTATTGGGACTAAATGGATCTTCAAGAACAAGACGGATGAAAACGAGGTAATCACACGGAACAAAGAAAGGTTAGTAGCTCAAGGCTACCAGCAAGAGAAAGGTATTGATTTCGATGATCATTTGCCCCCGTAGCTAGATTAGAAGCTATTAGGTTGCTTTTATCTTTTGCATCCCATAAGAATTTTAAATTATTTCAAATGGATGTTAAAAGTGCATTTTTAAATGGATTTGTAAATGAAGAAGTCTATGTTTCTCAACCTCCCGGTTGTATTCATGAGAAATTTCCAAACCATGTTTTCAAACTTAAGAAAACATTGTATAGATTGAGACAAGCTCCTAGAGCTTGGTATGATCGCCTTAAGACCTTTCTTTTGAATTTAGGTTTTAAAATGGGAGAAGTTGATTCTACACTCTTCATTAAAGATTATGAAAATGACATTCTTTTGATTCAAGTTTATGTAGATGATATTATTTTCGGTTCTACTAACTTTAATCTTTGTCAAGAATTTTCCAAGTCTATGAAGGATGAGTTTGAGATGAGCCACATGGGAGAGCTCACCTACTTCCTTGGATTGCAAATTCGACAAATGGAGAATGGCACTTTCATACATCAGACAAAGTACACAGGGAAGCTTATTAAGCGATTCGGGATGGAATCGTCTTCAAGCAAAAGGACTCCCATGAGTACTACTACTCATCTACACAAGGATGAAAGCGGAAAAGATGTAGACGTTCGTCTATATCGAGGTACGATCGGTAGCTTACTTTACTTAACCGCTAGTAGGCCCGATATCATGTTTTCCGTATGTATATGTGCTAGATATCAAGCAAGACCTAAGGAGTCACACTTGATTGCGGTTAAACGAATATTTCGTTTTCTCAATCAATCCCTAGATTATGGGTTACTTTACCCTAAGTCTAGCACGTATGAGTTAATCTCAAATAGTGATGCTGACTTTACCGGATGCAAGTCCGACAGGAAAAGTACTAGTGGCACATGCCATTTCTTAGGAAATTCCTTAGTTTCTTGGTTCTCTAAGAAACAGAATTCGGTGTCATTGTCCACGACTGAAGCGGAATATATTGCCGCGGGTCTTGCATGTGCACAAGTTCTTTGGATGAGACACACTCTTAGTGACTATGGTGTCAATTGTGATACTTGTCCTATCATGGTTGATAATCAAAGTGCTATTTGTCTTTCCAAGAATCCGGTACACCACTCCCGTACCAAATGTAATGCCCTGCTAAGCTACTGCACAAGTACTAGAGGGGGGGGTGGGGTGAATAGTACTTTAAAATAATTAAGAGGCTAATTCCTAATTACTTGCAAACTCTACCAAACAATGCGGAAAATGCGGAAATGTAAATGTTAGACAACAAAGAAACAATCGCAAACAACGATATTACTGGGTTCGGATCCACCCAAGTCTCCCCGACTTGTTCCCGGTGATCCTACGTCCCAACCACCCGGATCTCCTCCGGATACTTGAGTTAGAAACCATAACTCAAGATTTCCACTATGAAATACTTGTGAAAACCCTCCACAAGTCAAATCATACACAAAGTAATTTGTGACTCCCACAACCCGGGATCACAACCACACTCTCACAACCGAGAGTGAAACTTACAATAGAAATTGAAATGAAATATAACTTCTTACCGACAAAATACCTATGCCTTGAGTAATGCTTACGAATTAGGGCAAGGATGATTTTGAGGAAGAAGAAGTGGCACCAAACCCTAGCTCCAAGATGTAGATCAGCGATGAAGAGCTTGGGGATGTTGGTGACCTAGAATCAAGCACTTGGCTTGGAAGGCTTCACACTCAATGAATCTCTCTTTGGACGTAAGAGTGAGGAGAGATTATTGAATGGAATGAAAGAGCTTTGAATGAGCTTGGAATGATTTCTCTTGATCTCTAAACTTGCAATAATATCA